>OU015501.1:106837473-107344973 GCA_907164885.2 Dolomedes plantarius
GATCCAAAATGATCGAGAATGCAAGGTCTAGACATTAGCAGGGACTTCCATTCCGATCATTCCCCTGGTAGTAGTAGGTAGAAGTTTCGGACTCCTTTTGCTATGGAAAAAGTCAATAGAATTGATCAGTTTCTGTAAGTGCTATGAGTAATAGTGAGTGCGAGAGGAAACGTTGAAAAAGCGATGCATATAAGAAATACGTCAGCAAATGTGTTGCTTTCATCAAATATTCCTGGGTCACTTTCATGGTAAAGGTGAAATTTTTCGAGTAAATAAATATTTTCCCAAGCAGATTAAAATTTGAAAAATTTATGCATATCTTTCAAACTGTTATTATATTGAAACAGAGTTTGACACCAAAAAAGGGAGTAACATATATATATATAATGGCTACACTTTCAAAAATGAATAAAAAATAAACAAACAAAGATTTTCACTTACGGTTTTTTCTGTTCCATAAAGAAAAGATTAAAGTTTCTGTTCAATGAAATGTAAACTAGATGGCGCTACATCCACGTTTTGCAACATTCTACATACCGTACTGGAGGAAGCAAGAGACAGCCCTAAAGTAAACGTGTGGTGTGGTTTACTGCATGATCATGTTATTAGGCCTTTTTTCTTTTCCGAAGAAACTGTCCGCTCTGACAATTACCTTGATATGCTTGAAATTTTCGCATTTCCTCAAGTAGAGGACTTGCAACCCAATATCATTTTCCAGCAGGATGGAGCACCACCACACTGGAATTTTGGAAGTGCGAAAGGTTTTAGATAAAAAGTACACCGCGCGATGGATGGGAAGAGGAGGTCCAATACCGTGGCCACCTAGATCTCCAGACATAACACCTTTAGACTTCTTCTTATGGGGATACGTGAAAAACATTGTTTACCAATCTCCAATTTGTAACACTGATGAACTGAAAAGTTGAATTACAGCGGCCATTCAGAGTGTTGATCCTGCAATTCTTCATTGAACGTGGTGAGAAATCTCGTATAGACCCGATGTGCTGTGCTCGATTAAAGGTGCGCACATTGAAATCGCGGTATAAAACAATTGTGGTATAAAGCAATCGTGGAATAAAGCATTGCAAAAAAACTTTGATATTTTCTTTATGGAACATAAAAAACTAAGTGAAAATCTTTTATTTTTAATTCATTTTTGAAAGTGTAGCCATACTTTCGGACACCCGATATATATATTATATATATATATATACAGTATGCCCACTAAAGTCCCTTGCCACCCACTTAACTTCGGTACGGCTGCTGCTAAATTCATAAAAGTCGTGTCTAGGTATAGTAAAGTAGTCATATGCTACTGAATGAAATCGCCTACGGCGCCACCTAGTGGAAAACTGCGGAGCTGGCATTCCTATCTCGAAAACGAAACGAAAAAGGGAAAAAGTGATTTACAAAGTTGTAGAGCATCATCGATTTAGTACGAAAAGAGACACCTTGTGGACATTTATGCGAAGAATAGAATGTTTAAAAGGCGCATTTGTTTTTTCGTGATTTCCTACATTGTGACGTCACGAAACTTGAACGGAAGGAGAAATGATTATCTTTCGGGCAAAGCACGACACTACAGTGTGCACAGTGGTATATCGCTTGTGATCCCCAATCAAAAGGACCGCAGTTGAAACCCCGAGGGCTGCATCTTTGTACTGATTGTCTTTATAAACAGAGTAGACAATACGTAGATCGAGTAAAATAGTGTCGCATGAACTCAACGCAACTTGCGTTTGGTGTTCGAAAATTTTGGAGTATGCAAATACGTAAGAAACGTCACGCCTGTTCACCTGAGACAGCTATAAAAGAGACATCTTGGGGTTGTAGTATGTTGATGCACATGGTCATGGCTGAGAATTCCAAAGCTGAGTATTGTTAGAGGGTTTTACTGTACGGTAAATGTGGACGCAAGGCACGATCAACAGCAAGGTTGTACCGGCAACGTTTTCCTGCAGGTCCGCATCTTTCTCATCAAACCATCCTAACTGTTGTAAAACGTTTAAGGGAGACAAGCTGCGTTACTAGTCGACCTCGATCTGGCAGACCAGCTGAGATAGGACGGCAAGTTCAATCGGATGAGGTATTTGCATACGCCCTCGCATATCCGAAATGTAGCACAAGAGAGATCAATCAACACTGTGGCCTCTCCAAAAGTCAGGTTTGGAAAATCCTAAGCGAATTAGGCGCTCATCCATACCGACCAACGCCTCAACAAGTTTTAGTGGACGGGGATGCCGAGCGACGCTATGCATGGTGCAACCTGGTCATGATTCAAATGCAGGTCCAGCCAACATTCTTGGCAGATATTGTGTGGAAGGATGAGGCATGCTTTACACGGAATGGCATGTGCAATAGACAAAGCACCCATTACTGGGCGCTGGAAAATTCCAGATGTTTTACCGACATCATATGCTATTAACGTTTGGTGTGCAATTTACAATAATAAGCTGATCGGTCCAATATTTTACAATGGCAAGTTAATGGGTGCACAGTATTTACAATTGCTGCAGAACGTAATACATGATTTTGTGGAGAACCTGCCGTTGTTTGATCTTAGGAATGCATGGTTTCAACATGACGGCGCGCCTGCTCATAAGACATCTCCAGTGAAGCAGTACCTCGTCAAGGAATTCGGGAACCAAATAATTGGGTATGGCGGTTTCGAAGAGTGGCCTCCACTTACGCCTGATCTGACTCCGGTGGACCTTTTTCCTGTGGGGATACCTGAAACAGCAGGTGTATGCGACCTCTCCACAAACATTGCAGGACCTTAAACGACGCATTACGGACGCTTGTGCCAACGTGCTCTATTCTCTATGCTCCAACTTGTGCAACGTGGCATTCAAACGAGGATCCAAATGAGCATTGCAGCTGACGGTGAGAAGTTTGAACATTTCAAATAAAGGTATATTGTTATAACTAGTTGTTTTTTTCTTTCTCAGATCGTTTTGTCACGTCACAGTGTAGGAAATCACGAAAAAACAAATGAGCGTTTTAACCGTTATATTTTTCGCATGAATGTCCACAAGGTGTCTTTTCTTACTAAATCGATGATGCTCTAAAACTTTGTAAATCATTTTTTTTCCCTATCTTGTTCCGTTTTCGAGATAGGAATGCTAACTCCGCAGTTTTCCACCAGGTGGCGCCATTCAGTAGCGTATCAGTACGTGGTTTCATTCAGTAGCGTATGGCTATTTTACTATACCTAGACACCACTTTTATGAATTTAGCAGCAGCCGTTCAGAAGTTAAGAGGGTGGCAAGGGACTTTAGTGAGCATACTGTATATATATATATATATATATATATATATATATATATATATATATATATATATATATATATATATATATATATATATATACACATTCACAGGAAAGGGGAAAAAAATCTCAAAGTTGAAGTTTTTGTGCTAAAAAAAAAAATTATGATGGAATAATTTGTAGATGCACTACGACCCATTTTCATCTTAGTACGAGTACACAAATATGATGAACAGGTACGCGCATACACACACACTATATATATATATATATATATATATATATATATATATATATATATATATATATATATATATATATATATATATATATATAAATAATCAAATATGTCTATAAAATATTTCCATGTGCTTGGAAAGATGCGCATTTGCATTATTTACAACATTATATATTTTTGTATTATGTAATTTTATTCATTTTCTAAAGCCCGTAGCTTTGAAAAGATAAATTATAGAATATATTTATGACTAGACATTTATTTAATTTTACATTTCCTGTTGGTTTTGTCTGTTATGTATACATACGTTAATCTTAAAAACGAAATCCATTGATAAATGAGGTGCGGTACTCAGTAGACTGTAGAACCCAGCAGACTGTAGAAATTTAATAGCAGCCAGTTTAAGCTTGATCATCTGCGTTTTGTCTAACGAGAAATTTAACTTTCAAAGTGTAACTATTTATGTGGTGCGTCCTAAGAAGCATGTTTTTTTTTTGTTTTTTTTCATTTGCTCACGTAAAGGCAACTGACAATGGTTTATGGATAGATGAAAAACTTTTGTGAAACCATCCGTTTCTTAGGCTGGGATTAAATTATGCGTTGGATGCATCTGTTGCTATCTAAACGCATGAAAATACGATCATTGTTTAATATATAAGTGTAACACAATTTTTTATATTTAGTTAAATTTCTCTGTCAGCAACGTAGTAAATTTTCCTACAGTACGTGCTTTAAAGAATTTGTTTACATTAAAAAATAATTATAAAGAAAGCATTTAAAAGAGAATTTCCCGTTTTCCCCTTTAATGCTGTCATGGAATATGAGATAAAATTCCAGCTAAGCACAGTACTTGAGCTAGAATATTTGAAAATGATGAGGCTTTAAATTGTTCATTTTCCCTTCCTCTCTCTGTTTAGCATTATAAAGAAAGCTACCTGACTTTGCTTTTAAGTTCCCCTTCATTGTTGCTATATAACTGAAAAGCTGTCATCCGAACAACTTCACGTATTTAAATCACGTACCGTTGAATAATTTGCATTTCAGTCCGACCTTGAGGCAGTAATATAACGCTATGCATATCTTAAGTCATTTTTTTATGCTTCGTGGGGTTGTAATGACTTTTATATTATTATATATAGATAAATTCTGCTGACAAATATAAAGGAAATTTCTCTACAAGATAGAAAATCCTGACCTGAATAAAACGAAAGATTCAATTTTATCGCAGCTAATCTTCAGTATTACAAAGGAGGAAATTAATCTATAGACTAGTTTTTCCATGTAGTTTATCTCTATTTTACACTGGAAGTGAAAGAGTAAAATATCACTTTGGCAAACACCATTTTAACTGACTGACGCTAATATATGTCGCGTGCTGTCGATGTGTTAAGGCTGCCTGACTTATATCCGTCTCTGCGAAATAACTTCCTTTGTTTCCTTTTTCGTGTCGTAAAATTTCGGGTCACTCACGCTTTCGGAATAGCTGGGGAATGAAAACATAATAAAACAATGCACTGAACTTGAACTTGGGTTGGATCAGGATGTATTCATTTCTGAGACGAGAGGCGTTTATAGGGGGATTTAATCGGTAATTGCCGTCTTGAAGTACATAGTTTATACGGGTAACGGGGAAGGGGAGGGGGTCAAAGGGAAGCATTTGCCCACCCTCCTCCACATGGGTACTAATTCCAAAGGCACCAGTTAGTGCACAGTCAGACATTATAGTGAGATATTTCAACGTCTATTTACAATGGAATTAGGGGCTCCTAGATGCTCGTTAAGCTTCGACTGCATGTTTTTGACGCGCTTTTTTTTTTTTTTTTTGTTTTGTTGTGTTGTGTTGTGTTGTGTTGCATACAGCATAAAAATCCACTCTTATGTTAGGGTTGGATTAAGTGCCCAACCAAGATCTTAGATGTACCACGCTCAAGCCATATTGCCACTTTAGATTTTTATTGATATTTTGTACTGAAATTTGTGTTTTGTAAAAAGTATAAAAAAATCTAGATCGAGTGTTGCACTTTTGACCAAACACAAGTGCACCTACGACGAATGATTTGGACAACTTGCGTCAAATTTTGTCGGCATTTAAGGAGATAAAATTAATTTAACTTCCTATATATTAATAACTTCCTATGTATTATTAACTGTATATAATAACTATAATAACTATATTAACTCTCCTATGAATTATTAACTGTATATAATAACTATAATAAGTATAATAACAATCCTATGTATTATAAACTGTATTTGAGTACCATTAACAAGAGGCAAATGTTTATCCGTTAAATTATTTTAATTCACACATGTGTATATTTAACCAATAGGTCTTTGTGTACTAGTAGTTTAATATACGCCTGATCACATGCCATGAAATGAATTTAAATTCTCTGAATCATTTAAATAGCTCATCAAAATTGTTAGACACGATTTAAAAGAGTTTCACCAACGTAAATGAAGCTGCCAGCTTCAAGTGTCAAATCCTAATATACTCGCTACTCACGTATAACGGATATTAGAGTGAGCCGCATTTGAAGTACCTACTGCTGAGCTAGATATAGATGCCCACTTGTCTCCTCTTCAGCTGAATAACTGTTAATGAACCCATAAACCGGGGTAGGCTAACCCCTACTGTTTTGAAACTCATCTATTTCAGAAAAGAGATAGATCTGCTATAAGATTAGTTTTCTTTGTATAACTGCAGTTAAAATTCGTTGAGGGCAAAAGCGGTTTTATCTGGGCAAAAGTCTGTACACAGATGTAAAATGTTTCTGTGTACAGCTATTGTATTTTTTTTTTCAATTGCTTCCTTTTACTTTATTTAAATTTAGAATGTACTTATATATGTACTCATTCCGTAGCATTTAAAGAAGTAAAACTTTCTTTGGAAGCATTTGCTTAAATATGATGCTAAAATATGATGTTAATGAAGAACATATGTACATGAGTTGAAAACGAATGAAGTATTAAATGTTTGAAAATATATTCGCAAACTATAAGTACTGTTACGGATTTTTAGTTATTTATTTATTTTTAAATGAATTGATTATCTTTGAATCAGGCAAAAGTCGTATAATTCAGAAATGTATAAAAGTTAAAATTAATAGACACAGCTATTAATACATGGATATATGCAAACAGTGCCCAGCCTGGGCCGATGTTAAGTTACATCTACAAAAATTCTTTAATATTCTTTAATACTAACTTTTAGTATTTTGTTACCACATTTTTATTAACTTGCTTTCGTGTTTGTCCAGTACAAATCTTGCAATCGATTTTTAACTAACTTCCCGACTAGCTAGACATTTGAAACTTTTAGAATAGCTCAGAACACGATTCTTGTAATACTTTTAGCCATCTTTAAGCAGAATTGAATTTATTTTCAGTTAATTTTGTTTTGTATGGAAAGTTAGTTAAAAAAATCCGCAAGGTGGCGCTTCGATCGAATTCAATGCTTGCACTTTTGCGTAACGGTGTTTGACGATTTTGAAAACAGAATGCATGCAAATTTAGTTTGTTTACAAAAATATTGTGAGAAAATTTTTTTAAAAAAATTATAAAAGTTAGCAGTTTATAAAGTCTGTGGATAGTGGAAACGACTAAAAAGTGATTAAAATTAAATAAAAGAAAGTGAAAAAGAATAATTAAATGAAGGTTTGTGTAATTAGGTTATATGATTCAAGAGAAAATTTAAAAACGTGGTATATAAACCGTTCTTTTTATCTTGAAATTATTTTTATTTATGTTGCTGCTTGTAACTCAGTTTTTGTTGATTAACTAAAATCATATCTCAATGGGTTTTCTATTTCATTTTTAAACTTAAGTAAATAAATATTAATCCCTTCCAAAAAATTATCAGGAAAAATAGATTACATCGATTTTTACTTGCAGGGTTTTATATTTATTTTAGAGACGAGATGGGTAAAAATCGAAACTTGAAAAAGAAAAAATGTAATCATAAAGCAGAGATATATTATACATGTTATTTCGATAAAACAATGAATAAGACTTCTTCTAGAGGCAAATTCAGGCCAAGACTGGAAAGATTGCCTCGAGCTACAAATCAAAATCTGCGTGCCCATAGATACATCGAAACTTGGATGTACCCTCAGAGGGGAACGAAAGAGGGGAAGTCTTCCAGCAGATCATCCCTCACAATTCCCTCCCCCGTATGTCTCCCCTGAGGAAATACCTCCCCCCAAATAACTTCCCCCGCCAGAAAAACAGCGTCATATGGTCCTGTCACCTATTCACTAGTAAGGTTCCTCTTTCCCAAATTCGTCACGACATGCCGGATAACAGGAAGCAAAAAGGGCCAAAGAAGATGATAGAAGATAGTAGGAAAAGGCTGGTTGGAGGAAAAAAAAAAGAGTAAATATGGAGAGGCTGAAAGTGCGTAAAAAATCCGGCATCACGCTTGTTAAATAGCCTCGAGTAGGCAGATGAAAATCACTTTTATACATAGGTTGTTCCAGGTTCGATTAGAGATGGCCTTTTGAAAATCCCCTTACAAGCGATGTAATAGGAAGAAGAGAAAAAAAAAGGGCGGCATCTAGAGCTCAAAATTACGGAGTACAAAAGTGTTTATGCATTTATAAAACAAACATGAATCTTCTAATGTATAGTCAACACACAAGGAATACTTTAAAAGAGAGAAAATGGGAACTAGTTAGATCCCACTATCCTATAATTCAATACTTGATTACGTTTTTATTATTATGTACAAGGAGCTGTTTGTGAAAATGACCAAGTCATGGGGACAGTGGACCTTCAAACCTAACTTCTTTTTTGTTTTGAATGGATTTGCTTGAAATTTGAATACGTGATTAGTACCATAGATGTGTAAAAGTGATTAAAATTTAAAGATGAAATATTAATAATCTATGAATTATTAATTATATAAAAAATTGGCCAAATTAAAAATGTTCCATGCGCATTTCTTTTGCATATAATAAATTTTTATTTTCAGGATACCTTATAGAACTAACAATGAAACTTATTGTTTATTTTAAGCATTCATTAAAAATATAAGGAGAAAAAAATAATAGTGAAAACACCTTTTTTACTACGCAAAATACCTATAAATCATCTTTTCAAGTACAAAATTTAGAAATTCTGAGCTACGAAGCATAATTTTTTTCAATAAGATTTATTTGATATACAGTTAAGTATATAAAACTTAAATTTCAAAGCAATACGATAATTAGATATGCGCCTGGAGCAGTTTGAATATTCGTCTGACATGAAAATTTTTATTTTGAGAAAAACACATTTAAAGTTATTGCTATTAGTAAACACATATCTAAATTAAATACAAATGCCTATAACTAGGAAAGTAATCACAGAAATTAAAAACTCTTTTTGCAACACATTCCTACTCGTCCGTAGTTTCACAATTCAATAAAATAAAAAAAAATCGAATTTTTGGACGAATTTCACAATTTTGAAAGTCCACTGTCCCCTTAAGAAACTATGTGCACAGGATTTAAGATATTTAGTGTTTAGGCAACAGAGCTCCTTCTTCTATGATAAAGCACATGTTTGCAAGTAATTTCCAACTATCGATTGTTGCTTTATCTATCTATCTATCTATCTATATATATATATATATATATATATATATATATATATATATATATATATATATATATATATATATATATATATATATAACAATTCCTCAGACCAAACTGCTGGACCTAAACGGTTGAAATTTTGCATGGCGATTTTTCTTATAGTGTAGGGGTGCACTAAGAAAGATTTTTGAGAAATTTTTAAGCTGTTTTTTTAACACTCTTTACAGTTTGCATTAAAAATAATAATCTGAGGGTTATAAAATTTATATCACGAGAAAGATCCAAAAAATTTCTTTAAAATGAAATCTTTTTCGAATCTTTACCTCCATTTTCAGATTTTTGGTAAATTTTTAAAGATTCATTTTTAGAATTTAATTTATTAAATGTTGATCAAGTGGTTTCTTTTCTTTTTGTGATACTTTAAACTAATTTTGCGTCACGTGCGTAACAAAGAAATAGACAAAAAAAAATTTTTTCTTCCTAATGCGGCAGACGATTGGACATTATCCAAAAAAATATTAAAATACAGTAAAAGAAATGTTTCTCAAACTGAACTATATTCTTTAGAATGTTATATTAGATTTAATTTGAATATTTTCTTCTACATTATTTTGTCTATAAAAATAACCGTTACGATTCTTTTTATAAATATATATATATATATATATATATATATATATATATATATATATATATATATATATATATATATATATATTTTTTTTTTTTTTTTTGGGCATTAACTGCATACATTGACTTGTTGTATTTAATTTGAATGTACTCCGTAGCAAAGTAAGGGTTTTCAGCTAGTTGGGAATAAAAAGAAAAGTTTTGCCTCTACACTTTAAATTCTCTTTTGTTTTAAAATATTTTTTTAGCGGCAAGAAAGGGTTTGAATGAATAACCGTGTTCTATAAATTAGACGTGACATACACTATTGTACAAAATGGACCACAAAGATTAGCTTTAGTTTTATTTAAGTAATAATTACATGAAACTGATTTAAATTTTTCTCCCACCAACAAGGAAATAATTAATATTTTAAACCAAAGTTTACAATGGACAAAATATATCTAAGATTTATAAATACTATTTGATGTTTTGTTACTAATAGATGGAGGTCATTTTTATAATTGTTCTTAGCGGTATTTAAATGAAGCATAAGATAGAAGCAGTCTGATTTTTTTCTTAATTTTTATTCTCAGTTTATTATTTCACTCGTCTGAAAAATTATGAAATAGCAAATGCATTATGCCATTCAGCCAGTAACAAACAATAATTCAGGAAAACAAATATTTCAGGAAAACTTACAAAGATTTCCTCTGGCAGGGGGGAAAAAGAAGTAATAGGTAGAGTGACATTTGTCCAAAGTAAGTAAATAGCGTGTCAAAAAGAGAGTGCTGAGAGATATTAGCACCCTTTACACGTACGTTCTTTCGCGAGTGCTTGGAGCGTACGGGATTGCGCGAGGGAAAACTTGCAGTACGCTCAAAAGCAGCTTTCCCTTCCTCTCCGACACCTTTACATGTGCACTCAATCGCGAGGGATCGTGGTTTCACTCGGGAAAGAGCGTACGTGTAAAGGGCGCTAATATGACCATTTTTACTAGGTGATTACTTGTCCTGAAGAATGCTTTTAAAGAGAGTTTGATTTGCATTAAAATATTAATGTTATAATAAATAACGCTAAAGAGTGCAGAAATAATATCCTATCATGCAACTATAAAATTTTTACAAAATATTTTATTCAAGCAATATTACAAGTATTATTTTTCATAGCAGATATTTTTAGTAAAGGAATATTTACTAGTATGCTTGATCAGGTGTTGCCAAACGTTAATGCATACTCCATGCACACATTACCATTCATAACCTGTTATGCATATCTAACGTAAAAATTATACTTAATGCGACACGCAAGACCTAAAATAGATATTTAATGGGGAGAAATCTGCATTGATCAAGTAGTACATTTATGGAAGAAACCAGTAGCTAAGAAAACTGATGGATAATGATAACTTTGAAGATTAATAGTTAAAAAAAATGTCAGAACTATTAGTAACTGAACTATCAGTCTGCTGTTTAACAACGCAAGGTAAAATTAGCTTTACTAAATAAAATTGATTTTAGAAAAAAGAATGAAAATAAGATTACACATTTACTGGTTGCGGTATTTTATTAGTTTGATTTTTTAAAAACTAACACAACCTCGTTATAGACGTGGAACTTTTTCTAAAGAAATTCATCTCTAAGGATGGATTCTGACCTCAGATTTTTGCTTACTTCTTTGTGCCTTTTAAAGCGTCTAGCATTGTAAAATCAGATATTGAATATTATTTTCGTAGTTATTTTGAGGAGAGTAGTGTCGTTGTATGATGAAATATTCTTACTTTTACTGGCTGCTAAATTTTGTCAACGAAACTAAAGGTTAGCAAAAAATATAGATTTATAATTAATAAGATCAAGACTCAAAAATATCATTCTGACAAATGAAATAATATAAAGTTTTCTTCCACATTTTCATTTCCCATAAACTGATATAAACTGATTTTAATATTAGGCTCTAGATGCTATAACAAGTTCTAAGGAACTGGTTATATAAAGAAAAAAATCTATTACATTAACATTTTGTGCTTCAATCCTATTAAAAAGTAGAGTAAGTTTAAATCCTTTCATTGAAAACTAGTAAATTTCGTCAGTTAAATTTATGAATATTGCAGAATTTTACTCTTAATTATTCCTCGAAATATTTGTAAAGCAGTCTCACACTTTTAAAATTATGGACGAGAAACAGTAATCGAAAACAAAACTCTTACACCTCTTCGCTTAATTGATAGTTTTTGTCAAGATCCGTGGCTCAGACCTCTGGCTTGCAAGAAAATCGGTACAAGGGCTCCAAAACCTTGTAAATAAGCTGGTTCGTAAGTTGAGAACTGTTGACAAAAAATTCAAATAACTAAACATGTACTATGCCATAGGCCTAAAGTAAAAAACCGAGGAGTCGTGTGATGCAACGGATAAAAACTTCTGTACCTCGTACAGGAATATTAATTAGTGAAAGTCTGAAATATTATTCCCAGGTTTCGGCAAAAAATCTTCATATATATACTTTCACCACGGATAAGTTTCTTTACTGGCTTTTTGTCTAAATCCTTCTGAAGAGAAGATTCAAGCATTAAACCATTAAGTGAGAGAGGCTCTTGTGTGTGTGTGTGTGGGGGGGGATGTTTATTTATTTATTAATTCCTTCATTTAAACAAACAAACATACATACATTCTCTCTTTCTGTGTATATTCGTCAGCACCTCATGAATCTGGTCTTATATTTTTATGTTTTTCTTTAGAAGTTAGCTCTCAAAGACCCAAAACGTCCCACTCCCCCCCCCCTTTAACATACAGGAGAATGTATTTTTGTATTACTTTGGAAATCCATTAAAATCCTGTCCAATATAAGATTTAAAGTCTCGCATCCAGGAACTTACCAGTGTCTACCGTTTTCATTGGCGATAAATCACTCGTGTCTGTTTTCTTTGATAAATGAGTCGACGGCTAGGTTTAGTATCATTTCATCATTTTCAATTGTTACAGGGACAAGTTTCTCAGTCTTTTTTGTGAATAAGAATTTTACCTCCCGAAATAATTACAATCTCTTTCTCTTGCATATAACTTCTCACTAGGTTTTACAGAATTCAAAAATTTTAAACACAAGTAACTGAATTCGTCTTCATTATTGCTCCTATGGAATACGCATGAGGATCTCATTTCAAAATATACATTCCGCAATTATCCCTTGTGTTTATTTCTTGATTAATCAGTTTTCACCTTTCTCTATTTATTTTGACAGGTAATTGTAACTTTCAGCTAAGAGAAACATGCATTTAAAACTGAAATGTGCAAAAACTTATTTTGGATAACTGATATTTAATTGAGGGTTGAACTACTTGAATTTTATGTTCTATTAGATTGGAAACAGGCAGAAGTAAAGTATAGCTTTTATGGGCTAATTTGGAATAATTAACCAATAAAAGTTGGATATTAAATACATGAAACGTGTAGAGAAGGGAAGTTCAATGGAAAACTAAATATTGAAATACTAAATATATTTTAAGTAAAATTACAAAATATTTAAAATTTTATATATTTTTTAAATAAAAAACATTAAAATAATTACCGGTATATTCACAATTATTTGCATATGTGATTAGAATCAGGAAATTAAGACAAACAAAATCCATTTTTTTTTTTTTTTTTTTTGTGTGTGTGTGTGTACCACACAAACAGATATTCAGAACAGTTCAAAATAACAAACCTGTAATAGAAAAGGTAACAAAAATTGTATAATTTTCCAAGTCTGTATAAAGGATTTCTAAATTATATAAGCGCACCTTTAAACAACTATGCTTTTCTACTTTGACCTAAAACCGACACTATTAACAGGAGTGTCTTACAAGGCATGACGAATAGCCTCGATAAGACCTAGGGAATTACATTAATCTACCTCTCTTCAAAGGAAGGTTGTATGATCTGAAGAATGCCAGGACTTTCCTTTCGCTAAATGGATTACATCTGCGAACAGAAACAAAGATTCCTAAGAGTAAGGGCAGATTAAAGAGTAAATAGATTTGCGATAATATCTAGGATTATGTGGGGTCTTTTCGGGTTGCTTTGTTCTAAATCTTATTTAAGGCGTTACGAATGTTGCATTTCTAAGTTGCTGGAGAATGTTTTGGTACATGTTAAACGCTTCCATTGATATAAACTGAAAGCTGCTTGGGAATTCGTATGAATCTTGTAATGCTTCCATAGGTAACTTACTAAATGGAAAAAAATAGCGTAATCATGGAATTTCTTTAAAACATACATTGGTAATAATACATGTATACTAGAGACCAGGGTAGTATATCTAGAGACATAACAATGAAATAAATTTAGTGGTTCGACGCCATTTTTAAGGGGAGGTTAGAAGGAAATATACATAAGGTAGGATATAAAAAAAAAAATTAAAAGCTACCGGACATTGCAAAATTAGCGCTATATGACTTGGTTCCACCGCAAAAGATGAGAAGGAACTCTGTGTGTGGGGGTGGGGGGTTTAGAGAATTTATGTATATTGTAAATTACTTTTCATGTAAACAACCGAACATTAAGGTAAAGCTTCAGGGCAAAAGTGGGATGTGTACAGTGAAATGTTACCCTTTAACAACGACACACGCTGACTCATAAGTAATTAGATCTCTCTATGATTTCTTACGTTTACATTTTGTGGCTTCGACTACCGTTATCTTAAACAAATTATTAGCTTAAGAAATTGTCTGTCCTTTAGAACAAAGTTTATCACACTGGGTACAGTAAAAATATTATTAGAGTCAGAGAAGAAATTTAAACGAAATAAAATCGTCATTTATAGAGTTATTTAAAAGTCCTTATTTTGAAAGATAAATATGTTTAGTACAAATGCTGCAAATCTGTACAACTTTGCGATTGATTTTAATTTAATATCGTAATTTTATTTTAATATCATAAGAATTCCATTGCAAAAGCTGATTTTATTATTTAGACGGTAAAGCTTTAACTATCTCAAGCCAGTTCAGACTATATAAACTCGATATTCGTTATGTTTTGTCCTAAGTTAACAGTCATACAATATTTAAATTTTCACATTTCTTTAAAAAAAAATTCAGTAAAACAATATGGTGCATGATTTTCAAATAAAACACGTTTTTTTTTTACACAATGCATCTTAAAATTACAGCTCAATCAACAAAATGATGAAACTGGGTTGGTATATATACGGAAATTTTACTTTTTCGAAGAGAATTTCTGTTGCAAAACGTTAAGAAGTATTATGAAAAGATCATTTAAGCCAGAAAAAGTAAGGGTGACATAAATGTTCACCATTCAGCTCCAGGAAGAATAATTTCAGCGAGTGCTGTGAATTGTGAAGTCACCTAACATTAAAGAAAACTTCGAAAATTTGTTTTTGATTCTGTCAGTTTCTCGCATGACACTTGAGCCCCCCCCCCCCCCCCCCTAAGAATAATAAGTATACAAGTAGGGAATGATAATCTCTTATGACATTTGCATTGAAATATTAATAGTGAAGCTAAAGGTCAAGCAGAGCGTAAAACTCAAGGTTACGAAAATCACCAGATATCAAGAAAAGACAAACTTTTGAACGCAAGGAGTGGGACAATAGGCGAAACAATTATGACAAATGGGCCCGAGAAAATTTTGACTTAATGCCAAGCCACACGAGAGAAATGAAAAACAGAACGAGACGTGTAATACAGGAACTAAATAGCACAACTAAGCTGCAGAGGTTCTTGGATAAATTTAGAAAATTTCCGGTAGCCTTTAATGAACCTTTAAATTTTTAAAATATTACAGGTAGGAAATATTCAAATAAGCATTTATGTAAATCGTGGTAATTCAACTTATAATTTAGAAAGTATTTAGCAGTTGGCCTTAATTATTACAGCTGGTGCGTTTTATAGCAATATAAATAAAGAAATGACATTCAGAAATATTCCATTCGAAGCAATATTTATGGATTTATGATTAGTTTTGGAAAGTATCTGAAAAACCACCCCCAATTTTTAGAGAAAATAATTGAAAAAAATTACTAAAATAAATTATTAATCATATATGCAAAGCTGTGCAGAACGCTGAAAGAAATTAAAGTCTCTTAGAAATGGGAGAAATCGCCATGAAAATTTTTTTTAATACCATAGATGAAAATGTTAACACTAATAGTAATTAGTTTGCTAAGTCCTGGTATTTATAAAAAAATATCCCTTTTTTTTTAAAGTTAAATTTATTAACAGATACAAACAGAAAAATGCAGCGAATCCCTATCTGCATTCCGATATGTTACATGTTATTAGGACAGCATATAAACAGAGAAGACTAAAGATTTTCTCACCCCTATTTAATAGCTAAAAACAAATCAGTTGACTTCCTGGGATCCCACGAAAAAGTTGGCAGATGATCCGTTGCTAAGCTTTGGTCGTACAGGAAATCTATCGAACACAACGAGAGACAATGAGAGAGCCAATTACGTAGTTCTTTTTTAATGATCTTAGTGTGAGAACTTATGAATAATTTGAAGGAGCTTTGATAATATGACATCCTTAAGGCACTACAAATTTTAAAACACTAGCCGATGCGCGACCAGCATGGTCACTTTTAGTTTTATATTTTCTTTTGCAAAGGATCTCAACTGAAAGAAACGTATGAAAGTAATGTTACCATTACCTGTCATCATAATTTTACGTTGTTAAGTGGCAGTGCGATCCCAGCCAAAAAATTTATAATCATTGCAAAATTCTTTATAATGATGATTCTAAAACATCATGATTAAAAAAAATATGAATTTGCATTGCTTCAGAACAGAGTTAAAGATAAGACTGAGAAACCCAACAACAAAGATTTTAAAAATTACATTCCTCTCTCTCTGTATGTAATATTTCTCAAAATTATGATATCTACACTTTATCATTACATGAAATAAGAAATTGTTGGAGAAAAATTTTTTCACGTATAAAATGGAGTAAAAATTCAGCAAGTACTAAAATATAGTGTGGATTACATCAATCTCTATATGTACAATTGTTCAGAATTCAGATATCTACACTTAATCATACCAAATAAAAAACTGTTGGGAAAATTTCTTAACTTATAAAATGGAGTAAAAATTCAGCAAGTACTACTTAAAATGTGTAGCGAATTAACTCTTACTTACTATTAAAATATTATAATGCTATTATTAATATTTTACTATGATATTCCTCAAACTTCTTGATATACACAGTTCAGTATTTCAGAAATAGGAGATACTTTAGTGACAGATTCAAAAGAACGGACTCTAGATAACCTACATACAACTAACTGTCCATGACTAAACACTGGATTTGATAGGTCTAAACATATTTTGTCAAAAGTTTGTCCTCTTACATACATTTTGAAAAACCGATGGAACAAAACAATAAATTATCTCGTGAATAAATTAAAATTATTCACGTGCAAAATACAGCAATTAAATTGTACCAAATTACGTGCTATCGTTAAACCACTACACACACGCGGTCGGCCGCTAATGTTTACATCTGGTAGTTGCAGCCGTTGCCATTCGGAATGTAGAAATATCTCCGATTTTTGTGCCGCATACCTACGCGTTTTATATATATAGATTACATTCACGAGTATATTCATAAGCTTTAATGCGAAATAATGTTTTGAAAAATATGAATAAAAAGTTTTTATGTATGAATTAAAAAGAGCTTACAGTTCTAGAATAGCACTAAAGTCTCACCCTAGAAGAGGTTTATATGTATAAAAAGATTAAAACTTGAGCATGATGGCCCAGACATTTCATGAAAATCGAGATTACAAAAATTTGAACCATGTTCAAGCTTTATTTTTAAACCCCTGCGTAAAAGCATTAGCTCATGGATATTAATGCTTTTACGCGCTGACGCAGGGATATTATAGATCATGAATTGAGTTAAACAAACGAGATACAGTCTTCATTTTCACAAAGTCCTTTGTAGAGGATTGTAGTTCTCGGGACCCAGTTTGATTAATAGTACACTGGAATAAAATATTTTGCATTCTCAGTAAATAACTATGCCTACTTGCTAAGGATTAATAATTTAGAATTCTTCATTCATATATGTTAGACTATAGTTGTCATTCAGTAAATGGATAGTTATTAAAAATCATATATTCTAATATTTAGGAAAGAAAAATTAAGAATTTTTCTCAAAAACACAAGATTTCTTTTTTTTTTCTACAGCGTTTGCATGCAAAGTATAAAAAAAAAGATACTAAATGCTTAGGTTAATAGCACAATTCATTAACTGTGAGCAGATATTAAAAGAAGTCACTGTATGATGTTTCTAAATATGTGCTACCAGGCTGTTAAAACAGCCTTAAAAAAACAGAAAGAAAAACTAATCAGAATCTTTTAATTAGAAAGTTGGATGGAAGCAGGCATAATACTCGTAGGGAAACTATACGCTTGATGTACTGTTTCATTCATAAATACCCTCTAACAGCATCAAAGACAATGTATGTATAAGGCATATTACTCAACTTTTTATTTAAGTATGTACACTTTACATAAAGAGCGGGGTGATTCAATGGTCACCATCTACGGAATACAAGTCGTTTAAGAGCACAATGGTAATCTTTTACGACAGGAAAGCTAATTAGTTACAGTTTGAAGCCATTGAAACACAGGAGTTAATAACCAATGTTTGGGTTGTTGTCCGACTTTTTCCTTCCAATGGTTTACCATCTAGGTTTTCCTAACAAGTAACATCTTTATGGTACAGGTTATAAAATACATTATTTAAACTATTAACCCTTAAATTAAATTTATGATTATGTAAATGTAGAAAGTATTTCACTTACGATAACCTCCATTATACATGTGATACAAAGCGGTGCGATGGTGCAAGAGAATACATTCAATTAAACGATTTCTTCAGATTTTGCATGAAAGTCTGCCACTCTGTATGATGTGGGGGTTATCTGCTTTGTGGAAACCTAATTATTTAAAAATAATTTATGAATGAAAGGAATGGGCTACTGATGTCACGGATTAGCAAATGTTCCAGCGGCTAGATTCTGCCATTCAGCATAAATTACCTTTACTCTTACTGGATCATGGGTAAGTACCATTTGAAATGATGGTTGTATTTTTTTTCTGGATATCTTTTGTTGAGTCTTTATTATGAAAAGAGCATTGAATTTGTGCTTAGTCGCTTGATTATTTAGCAATTTAATTTGATGTTTTGAACAAAAAAAAACGAGGGAGAGAAAATTTTTTGCTTTGAAAAGCTAATTCGAAACAGAGTGTTTCACTGTCAAAGGTAAATTCTAACCATTTCATCTCATTTACCCTCTTCAATCTGCTCAGTTGTTAGTTCACAGATCTGCTCGCTCATTCCTTACAGTTTGGCTGATGACAAATTCGTGCCCAATCATCTGCAAGATGCAGCAGAAAACGTGACTCATCAAAATCAAAATACTTTTGTGGAGTCGTCTATCATTCTGCTGGTGAATCGTACTTAAAGGAGAATGTTGTATTGGGGGGCCTGCTTATATATCTCACATATGCCACTCTTGGTCATGCTGGAAACTGTTTCAGGTTACCAAATGTTGTATTCGGTTGTCAATTTCGAACTGGCATGTGTCTATTGGATAGGACGAGAATTTAAACCCGATATTAGTCTCCAGCCCCATTCCTGGTACACATTACTTATAGATATTCTTTGTACCACAAGTGTTTCAGTCTTTGATATATAAAAACATGATCTTTTTTTCTCCCTCCCCAGTCTGTTTTTGGCAAGGTTTGATGCATCTTTGTTAAACCCACGAGGCCAAAAACCTTAATATCCACTGAAACCCTGGAATGTTATAATTACTATATAATCGAGTAGATCAGCCCTCTGCATGAACCAGAGCAGTTATCCTTTTTTTTTTGCATAAGGGGGTCATTTCATTGATCTGTCCGTGGGTGGCACATAACTTTAAGTATAGTTTGCTGTTATTGTCTGTATGTATGTATAGTTCGCAAATGTCTAGACCTGAATTCAAAATGAAAAAGAACAGCAGAAAACCAGTTCATATTATCTCGGATTTCTCCCCTAGCACTATGTATTTATGTATGTACATTTTTTTTTCATTCCGTTCGGGAATATTTGACCTCTGTTGTTTTCCACCACATCGGAGTCATTTAAGTAGAGTTAAATGAACTACGTATCCGGTCGGGCGAAGCATTCTTTTGTGCAGAGTCTGTTCCAGGAGATAAAAGTATTTTAAAGATTTTAAGTACATTTTAATGTTTCGTGTCTAGGCCAGATATGGGCACGTTAAATCCGTAGACCGGAAAGTCCTATGAGGTCAGTAGGTGGGGAAAGTACGATCCCCCCCCCCCCCAGATGTCGCCCCTTGGGGTGCTCGATCAAAATTGTGGCGGTACCTAGCACCACAAGGTTCGAAGTCCGACTTTGCTATTATAAACCAGTGCCTCCCTACTAAGCCCGCAAAGCCTATATGAACCTCGCAAGGGACTTCCGGTCAGGGAGCATTACGAACAATATTTTAATAAAAATAAAGATCTCAAAAAACATGAGACAATTGTATATTCTATCCTACTATATTAAGTAAGCAAAATTAACAATCTTAAATTTTCCATTTACATCTCTCTCTCTCTCTCTCTCTCTCTCTCTCACACATACATATATATATATATATATATATATATATATATATATATATATATATAGTGGAATCTCGATCGATCGTTCCACAAATCATCGTTTCCCGTATGTGTTGATTATATCATATGTATATATTAGTATAAAGATTTCTGGCAAGCACACATGCATACAGTCGGACTTTCATTCGTCGAGGTCAGGGCAGTGGCGTAGCGTGGGGTGGGCAGAGGGGTCTATCATGCCCCGGGCGCCACTCGAACAGGGGCGTCAAATGGTCCTTTTCACTAATTCTATATACTATATTACTATATGTTTTTCGGAAAAGGGGGGCGCCAAAAAAGTATCGTGCCCCGGGCGCCAGTTATGCTCGCTACGTCACTGGGTCAGGGGTTCCTTAAAAGTGTGCCACTCACAAATACAAATGTTGTTACATATGATTAGAACCATCCTCTTTACAGTACTGGAGAGTACGGTATCAAAAACACTTTATAAACGATGCACTTTCTTGTTAGTAACTTTTAATTACGTGTCGCAATATGGGCAAATACTTTCCTATATACAGGGATTCAAAACAAGGATATCAAACTCCACTATACTTTGACAAAAGTTTCCTGTGTAGATTTCATATGCGTTTACAGTGAAGTAAAATCTTTTGATGTCTTGCAACACAGTGAATTTCAGTGAATATTCATCGTAAGTATTCATACCTTTATAATCCCGAGGAATGTGTGTGTGTGTGGGGGGGGGGAGGGGGGTGAACTCTAATCAGTGTCAAAAATTTTCGGCATGTAGACATTTTTCCAAAAAATTCTTTTCATACAATGACTACGCGAATTGACCAAGACTTCGATAAATAAAAAATCTCTAAAGAGAGGTCCGACTGTATTTTATATGAAGATAAAGCCATTATTTACGGAACGATGGCAACGAATGGGAGTCTATTAGCCTTGTTATGTTATCAATAGAATATAGAACACGTAATATATTCTGTGTTTCATCATATATATATGCGTGTGTGTGTGTGTTTCAGATATGTTGAACTTTCCTTTATAATGAATTACGTTACATTTTAATATTTCGGCATTTAAATTTTATTATTTACTATGCCTTCAAACACAAAAATTTTCCGTAATAAAAATCTCTAAAGAGAGATCCGACTGTATTTTATATGAAGATAAAGCCATTATTTACGGAACGATGGCAACGAATGGGAGTCTATTAGCCTTGTTATGTTATCAATAGAATATAGAACACGTAATATATTCTGTGTTTCATCATATATATATGCGCGCGCGTGTGTGTGTGTGTGTGTGTGTGTGTGTGTGTGTGTTTGTTTCAGATATGTTGAACTTTCCTTTATAATGAATTACGTTACATTTTAATATTTCGGCATTTAAATTTTATTATTTACTATGCCTTCAAACACAAAAATTTTCCGTAATAAAAATCTCTAAAGAGAGATCCGACTGTATTTTATATGAAGATAAAGCCATTATTTACGGAACGATGGCAACGAATGGGAGTCTATTAGCCTTGTTATGTTATCAATAGAATATAGAACACGTAATATATTCTGTGTTTCATCATATATATATGCGCGCGCGTGTGTGTGTGTGTGTGTGTGTGTGTGTGTGTGTTTGTTTCAGATATGTTGAACTTTCCTTTATAATGAATTACGTTACATTTTAATATTTCGGCATTTAAATTTTATTATTTACTATGCCTTCAAACACAAAAATTTTCCGTAATAAAAATCTCTAAAGAGAGATCCGACTGTATTTTATATGAAGATAAAGCCATTATTTACGGAACGATGGCAACGAATGGGAGTCTATTAGCCTTGTTATGTTATCAATAGAATATAGAACACGTAATATATTCTGTGTTTCATCATATATATATGCGCGCGCGTGTGTGTGTGTGTGTGTGTGTGTGTGTGTGTGTTTGTTTCAGATATGTTGAACTTTCCTTTATAATGAATTACGTTACATTTTAATATTTCGGCATTTAAATTTTATTATTTACTATGCCTTCAAACACAAAAATTTTCCGTAATAAAAATCTCTAAAGAGAGATCCGACTGTATTTTATATGAAGATAAAGCCATTATTTACGGAACGATGGCAACGAATGGGAGTCTATTAGCCTTGTTATGTTATCAATAGAATATAGAACACGTATTATATTCTGTGTTTCATCATATATATATACGCGCGCGTGTGTGTGTGTGTGTGTGTGTGTGTATGTGTGTGTTTCAGATATGTTGAACTTTCCTTTATAATGAATTACGTTACATTTTAATATTTCGGCATTTAAATTTTATTATTTACTATGCCTTCAAACACAAAAACGCCTCCCTTATCCTAGCTCCTCGTGGATTATGGTGATTAAATATTTCTTACTGATTATTAATCAAGCACTAAGATAAGACTGATTGATAACTATTCACACAAGAGCAATTATTTTATACTTCGAAGATTTTCACAAAGAGAGAGACCATTTTCTCAGGCAACGGATCTCCTTTATTTATGGCTGTTACTCCTACCCATGAACAGACAAGCAACCCTTATCACGCTTAATAAACCATTAATTAATAATAATTTACACCGGCTGATCCTGTGTCTGCTGTTCATTTAACCACACTTTAAATCAGTGCCATTCAAAAAGTCAAGTCATTAAGCAAATCATCAACGATAGCTGTTAAGTATTTCAGTAAATAGGCGTTACCTCAATATTAGAAGTATATGAAGCTCAGTGTTTTCTTCAAGCACGCTATTAGGAGTTTAACTGATTTCCGCTTTGCGTGAGTAGGGAACATGAACCTCCTTCATCGCTCTATCTTTAATTTTTCCTAGTAGAGACGAATTGTAATTGTTATAAAAAAGATTTTAAGATATTCATTATGTAGGTTTTTTTTCCCCTATGAATTTCACGAGAGTCATCTTTTATTTAACTTTTATTTTCTCCTCGAGAAATTTTCAGTCGAGAAAAGGTACATTGCTTTTGTAAATGTCTATAAAGAACATTTCTGTCAACTTGTGTTCGGATTATAAGCCAATTATTTTGCACTGATTGATGCAGAGGTACAGAATAAATTCGTACAAAAAGCAATCCACACTTACAAACGCCAGCACCCATGAACACGAGAGACACCAATTATTGAATCCGTGGGTCAATCAATAAATCGTCGTGAATTGTCATTTTCCCCTGAAAAACTGTATGGTTTATATAATATGAATTTTTACAGTTTATTTGAAAAATTATGCCTGCAAAACAATCTAATTACCAATAAAAAATATAAATGTAAAAGAATTAAAATTCCTTTTTAATTAATTGTTAAAAAAAACTAAAATACGCCCCCAAAGTGTGATTCTGATAACTGCTATAATGTTTTTGAAAAAGAGAATTACATTCTGCAGTTTAAAGAAAATAATATTAGAAGTTTAGTTTATTGCTTCGCAAAACTTTTCCCCTCGTACATGGTTAAATTATATTCGCATACCTCAGAAAACATTCTACAATTTAAGGAGAGAACTCACAGGATGCAGAGTATACAGAGAGTTTTCCTAAAAGCGAATAAACTCTAGAAACTCGGTAAAAGCAGCTTTGAAACAACCACTTTTCTTACAAAGCAGTGGGAGGAGAAAGCCCTACCTTTTTTCCAGACACCTACAACGTGACAAATGGATGTCTTTTCTTGCATTCTTCGGACTGTCAGACCAAAAAGAGGTCACCTGCCACACTGGACTCGAACTTTTCGCCCCCAAACACAGCCTAGATCACTACCTTTATCTCTGAAGACTTTCCAGACGTTTTGCTGATAGTTTCTTTAATTGTGTTGCTCCTTTTATTCGTAAAGAGCAAGTCACCTGGCTGTAAGGCTTTAAAAGGCAGCTAAATGCCTCACGTGTGTACCCCACGGTTTGACTTTCAGCGATGCGAAACGCCTTGACGAATTTATCAATAAGTCGTTTTGAGGCTTCAATAGCTTCTTGTCCGCTTGTAGGGTACAGTTGAAATTCGAAGTAGCCAATTTTCGAAGACTTTTCTAGCATATGCCGAACGAAAGGGAGGTTTGATTAATTATTTTTAAAGAATGTCAGAGTGAAGGTTTATTAAGCTTGCTGGGTCTGTGGGTGTAACAGTCAGCTGTATAGGGTTTAAATTGAAGAATGCCCTATGTCATGGCTAGTACAAAGATGTTTTAGTTACGGGTATTAATTTTGCTCGCCCACGCGAGTGTTAAAATAGAATGCATTTTTAGAAATGCAAAAATGACTACGTTATACTGCGTCGCTGATAGAATGAAACGCTTTCAATATTTCATTTAGTAGTTTCTGTGCCAAGTGAAATTTAATTCAAATCAGAGGCAAGAGTCACTTTATATCCGTCTAGCCTTACCCTCAGCTACATGTTGGGAATATTTACTAACTCACTCACTCAATCACATTGAAATACATTTTATTATCATACGTACTATACACAAATTCACATATAATGTGCATGTGTGAGAGTAAACTTTGTTGTACTGAGAATTATGACACTGCAGGAATTTTTAAACTATTTTTCCTTTCTTTCGGCATAAATTAAATATAATGAGAAAAAACTTTAGAGCAAAATAATAAACTGTAACTGTATTAGTAGTAAATGAAGGTATTTAATTCTTCGTCGAAAAATCAGCGTAGAATCGCTACCAACTCATCTTTCACCGGCAGTATAATCCATTACATGAGACTTGAAATTGATAATTCTTTTGGAACTTTTCTCGTTCGGTGTTTAAAATTTTGACAGAGAAAAATCTTAATTACCGTTCTAATGATTAGAAAATTTCCCTTCTTTCTGTGCCAGTCATTTAATACCAATTTTTTACTTTTGGCACCCGAGAGCCAAAAATCTGACATTTAATCGATTTAAATCTTTCAAAAACTCTATACTGCTGAGCCAGTCGCTTTCCTCTCTTATAAAATTTGTAAAACTCCCTACCTCAAAGGCTTGGGTATCCGGCCCTAGTCAGCAGTATTCGTACACTTCATTTTCTGATTATTTATGATTTTCCGTCAGCTAGAAATGCAAATCGGGCCCGCGATCTTTGGAAAACTCGCTAATTGCCGTCGGGGGCCCGTCCCAAAATAGTGCTTGCCACCCTGCATGCGGGACGGAAATGACGAACCCCTCTCTGGGTTGATTGATTTTGGGAATGCGTTATTATCAGCGCCTCGTTCATAATTTACTACTAATGAGAACGACGTTTTCCGGCGGCCCGCGAATCGGACGGGAAGGTCATTAGAGGGCGAGTGGACAAATCGCACATTTTGGTCGGCTTTCTTGCTACCTATGCAAAATACACAAAGAAAGCAGCCAGATCATTGCGATTACAGTGCGTACAGGGCCCGATTATGAACGCTGGGGGCCCCTGGGCAGATGCTATTTGGGGGCCCCCCCCTCACGAACATTTATAAAAATAAGAACTATCCATGGGCTATACATACTATTAGAAGTACTAGGTTCATACACCAAGGGGGTTTGGGGGGCCCCTGGCATCAGGGGGCCCTGGGCAAAGTCCCGATTTGCCCATGCGATAAAAAGGCCCCGAGTGCGTAAAATTCAGTACCAAGTCCCTGCAGACATTGGGGGTATTTAGGGACCCGCAGACAATAGACGTTCCCGTATTTGTCTTTTTATAGGGCAAGATCGAACTTTGTCTATGTTTGCTTGAGACAAAATTTATCTCTAAATATCTGTCGATTACATAAAGGCTCAAAGCAGATAAACAGTTATTCCCTATTATAATAAACTGCTATGTTACCTTTATGTTATTGTTAAAATTCCCCAGATGAGAAAGATAGAATAAAGTGTTTACACAGCTGACACAGAAACATGTGAACACATACACAAAATAAATTTATTATTCGCCATTAAAACGCCATATGAGTCATGAATAATATATCATGGCTCTATTCCGATGTGTGTTTAGAAAGTATACATATAATTTTCTCTCTCTTTAATACGCCCACATTTATGTATACATATACTTTATAAGAGTAAAAAGATGGAAAAAAAAAACCAACCGAATATTTGAAAATGTTATTCTGTTGTAAAGCTGCATCGGCAGACACAAGCATTACCTTTAGCATAAATATTATTTATACTAATAAATCGACAGTCAGTTACTGCATTTATCAACTATTAAGATTAGAAAATATAATAAAAAAAAATTCTGAATATTGCCTCATTCTTGACACAACTGTCTCTAATGTTTGTCAGCAAAGTTTCCAAACGAGAGATTTATGCTTACAAAATTACTATTATAGCAGCACATTTATTTTGAGAAAGTGAAAGTTATCTCACTATTTATTTCTATTTAAATACGTATTTATAAATGTGCTTAAGTCCCGTTTAAAGATCATTACAAATAAATTTCCGTTTAAACTATCAAAATTTAAATTTCATGCGTGTTTGGCTGATTAATCTCTAGAGTTGAAATAGTAAGCAGTTGAATACAATGTCGTCATATGAATAGCTCGGGGAAAGTATGTCTTTATCCATCTCTTTTCCTACTAAGCGAATTTCAATCTCAAAAGCAGAATTAATTGCATACGCAAGTCTTTAAATTGCATGATTCAGTTTTCCAACGTACAGTTATTTAATTTCTAGATTAATTCTTCCCGAAAGCCAAGCCTACAACACCGAGCTGTTCAAGAAGAGTCAAGGGTAACCAACTGATTAATCGAGAGCTGTCTTCTACACCCACACCTTTACACAGACGCAGTCTTTGCGCTGGAGAACAACTTCTTTATTACGAAGCCAGTACTAGTCTGATAAATTCGCGATAATATGGTATTAAGTTAAAGGCATTGAATTGTCAGTTAGGGAACACATGAATCATTTTTATTCAATCTTTATACACTCTTTTAAAGTAGAAAATTTGAACCCTTTATGTGTGAATACAATTATCCTTTTTGTTTAACAATTTTTTTCAAGGACATTTTTAGGAACATCAAAATTTTATCTAAAGAAAGAGTTTGGACAGTTGAATACTTAAAAGTGGTAAAAGAAACAAGTTTCTAGCAGCTAAATGTCATCAAAAACGTTTTAAAATCCTGGATCAAATGAATTTTTATACGTGCCACAAAAATCATCCAGATGCATGATTTAACTTCTAATTGTTAGTATTAATATCAATATTTTCAAGAACACCCAATCTCTGTGTTTTGCAAATTAATGTATAGCTTAATAGATGTTATCTATCAGTTTAGCGGACTTCATTCAACACATATTTAACAAATTGCAGTACCATGTAAGGAAAAAATTCTTGAAGTTCAAACATTTTATATTTTCAATGTTTCATTCCAGTATTATAAGATCTCAATATGACGAAATAGAAACGTTGCAAATTTTGCAAATGATTCTTCGGGAGAAAAAAAAAGAAAAAGAATTCCGTTCACTAGATAGTGAATAAGTCATAAATCAGTAAATACGCATTTTCAATATTTATACTTTCCCTATTCTTCTTCCGGGACTAAGCAATCATAACTCGCTTCCCACATTTCAGCACCGCTTTTGAAAAGGCAGCACCCTTCCAGAGCTCAGTTAATAACCACGCTATTGTTCACAGAATAAAGAATTATATTTAAGGATATATTTCGAAACCATCCCATTTTATCGGGACAGTTTGTTTTGGTGGCCATTAATGAGCTATAAGGGTAAAATTAAGGGACGAAAACAAGTAGCATAACCGAACAGACCTTATCAGATAGCACGGCGCCCATTATCCCCATTAACTGTCCGTTACTGTCATATTTTAATAAACAAGGAAGAGTGATTTATGCATACCGGTATTCAGTTACTTTATTCATTGTTAGCATGGATGCTCTTATGACACCTATTTATTATTATTGATAAAGTGTCTTTTTATGTTATGCTGTGCTTTGAGTAAAAAAAAAATGCTCTAGATTTATCTAGAACAGAAGACATCAGAAAAACTTTTTCTTGATCTATGAATATTAGTTACAGAGGCTAGAAGTTGAAATTTTTTTTTACATAAAAGTGGTTATTTATGAATGAAATACGTATCAAAAGCAACACAACTGGAAAAGGAACTCAGCTGGCTTACTATTTTACTCTTTTACAAAGGAATGATTATGAATATAACTGAAGCCTAATATGACTAAGTTAGCCATAGATTAAGTCTATTAGATTAAATCTGAAGAATAATATGATTAAAAGTAAAATGACTAAAAATTTTACTTTTTTCTTCACTAGTCTTATGTCTTTTATTTATTTATTTATTTATTTTGCTTGTCTGGCTATATAGCTTCAGAAATATCAATATTAGACATGTCTAGTTATATAAAGGGAAATAGATTTCCTATGAAATGGGAATATTACTATATGTATTTCAACTTTTATTTAATATTTTAAAATTATTCTGTCAGCGAAACTTTTATTCTAAATTACAATTTTTTTATAAGTATATAAGCTAAATTTATTGGTACTCTATAAAAAATGCTTGCAAACTTAACTTTGTAGATATTTTTAAAGAGTAATGACAGAAAATATTTTGCATATTCTTAATAAATTACTGTCAAGTATCAATAAAATCTAAATATTTAGATTCTTCCCTATTATATTTGAAAGTTAGATGCAAGACAATGCTGCTTTACAGATTTCAGAAAAAAGTATCTAGCTAATTCTTAATATCAATTACAAATATGCGAGTTTATTGGACACGAGAGTTTAATGGTAAATTTTATTAACTTGTCAAAAGTATTAAATGCAAACTATTGCAGGTAAAGTATTCATACCTTTGTTAATACAATACTTTTTAACTATATTGTAGGGAATTCTACCTATTCAGCATATTTCTCAAATAATGAATAAATAATATCTGTATAGTTCGCAAAATGGTATAAAAATAACACTGTATTTAAAAGCTTAGAAAAATTAATATTCATCGTATAAAATTAAAAAAAATAATGTTCAAGGGTTTACAAACCCCCCTGGGTTTAGATTATTGAATATTTCAAGGGATTATTTCTTTTATGATCATTCATATTTAGATATAGTAATGTTTCAGATTCTGTGGGGATCTAAAACTTGGAATATAAAAAAATATTTTTTGTAAAATGCTAAGATGTTTCGAGTCAAAAGACAAATATATTTTGCAGCTTTGCTTGATTCTTTAAGTGTAAATTTATATAGTATTTATTGATATTTTTGAAGGTATTAAAAACTCTTGCTTCAATTAATTTCATACTTTCCTCTCAGGTTTCAGGTTTATGGGTCCAGTATCTGTAATTCACTTTAACAGAGTTTTAATTATATGGTGACATTTGTTTTAAACGTACTGTCTGATTAATTTGTAAACTTTGTATAAACACTCAATTATTTTTAATTCTTCTCTGGTTTTTAATCACCATTGATAAGTTAACGATTTATTGACTTGATATGTCTAAAGTGTTCATGACAAAGCCACTTCTCATATACTAAGAATAGTTTGTAATTAAGGATTCGAATAAGATTACTTGAAAAACGAAAATTCTATGGGGCCGCATGGATTATTAGAAGCTACTGAAGTTAGTTTAGGTTAGTCATATCTGAGAATGAGATAGAATGGAATTTTTTTTCATTTATTATTGAAAACTAAAAGTTCAGTCAGTCACTTCAAAGTAGGTAAGAATTGTTATAATCTTGTCATTCTGAAACTGTACCTATTATTTAGATAATCTGAAGTCGTGAATGATATTTTGCAGCTGTTATCTTTAATAGCATAGAATCACTATGGGAGCTAGAGCATGATTAGGGGTGAACTAGGATAAAGATAGCCCATAAAGTCCCAACATTTTTAATTCTATTTTAAATTTCTTTGATTCAGGATTTACATCATCACACCATATTTTATAAAATTAAAAAAATCTTCGACTAAACATTCGTAAAACTACCCCTTTAAAGAATAAATAGGCAATAAAAATAAAATGAAATCTGAAATAACGGTAAAATAAAATAAAACGGTAGCAGGCACTAAAAATAAAATCAGGAATTAATCAGGAATAAAAGTTTTACTTTTAATCAGTATAAAAACATAATTTGATAAAAAGATTTACCTGCCTAATAAATGAACAGCTAGTTAACTTCCTGCAACAGTTGAATCTGAAATTCTGGTTACTATAAATCGTTCCATCGGAATAATTTAACAGGGAGTGGGGTTAATATCTTCACGTAAGACTTAATCAAATATTCAGGACACGGAATTAGCAACGAAGCAAAAACAAAATACTGTGACTCAAGCTTTAGAAGAAAAGATAAAATTAGTAGAATGGAAGAATATATACGCAGGTGTTACGGGGAACAGTAGATAGTTTAATAATGAAATTAAATTGAATATCTTAGCTTAAATTTAAAGACTAGGTTATTGTCTCTTAGTAAAAGAATTCGCAGCAATATTTAAAATAAAATGAATATTCAGGAAATTATATTCATAGTTGTATGTCGTGAAAACTTGACATAACTAAACGGGATCTTTTATCTAATTATAGGATATACTGCATGCCAATTAATTTTTGTGTTAAATGAAGTAAGCCTTTTAAGTGTCCCTCATTGTAAAAATATTTAATACTTGATTCAAAATGTCATTTTTTCCTTTTGATTTTGCACCAGCACATGTGTATATATAAATAGTTTATGTCAATATTTGTTATATAATTTAATAAATAAATCTCCCTTTAACTAAAATTTTTTTCTTATACGTATATTAGTTAATTTAAATCAATTTCACAATACATGAATTTAAAACTGTAATAATTATCCTGGGAAATATTTTCACTGTAAAAAATAATATTTTCATAAAATAAGTTTGAATAGGATAATCGATTTCTAATTTTAAAAATATTGAATTTCAATAATTACGGGAAATAGAACTGGTGTGGTTTAATAACAGAAGAAATCAAGGTTCTGGTATACTCTAAACTAAGAATTAGTTAATAAAAAAAGGGGGGGGGGAGCAACATGAAGAAAACATATTCAAAATTCTTAGGTTTTAACTGGAAATTTTAGATTACGCTATCATGGGCTTGTGGCAGCCCAGTGGTACAGCGCGCTGATTTTCGGTGCTGAGGGTGCTCGGATCGAATCCTGGCGTCGCTCCACGAAAAATACCCCCGTTCGTGTCGTCCCTTCATAGGTGGTAAAGCTGTCCGCCTATTTGGTGCCCCCACAATAAAATGGGCAGTAAAATTGCGGCGTGGTATAGGCGAATGTTTGACGACAAGTGCCTCCGCATTATTATTATTAAAAAAAAAAAAAAAAAAAGAAAAAGATTACGCTATCAGAAGTTTTTAAATAGTATTTAAAATCTGTTTTCTGTAAAATATATAAGAAGTCTTAGCTTAACTTTCATTAAGCAAAATTTTAAATGTATTTTCGTAGGAGATAATTCAACTAAGTAATCTAACAGAAAATTAAAACAGCACTCAATCTGATTGTATCTTAGATATCAATGTGGTAGTAGAGTGCCAAACATTTGATTATGAAAACTCAATGTTTTAAATTTAATTTCAAGTTAATATACGCATGCTCTAAAGTTTTTATGAATAACAGGACAACTTTGATTTTTCACCTTTTTATACTTACACCTTCTTTAATAGTTAGCATAATTTTATTCATGAAGATAAGGCAAAATATAAGCGAGGAACAATATTAGCAGGGTTTGGCAGCTTATTAACTGGACTCCAGTATATTCTAATGAAACGTTTCATGTGATGTTTGTGAATATACCATTGGTAGAAACTTCATGGCTTTCTACTTGAAATTTTATTGAATAGTTTTCATGTCACATATATGAGATCCCAACGTATAGTTAAATAACATGAAAACATACGCCTCTATATTCTATCGCAGTGTATCTTTGAAAATGGTTTAAAGAAGATCACAGAAGTTAATTTATTAGAGAACGAAGACTCAAATCCTGAACTATCTTTTTTTTTCCGCTTTTCTACGGTTAATACTATTGAAATATTTTTGGGCATAATTTTCCTAATCGTACTTCTGTTGTCTGCGTGAGTGAGGGAAATAGAGTGTGTGCTATGCTTGTACATTTTGTATTTGTTTTTTGTTTACACATAAGAATTAGAAAAGTATATATTTTAATATTCATATAAAATTCATACATTCATGAAATTATTCAAATGCAAAATTATAATTGACCATTTGCATTCCACCCTACGTCGTATCTTTCATGGAAATAGTGGAGAAAGTTTGACACAGAATTAGCGATTAAAAGTTTTATATCAGTCTATATACTGCATTAGTACTATTTAAATGTCTTTCATTGGCCATTTGCATTTTCTTTCAAAATAGTATGATGGAAACCAATACTGACATTATTTAAAACCCTTTCTACAATCTTAAAAACTGAAAAAATAAATATGCTGAAGCTCCTTTATCATTTCAAGTCCCAGAAATGAAGGAAATTTCGAGATTATATCCAAATTTCAGTTTTAAAACAATTCGGTGTGTTTGTACGTTTTAGATTTTTTTTTTCGGGACTCGTGGGTTTCATATTCTATGACAAATAATTTTGGATTAAATAAAAAAAAAAAGAGAAATAGGTATATCATTTCATCAATTTTATTATATCTGTGACATTATGGCAGATGTTGATAAGTCATTTTTTCCTGTTTTCGGCAAATTGGAAAAGTAACTTTTGTTGTGAAACATAAAATCGCTCAATTAAGTCTTTCAATCCAAATATTCTTTAGTTAATACTCATATTCAACCTCAAGCATATGGCTGGTCTTCAATGAAAATTTTCTGCTAGGGACTGAAATATTCAATTAGGAACCAAGTATTACCTCTTTCATACATAACAGCATTTGACAATGCGAATAACTTAGTATTATTTCATAATTCCACTATCAGCTTTTGCCATATTAAAGAACCGATTTTAAGTGTGACATATCAACTTAAAACATTAAATAGAATTTTTCGGACATATCAACATCTGGCCGCCCAATTTAGAATTTTCTTGAAGTTCTTTTCGCGCCCAATCCTGTACATGAACTAAAAATAAATTCTCTCTACGAGACTCCCTTCCACCGCGAATCGAAGGTCAATCTCAAAACTGGGAAAATAACTTACTTTTCTACCCGCGCGTCCGGAAATATGAATCCTAGTGGCTTTTTCACGCCACGAAAAGGATTAATCCCCAAGCCCCCTTTAAATTTAACTTAAATATTCCTTTCCCAATTAATTTCTTGACATATATATATACACACACACACACATATATATATATATATATATATATATATATATATATATATACATACTATATATATATACATATATATACATATACATACACACACACACATATATATATATATATATATATATATATATATATATATATATACACATACATACATACATATGCATATGCATATACATATACATATATAACAACTTTTTTTTAAAATTCACCCCCTTCCTTCGCTGCAACATTTTAATAAGTATAATGCTCTCTCTTTGTTTCTCATGAGTGTTTTTCTGCGAATCCAAGTTTGGCCACTCTGAAATTTCACTGACATAGCATCACTCTCGTTTTTTTCTTTGACTGTGGAATTATATTCCACCATAATAGATTCTTCAAATTATCAATGAATATCCTTTAAAGATCCAGATTTCTCCCAAGAACTTGCTTGAGGGAGATTTTTCCAATCGTAGAAGTATGCCATCTACAGTTTGAAAGACTGGGACATTCTCCCACTAAAAGACAGATCCAGGCTTTTATTTAGAGCACGTACGCTATGAAGGTCTGGGGAAGCATTTCAATATATTTTTCCTGTTTAATGTTCTAATGAGTAAATAAAGGGACTTCCATATAATTAAAATTTACGACTAATAGTTAAATATGGGTAATGACATTAATAGAGGGTTTTAGTATAGGTAGTAAAACTTTAAACCCTCTGGTTTAAAGTTTTATTACCTATATTCTATTATTATTTGTATGTATATATATATATATATATATATATATATATATATATATATATATATATATATATATATATATATATATATCGGCTGACGTAAATTTCATTTGCTACAAAAGTACTGGATTATAGTCTAATATTAGAATAAATATTTTAGAACAGTCAAATTGATGAAGTTTTCTTTTGAAAAATAGCAGAGTAAAAGTAAAATGAAAATATTTCTGATGTTTCTTTATGGAACTTACGTGACGAAGCGCATTGCAGACATAATTCATTTCATTAAGTTTTCATACTTATATACAAAAATATACTCATAACATACCTTTATCCATGGATTTTCAATTAATTCTGTGACTTAAGTACTTTTCTTCTAAAAATAACATAATAAAAGTTAAAAGTGAACTTACCTTGGTCGTTCTCTAAGGAAGGGATGCACTAAAATCTAATCCAACAAAACAAATCAGACTGGTATGCACAATATACTTTAAAGGATCGAAAATTGTGCATACTTAAGTAGTCACTGACTTAACTGAAATCTGTGTAACATATGGACAAAAATAAAAGCCATTTTCAATTTTATATAGTTATTCTTAGAGCACTGTCCTGAGAGAAAATATTACTATAAAGTGAGCATGTTAATCATAGAGCGGAAGTTTCACACACATATGCATGCAAGAATGGTTTAAAAGCAATTAATATGCATGTCAGGTGATAAGATAGATTTATGCTCTTGTCATACGTCAATGTAAAAACACTACATATGGTTTTAAATATTCAGCCAGGTTAAAAGGGAATAAAAGATTCTAATGTTTTACTTTACGTGCTCATTAAGTTCTAGCATAGGGTCATGAACAAGGTTGTAAAAAATTATTTTTCGTTATAAATATCTAAAAGGTTTATTTAAAACATTTAATACACTTTTATTTCAAATTTATTCAGAATATTGAGTTCTAAATTGCACTAAGAATTCCACTCACTGAAGTATTTAATTTGACATTCTATGATTGGTACATTCTGTAAAATTGGCAATGTGAGTATTAATTTGAAGTATAGCTTGGAAATGTAGCAGGCATTTGTATGAAATAATTGGCAATGAAACTCTAGATAATGTGTTTTTACAATGTAGACTGATACCAATGCATTTTGTTAATAAATTAAAAAGCATTTTGATGACAAATTTAGAATGTTTGAAAGTAATCAGAAGTGAAGAAAAGATCGAGTCAAAAACGAATGATTCCTATTCAGGCAAAGGAATTTTAAGAAAATTTTGATAGAAATACTTAAGTTGAAAACGTATAAGTAATTTTAATATGTTCAAAAAATTCCTTAATAACGTTTAAAAGAACATAATGCTCATTTTAAATAGAGATAATCTTAACAGTTGCATTCTTTATTTTGCTGAAAAAATATTCTTTTTTTCATTATATGTAAATATGAACTTCCTCATTTTTTTGTTATTGTATCATGAGTTGATTATTTTCATAATAAGTACTTGAAGTTTTTTCAGTATCTTGAAGTTCAATAACTAATATGAAACTAATTAATTTTGCAGTAATTTGAGTTTCAAACTATCCGCGAAACTACAATGCTTTAAAAGTCACAGAGAATCCCTTAGAATATATTTTTCATGTCTTTGAATAATCTTTATAACATTTATATATTTGCAAATCAGCAATGAACACATCTGCCAATATTAAGCATAATTAAAGTTATGAAATAGGAAAGGATTAAAAATGTATTGCCAAAACTCTTACTAGTGACATTGTATATGTTTGTAACATATGCCTGTTATGATACAGATATCTTCAAAATCGTCTTTCTACAGTACAGGTTATATCAAAATGAAAATCACTGCCATAGTGGAATAATTGAAATGGTGTGAAACTTTTGAAAACTAAACTTCTTTCATATTAAAGTACTTAATAAGTAATATCAAATGCATATTCTCTAAGAGATATTTACAATCAATAAGAGTAAACAGTTCAAAAAAATTTTAAAAACTAAACACTCTATCAAGGGCAAAATCTGAAAACGACATGCTTAGATTATTTTAACGTACAAGTAACGAAAGTATGACAGTGAAATCGGATTCATATTTCCTAGTTTGTAATAAAACAGTAAACGAATTGTCATCGCTGGATTTTAAGATTTTAACATTAACTGGGTTTATATATTCTATAGTGATAACCATTAAACACAGGTATTATAGAAGTAAAATGTAAAAAATACCTAAGTGTAAAGTGAAATTGTATGTATTAAAACATTTTCATTTGGGCAAAATAAGGATGTCTTGAGTGCGATGTTCTTTGTTTTCTTCATATTTTAAAGTATTATGTATTTTAAAACAAATTTAGAACAGTTACTTTTTTCTGATACCAACTGAACAAATATTATTTTAATTGTGATAAAGGTAATAACTGAATACCATAAAGAAACCGATAAATAAGAAAAGGTTCTGTAATTTTATTTTAAGTAAAAATCAAAGTTGTATAACGAATAATAGCAGAAAACTCAAATATCAGTGTTAAGAGTCAGCCGGTTTTGTTTTATAAACATCATTACAATGTATTATGGAAATTTACCAATTTTATTTCATATTTAATAGCATTTCAGGGTAAAAAATTCAAATCCTATCAGCATCCAGTGATATTAATTTGTAAATACCAAGGAATAAACAATAAAAGTTAATTCCTTTATAAACTAATGAGATTTTATTGCATAAATTTTCTACTGTTCTGTATTTATTCTAAATGAAGAAAAGTAGCTCAATAAGTTCAAATAGAGGAAAATCTAAATGTAAATAAAATACTTTAGAAAAATGTGTTATAGCTCTACCATAGTGCTTGCCTGATAGTAGTTTCATACTGAGAAAAACAAGTTTTTCATGATATGTACACCTAATATATAGTAATGTATAGTCAAACTCTTTAAAACTGAATTTACGACTTTAATTTCTGATAGAAAAAAAATCCAGATATTTAATTTTTCTAAATTTTATGTATTTGTTTTTAGTATTAGAGAAATAACCAACTTATTTTTACTATTTTCAATATTTGCTATAAAATTCAGTATGCAAAACTTCTATGCTTATTGTCAGTTTCTCACAAATGAATGTATTTCATATATATGAGAACATACATGTCTTTATATTTAAGAATATATATGCTGCTCATTTTCAATATACTAATTGTTCATTTTCTAAATGTAAATCTTTTTAAAATTACTATTTAATAAATTTTCAGAAGCTTTATACTAAGAATATTATGACAAATGATGTTTCATAAAAGTTTAAGTACTCAATATGACAAATTGTTTTAAAAACATTGAGTGTTTTAAATTATTTTGACATTTCTATTAGTATTTGAGTTCTATACAAAAGTTTCATATTCAGATACTGTATATGTGTGTTTCTGGTTTTGTGTGTGTGTGTGTGTGTGTGTATATATATATATATTCATGTATGAATTCAAGTTTATGTAAGGAATTTGAGATTTTATTTCGAGACATAACTTCTGAGGAGTAAAAGAACTAATTATAGTAAATTTTTTGCCATGATTCCTTTACAAACAGTTAAGAATGCATATGTTAGAGTTTTCTGGGGGTTTTCAAGGGCTTAATATTTTTTTTTGACTGAATAGTATCATAACAGTTTATTTTAATCCTAAACTTTGTGTAGGCAGCAAATTTTCATGAGTAGTGCATTATCTGACAGGTATCTTTATTTGTGTAGTTAAACAGACGTTTCCTACATGTTTTGAATGAAATATGTGATCAACCTTAAGTATCATCATGGAACTATGTAAGTCAAAAGTATAAGTATGTTTCAGACATTAAAGTTTAAAAAATTAAATTTAACAACCGAATATTCAACATGTCTGGCATATTGCAAATTTGTATCTATACGTGAAACATACATTTATTTTAGATTTTAAAAACTAAGCAAAGCTATATATACATATATGTATGCATTCATTCATGCATGCATGCATGTATGTATGTATGTATATATATGTATGTGAGTGTTTATGTGTGTATGTATATAATACGTACATAAGTGGAAAGATATGTACTGATATAGTACATGCATGATTATAGTATATTATGTATATAAAAACAGATAAACTGAATGCCTGACATAAGTGTGACTATTTAAAGTACAATTTAATCCTGTGAATTATAAGATCATTGTGTATCTGTCGTTTCTTAGATAAAATTAACATTCTGAGAAATTAGACTTTCAAGTCATCAATATTTTTAGCCTTTTTTTTATCTCTTTATGAACTTGTGCAGAAATTGTGTAGTTTTTATATATTTCTTTACTCGTATTTTATTAATTCGTTAATTACTGACTGTTAGAAACAATCATTTCATACAATTTGAAAACTAGTCATTTTAACGGGCTTTGTAGTTCTAACGTTATATATCATATTTTAGTGGTTTGAATAAAGTGTTTAAAAAATAGTGTCAAAACTAGTGTAATCACCGCAGTCATTTTAAAAATATATAAGAACTCACCGCTTTTGGAGTGCAGAATACCACCTGAGAAATCATTTGTCCATAGCATTTAAAATGTACTTGCCAGATGACTACAGCTCCCCTGTTATGTACCATAACCTCAGGTGACAGTTCTGATAAGAAAATTGACATTAATAATCGTATAAAATAAGTGTCATACAAGTACCAATGTAAAATAACTATAAAAACACTGATTTATTTCATAAAATCGGAAAACAAATTAAAAAAGTCCATTAATTCTCAAAAGGTGAACTTTCAAAATCTATTTCTGTTCTCGTCACACACACACACATATATATATATATATATATATATATATATATATATATATATATATATATATATATATATATATATATATATATATATGCATGTGTATATATATATATGCATGTGTATATATATATATATATATATATATATATATATATATATACACATGCACGTATATACATATACTTACACATATTGCACCTTCATAGAATAAATGAAAGATAAACTACGTTCTGACAACAAATGAAAATTCAGAGAAAAGTTGAAATTTGAAAGCAGTAATTATGCATATTTTTCAAAAGAATTACCTTACCTGAAAATTTAATGCAGAGCTGATTAATAAAACTGATTAACAAAAAAGGCTTAGCATTAAAAGGCAGACTAAACCCAGACTCCCATAGAAATGCATAAAAATGACAATTGAAGGTGAAGGAACGATATATTTGGGCAAAAATATGTATAGATATTTACTGTTAAAGTGATAACGGGTAAATAATTTCTCATTTTCTAATTCTGATACTGGGCTCTAGATTCAGTTGTATCTGTTTTAAATTTTTAAATAAGTGCTTGTGGATTAGATGAAAATTTACTGCTAATTTACTGCTAATTTGCTAACAGAGCTGTGCATATCATGCCTTACATCCAGAAAGACTCAGCTCGGTGTTTGAGTGTATATATAAATATATATTGATTCATTATAAACTTGCCCAGTTGTACAAAATGAGATGAAATATAAACGTCTTAAAAGCTAATTATTTATACGGTCTACAGCAGACGTTATTGGAATTTCAAACACTTAATGGCCTTCAACTCATTGAAATTTATAGCTCATGAGAGTTTCGATAATAGGGAATGAAAATAGCATAAATGTTGTAAGTATTTTGAATCTTAATTTTTCTCTCTAGACAAGAGCCTTTGACAGTATAATAAAAAATTAGAATATAACTTTGGTATAAATGAACTCTAGCAGAATGTCGTTATAATAGTGCTATAAATAATTAATTTAATAGTCGAAATGTTCAGAAATAGTCAAAGAAATACTTAACTTAAGCAAAAAGCTATGCAGTAATATCGATTTAATTGTCCCATTAAGACTTTATTTTCTACTTTTACATAAAATGTTCATTATTTATTGTAAATAGCCCCTCGGTATATGTGTGCATCGAGCATTGCCCCTTTACATCTCCTTGGCACTCGGTTTTACTTTTAAAAATGGTTCCTTATCTCTCTTTGAGCATCATATTCTCTTTGAGTCTTCAATTAGTTACGGTCAGGGGATTTAAGTTACAACAACAGTCTGACTTCTTGCTTTTGTTTCATTTTTTATTTGTACACTCCCCTACGTTTCAAAGATATTTACTATTTTGGTTTACTTTATTGGGGTTATTTCTTTTAAGCGAAAGCATAGAGATGTTTTCATTTGAATATAAAGCATTTGGAATTTCTTATTTTTCATCTTCTGCCGAGAATTTTTAAGCGGATATTTATTGATCTTTTATACAGTATAGCCCCATATTACTTGCAAAAATACCTTGCACAATAAATTTATAAGAGTTTGAATACTTTTTACTTAGTATCCTTTTAGTAGTTTACTAAAGGTGGGTTGAAGAAGCTGGCATCTTTAAATTGATACTATTTAAGAGAGAGCTACCTGAAGTGTCAATTTTTTCTAAAGAATTTTAGCACTTTGCTATCCGAACACAAATCACTCTCGTTTGTTACACTTCCTGTGAATAGGGCTGTCATCTTTGAATATTTTAACTGTTTTTTTTTTTCTCGTGAAATGTATAGACACTGCACAATATTCATACGAAATCTGCTCAGAAACGTTAATATTTATTAATTTTGCTCATTTAGTCTTCATTGTCTCTAAAATAAACCTGTACAAAGCCACGTAATACCTACATTCAAAATCGAACATATGTTTACATTAACTGACAGACTGTGTGCGTGCAAGTGGAAGAAAGAACAATTTGAGTACAAATAAACTTAATAGTATAAAGAATACTCAAAACCATACTGATATGAGTTTGATTTATTAAATTAGAACAACATAAAAAAGAAAGCAGCAAACAGGAAGCTTTCTGCACATACCAGCTACTTAAAAACAGACTGGAATCAAATCCATTTATCTGGTAAAATCTACATTCCCATTAAATTTTGATTACAAATAACGTTTTTGTGGTTGGATAATTTATCACGCGAAAACTCAGATTTCTTTAAATTGAGTTTTTTTTTTCTTTTTAAGCAAGAGGTTCAAATGAGAATTTGGCAGCTAGTTGCAAACTTCCAAAGTTTATAGGAACAGGTGGTACTGAGTTAGGAATTTTAAAATTAAAGGAGGTTTCCTTACGCTGCTAGGACAGTTCAGTGGGTTACAGTGGTCTCAAGGTTGGGAAAATGGTGTTTGATTAATGGCTCTGAAAAAGTTGACAGTTTTTGAAGAGAAAGAAATGTAGTGTAAACGAGATATAGGCTCAAATTTCGACCTCTAAGAAATTTAATGGGAAATAAAAAGAACAACATAATAAAAATTAAGAATTCAGGCCGAAATGTGTCTAATTAAAAAAAAATGTGTTAAAAAGTGACAAACAGGAGAAGATTAATAAGGAAATTCAAAATTATTATACATGAAAATTACTGAGGGGTTTATAAATGTAAGCTCAAAGGATACAAAGACTTTGTACTGTGGTTATAGGTATGCAATATTAGATTAAGAATGACATTAAAAAATAATAGTTTACATGTTTAGGTGTGGCCTCCCACATTGCGTTATTATTTGCGTAATAAACTATTTCCGAGTGGGCCTGAGTCCAAGTCCTGAGTATCCCAATGCTTTTCCCTCATAGGGAACAAAGTTGACCCGACTACCGGGGCTTTCATAATGAAGTGGACAACATAATTGCCGGAGAGTTTGGCAAATACCTTCAGGGCAAGGGAAAATTTTTTTTCCACGATTTATCCTTACAGAGGGCAGTTAAATACCCTCCTTGAGGACCTACTCATTTCTGTATCGATATAAAACCCTCGAGCGCTCTTTATGTTTTAAACACATTGGCATGTCTGTGTGTAAATGGGCCATATACATTTACGGTATACCTTTTGAAAGGAATAAAACCATTTGTGTTATTCATGCTGGGTAAACCCCGAAATTTTTTTCTCAGTAACCCTGTTGCTGTTGTGTCAGAACATTAACTGTTTCCATAGAGTTTATCTACGGGCGAGATTGAACTAACTTCATCGCGTCAGGATGTGTGTACACAAGAATAACTTGTTATGTTAGAAATGCTGTTATAGAACAGGAGTATGCCTACAATATGTCTCGTAATATGTGTTAAGTTTGTGTGTTTTCATATTATTTATATATTTATCTAAATAAATAAAGGAAGGAAGAGAGAGTTGTTAATACTATGCATCTATATTTTCCCCCCGCAGTCATCGAAAGTTTTACTTTTTAAGGTTATACGTACATGTATACATAAGCAGCGTATGAATACGCAAAAATATGCAAAAATATGATATTTGAAGGACAGTTGTACAACGCTGTTGTCAATCAATGTTTTAAGAAAACAGTTTATAAATTTTCATTTATGGTTAAAAATCAATAATACCACATTTTTGACGATGCGTCGGAAATTGTTTCTCTTCGTCTGTGAGAAGACGAAAAAAAATCACATGTCAGCTATATGTTATTTGAGTGCAATATTTTAAAATTTATCTTCAATTATAATTGCAGAACTACTTGACTACCTTTATATCGCACTGAGTGCCCAATTTATTATAACCTACTCAGTATACCTTTGGCCCACCTTTTGCTGTCAACACTGCAGTGATTCTCTTTGGCATGGGCTCTATGAAATGTCGATAGGGGGCTTGAGGAATCCAAGACTATATCCTATGAACTGCTTTTTCCAGTTCTCTAAGATCTTATAGCCTCGGATCCAGCTGCTCTATCAACCTCATACCACAAATGCTCAACTGGATTTAGATCTTGGAATTGAGGAAGCCACCTAAACAAAGTGAAGCATCTACTAACCATCAGTGAACAATGGAAGCTTTATGGCATGGAGCACTGTCCTGCTATAAATATCCAAAGGCAGTGGGGTAAACCATAACTGGATGTACTTGGTCAGCGACAATATTTAAATAACTTTTGGTGTTCAAACGCTGATCCATACGAATTAAAGGGGTCCAAACAAAGAAGGGAAACAACCCCCAATCTATAACATTACCTTTACCAGCTTGAAGTGTTGGGACAATGCACTTAGGGCCCATGCTTTCTTGCCGTTTTCTTCATATTCACTCCTGCCACCTGCATGGTGGGGTTAAAAAGGGATTCATCGGACACCATTACCCTTTTTCACTCATTTACTGTTCAATTCTTCTAATCCAGTGTGAATTGGAGACGTTTGATCTCTTTAGCGGCAGACAGCAAAGGCTTTCGAACAGGCCTTCCGTATCCGATACGGTATAATGTACAGCAAACAGTACGTTCAGTGGCCATCGGAGTTGATCCCTGATTAAGATTAATTGTAATCTGATGTACTTATTGTCTTTCTGTTGTACTGGACAAGTCTGGAAACTCTCCTTTCAGCTCGAGCATCCAGTAACGACAACATGCCTTACGTTGAGATGTGGTTTATGATTTGGGTAGCCCACTCTTTTAGCAGCCCTTGAACACTTCACAGGCGAAGTAGTTTCACTGATGCTCTCTCCACTGCTTCTAACATCCACAATCCTTCAACCTTCAAAGACCTTTAAATCATGTTTTTTAGCTATTTCTTCGCAAGTAATACACTTCAACTGTCTTCATCCGGCAATCCTCCAAAAATCTCTTTTTTCACCATACTCACCTTTTAGAAGCAACAGCACGACGTCATGGCTTATTTGAGTAAATTTGTCAGGTGGCCATTATAAATTGGTCACTCTGTGTATATTTATTCGGTATTATACATACTTGCGAAAAAAACAAATTCATTATCAAGTACATTGAAGTATCATTATTACTTATTAAGCCACCAGTAATACAAATATTAGAATAACTGTTCGAAATACCAACCGACGGCTGTGATGCAAGCCTTGATTAGTTGGACGTGGGGTAGCTTTTTCCTCTCAAACGATGGTACAGATTTTAAGTACAAAATGAAACACGATGTTCCGTTTGTTGGAATCCCATACAAATTACTGCACAAACGGCACATATTCTAGTAGTTTGAGCAGAACATTCTAATTAAATATAGAGAGTATCCATTCAGTCAGGGAGAGGTAAGTGGGAGATATAACTTAATAAGGATCCTTTCTTGTGCCTTAGTCATTCATCGAGATACAGTGGGCACCATTTTTGTCTATGCAGCTTGGACTCTGTTACTCCACAGATGAATGTTGGGACTTTGAAGCAAGCCATACCTTATCGGTAGAAGGCATGAATGATGGAAATTGGGGATTTGCATCGCAATTATTTATAAATCAAGGACAAAAATTGATGCGTGAGGCGAAATCAGTAAGTTCCATTGAATGAAATTCGTGGTCGGTATGCATTTCATGTGAGTGCGGTACTTTGAAGTCTCACTTTTACGTGTCTTTACCTCACGTCCAACTACAAAAGGTCTGGTTTGATAGTGGGTATGAGTAAATAATCTCCTATCAACTTCTGCATTCCGTGAAGTTTATCTATCAACACTATCACTATAATTTCGCTTGAGCGATCCCGTGTCACGCAGATGTAATAAGACGCGTAATAGAAAGCTGATTATTTGGATAATCTCCCATGCTTGGAGAGGAGGGGGAAGCGAGTTTGATATTACATACAGCTTGAACTCTACTAGAGTTTTTCTTGCTTGTGTCAACGATAAAGCATGTCTTTCAGTAGTTCTACTGATCGCGGTGGAATGCATAGTCCTTTTTTCTTGCTCGAATGCTATTTATCCTTTGACAATCTTAGTTAAGTCAGCTCTTTCTCTCTCTCTATCTTTCTCTTTTTTCTTGTGCGTATGTACTCGCGTCCGCCCTATGAGCTTATTTGTACATCCGCTCTATATAAGACAGAGAGCTGTAAAAATTTTTGTATGTGAAATTCTATCGTCTATTTGGAACTTCAAGGTGATATATTGACTAGTGGACTCCTAAAGAGGGAAAACTTTATTTCAAAGTGGAGTGACGTAATGAAACTTTCATCTATAGCAACTCAATAATGCAGAAACAAAAACGCTTTTCACACCCCAAATATTTACCTACTATCTCGTAAACGTTGCAACTTATGTACCTATTATGAGACACGCTGTATATAGATATAAAATTTTACTTAAATAGGGTGATTATTTAAGAACATTTTCGATAAAAAAAAAATCACTGAAAACAGTATTTAGCTGGTACACATTAAGTTAAACATATTTTAAAGGGGCGAAATGAGTTGACAATTAGGCTGCTGTGTACTAACCTTGTTGGATTTGCTCACCTCAATGTTAACCTATGGAGAAAATTTGTCCAAGGATTGCCGACTAGAATTGAAAGTTTTTTTTTTTGTTTTTTTTTTACTGTACTCCATAGTAGAGAAAGAAATTTTACACATTGGGGCATTTTTCATTTAAAAAAATGAAAATGATATTTTAAAATTTAAATTATTTGGGGAAAAAACTGTGGTATAGTGGGCTTTAAATGTTCGTAAATTCCTTTGATGGACCAAATTTATAAAATGAATCTTGCTTCAAGGCGCAGAAAAGTTCAGGCTGGCTGAAAATACCATTTTTATTGGATTATCAGCATTTGTGTAGCTGTAAATAGTAGACAAATTTTCTCTATAGGTTAACATTGAGGTGAGCGAATTCAATAGGGTTAGTATACAGCAGCCTTAATAGCCGAACACTAAAACACCCATATTATTGCTACTGAATTGTCTACAGTTGTTGATGCCTGGAATTAACTCTTATTTTTTATTATAAACTGAAATCTTTGATCAGAAAAAAAACTGCTACTTTGAACCCAAATTATGTATTTAATAGCATAAACATTATATACTGAGTTTATTTTAAAATTTCCTGATGCTACAATTACCTGCTTCAGGAAATAGAGTAGGTACATTAAAATATGTTTAAATAACAGATGTTATAAAGAGTAAATACCAACAAATTTTGTCAGTTTTATACAACTTTCCGGAAAAAAAGCTCTCGAATATAATATTTTAGGTAATGGTTTGGTATGTATAACTCCACTTAAAAGTTTCAAATACTATTGAAAACATATAAATGCGAATAACCATATTTTGTAATTAAGTACATACGGAATTAGTAAAATGTTTCCTTTGATAAAATGTACAGTTAATAGGAGTATTGTTTCAAAAGTACCCTATAGTTTAAAGCAAATCCATGCTAACAATCTCAAATGTTTCACAGACATTTTGACTCCTAAGCTTATCGATACAAACGTAAACATACTTATAAATATGCATCATACATATAAAAGTAGGAATACTTAACCAAAAACACCCGAAGATAGAGAGTTATTGTCCTGTTACGATTGAAAAACAAACATATGTGAATATTAAACACACAAAATAAGTTAACATATTAAAGTGTGCACTCAAAACTGAAAGAATAGTTGAATTATTCAACTGAAGAAAGTATACAGTTTTGTTTTGTTTTTAAAGGAAGAAAAAAGAAACGAGTACGAGAGATGGACATTAAAATGTTAAATACTTTACCGAGTCTCGATTCCACGTTCAACCGTGTAAAGCTCCAGCTTATTTGTACTACCGCGCTATATGAAAGCAGTTTATAAATATTCATTCAGAGGCGGCGGTGATGATTTCTTTTATAAACAGTTGGGGGACTCCCGTCATTTGAAATTTGTCGATCAATTCTCCTTCCCCTGCTTCATAAAAAAAAAGCACAATTGTTCAACGAGATCGTTTTTAAAACGGACCAGTTTTGTAAATAGCATACATTTCCAAATATAAAGCGAATAAGCAGCTTGTGTGAGAGCTGCCTTTTCTACGGCTGCTCTGTGATGTTGTCTAATGCTCGATGTATCAATAGTTTTTGCTGAAATTATAAAATTAAACGCATTCGTGACTGCCAGAGAGAGATTAAATAAGATTTATGATCCTGTACCATTTATTAAAGGGGGATGATGGAGACTTGCATTCACATCATTACCCCTACCCCCGTATACAGGTTTATGGAAGGGTAGAATATTCGCTTGTTTCGTTACAGTTGAATGGCACTTCAGAAACTGAATGTGAGATGTGCCCAGCGTGAGCTGCAGAATACACTCTTGAAATCTTCTTTACTGATTATAGAATTGGCAACAAACAAGATTGCCTTAAGCATTGGTTGAAAGCAGGATTCAATTTAATATATATATATATATATATATATATATATATATATATATATATATATATATATACTAGCTGAAAACCCATACTTCGCTACGGAGTACATTCAAATTAAATACAACGGTCAATGTATGCAATTCATGCCAAATATATATATATATATATATATTATATGATAAATACGACGATCAATGTATACAATTGATGTAAAATACGTATATATATAAGAAAATCGTAAAGGATAATTTTATAGATAAAATAATGCAGAAGAAAATATTCAAATGAAATCTAATATAAAGAATACTAAGAAATATAGTACAGTTAATACAGTACAGTTTGTAGAACATTTCTTTTACTGTATTTTAATATTTTTTTGGATAATGTCCAATCGTCTGCCGCATTAGCAAGGAAAAAAATATTTTTTGTTTATTTAGTTGTTATGCACGCGACGATAAATTTATTTAAAGTACCAGAAAAATAAATCACGTGATCACCATTTAATCAATTAAATTCTAAAATTTAATCTTTAAAAATTCACCAAAAATCCGAAAATGGAGGTAAAGATTCGAAAAAAATTTCATTTTAAAGAAATTTTTATGATCTTTCTCGTGATATAAATTTTATAACACTCAAAGTATTATTTTAAATGCAAACGTAAAAAAAAGTTTAAAAAAAGCTTAAAAATTTAATTTAAAAAAATCTAAGAAGAATTTTTGAAAAATCTCTCTTAGTGCACCCCTACACTATAAGAAGAATCGCCATGCAAAATTTCAGCCCTTTAGGTCCAGCGGTTTGGTCTGTGCGCTGTATATGAGTCAGTGAATGAGTCAGTTACGGAACTGTTTTTTATATATAGATTATTTTCTTTTAAAGGAGCTTTTTGGATTTTCTTTCACTCAATATAGATAAATAGTTTGCTTTTTTTAAAATACCATTACTCTTTTATTCCCTCTAAGAATATTACTTGTGGTAGGGCTGTATATATTAGGATATTCAATTTTATTGTTAAAACTAAATTAGGAGAGACGCAATAAAACTCTACTAATTTTGTGGCTTTGCTATAAGACTAGGAGATTCATTTTAAAGTGGTAATTAGTGCTGCAAAATCTTAATAAATTAGGTAAATAAAACCTAACGTTGTTTTAACAAGATAATGCTTTCCAATGCATAAGTCTGATTTAAAACGCAGCTCTCTAGAATAAGATGATATGGCTATATAAAATACGATCTTCTTAAATGCTTTTTTAGGGAGAAGTACGTTCATATTCAGTTATATGCTTTCTGAGAGGTTCATGTGTTTCAGGGCAAGATCAAATCTGTAGCGTTGAGTAGTACGACTTGTGCGTAAATAATATTTGTTGCGGGAAAATACCACACACTACATTTTAAAAATTACAAGCTTTTTATTTGGCTGAGTTATCAAAAAAAGAACACATCCATGGCAACGCTTGTAATAAAAATTTAACAGATGAACCCACAGTATGAAAAATAAAATATAATAAAAATACACGTGAAACTTGTGTTACAAGGAGAGCCACTAGTAGACTGCAATTCATCAGCAATTTCTCCTCTCCAGAATTCAAGCAGGCCAAACGCAAATCGCACATCGCAAACTCTGACGTAATCTGGTCGTCACAAATCTTTAATAGCTAGTATTTGAAAAGTTTGAATTTTTCTTAAACAAAACTCTCAAAAGTACATATGCTAATGAAAATAATGTGTAAATGTATATGACCATAAGTCCTATGTGTAGTTAATAAAAATATTTTATTTTAATCAATCGTCTCAATCATAGCTTAAAATGTTTAAAAAATGTACGGCACCTTTTTAATTTGGCCATCTATGGAAAGCATAATTAGATACGTTTAATCTAAAACTGAAGTTTTCCTATCCATCAATGTCCACAATTTCATTAGAATAAGAAAGTTGTTAACAAAAGTTTCGATGTATAGACACTGTACAGAAGATGAATAAATTTTTGATAAGTGGTGTGATATATGCACGCAAAGAATGAAGTAAGCTTGAAAAACTACAAAGGGATTTAAATTTAAAAGCTTACACCCTTTAAATAAATACACAACTCATTTTGCACATAACCTAGATTCAATAGTAGGTTATCTTCTATTACATGAGAGCATATTGGATAGCAGTTTTGATTTCGATACATAAATCCACTTCATCCTATTACAATTTAAAAATTCCTCACGTAATGTGTAAGAGCATAAAATACTGATATCTAGAAACTTCGTTCATGATGCTCTCGTTCATGCAAAATTCATTGCTGCTCATTCATTACGGTCCTATAGAGTTTTCTAAGTTTCCAAATTTGCTTAATGATAGGGGGAGTTAATGATAGAAAGTGGCGATAAATTAGTGCTTACAAAACTGTAATATTAGTCCATGCGTGTTAAACAGGAAAACACCCAATGTCTGAAACTTAAACACCAACAAAATTTAAACTTCAATAGCTGATAACTTGTCACAGAGAGGAAAATTAAATCTCTTAGCATTACATTAGTTAGGAAAATTTTGCATGGTTTAAATGACAGTATAAAAGTATAGACCCAGAAATAATTTTTTTAAGGTTTACTATTGTCAGTTATTGAAGTGATGCGTTTAACAAGCAAAAAGTTGTCCTGAATTCAGGATTGAAAACGGAGCAAAAAAGATGTCAGAAGAGTAGGGTTTCTAACAAACTTGTGATTTATGTGTTTCACTACCATACAATATGCTGTTCAGGAAGATTTAGTGGACTCTATTGAAGGATTTTGTTTTGCTAAGAAATTCAAAGACAAAGTTTCCAATCAAATATATGATCTATGTAAGATAAAGCTTAAAATTCGATTCTGAATGCATAACAGGATAACACTGTACAAACTTTGCAGCTCAAGAAAAATGAACCTATTAAGGAATTAAGACTTACTTTTCAGTAAAAATCCACTATTTTCTTTATTACCTAACACCATTATCAGGCAAAGGAATTTTAAAGAATATTTGCCTACATCAACCAGTTATTTTAAACAACTAATGAATATTCATTTTAAGGCTTCAAATTTAAATCTGTTGCTAAATTTATCTGTAAAGTACTTTTTCGGTATTTTCATTTGTTGGTAACGATTATTTTTATTTACAGCTATTTTTACCGTAGGTATTCCGTAAAGAGTACAAAATTATTTAACATTTTTTGATAAATCCTTCACTTGGTAGCAAAAAATAACAAAATAAACAGCTCATAGAGTTGAACATCTGAAGAAATAAAATATTTATCATGTGATTTTATAGCGGAAATAATTTCATAATCTAGTTGTCTTTAATATTTTATATAAAAGTCTAAGATATTTGAATTATTTGTCTTCCAGCTCTTTATCTCTCTATTTCGATAATACAGACTCTGTATGCCTTGTTTATTATTCATAATGACGAAGGCATCTAAGGTGTAATAATGCATTTAAAGTGCCTCATTTCAGCAGAAATGAAACTACCAATGTACTGTAGTTGAGCAGTTATCATTCGTTTATGATAAAATGCAGAGATAAAAAATTAGATTAGGAGAAATTCATGTTTCTTAAGTTATCCCTCATGAGATAGTTTTATTGGTTAAAGTGTTTTAAAGATCCCTTAAATTATTAAAAATTTCCTGGAACATTTTGAGTTTAATTATTCCTACACATTTTTTAGATTGTCAAAAATTTTAACTTACGCTGATACTGATTATTTTAATGCATTTTTTCCTAGCATGTGACAAAACCAAATCTCTCTCTAACTAACAAAATTTAATTTGTTAAATTAACCTCTTCTTACAATTTATCTTTTTTTTTTTTTGCTTTACTTTAACAATGGTGTCATTTTTCAAGCATACTATTCCTTTTGTAAAATAAATGTCACCTTTTTTTCAAGTATTGTTCGCTAACCATTTTAAATAAAATCTTTTAAAGCTGGCACGTGTTAAAACATATTTAAATTTTACGGTAAGTTACTTAGCATCTTAAAGACAGGGCTTCATTAATCCTTTACCTTTTGAAGATCACTCACTAAATCTAACGAAAATAAACTAGTATAGTATGAATAAAATTATATCTATGATGAGAAACGATCTCACGAACACACCTTAATCTTCAGTAACAGCGCCCTCTAACGATGAACAGAAGTGGACCGACGCTAGAGGAAGCTTGCAAAATAGCCTTGGCAACCACGGGAAGAAGTTGAGTTCTATTAACGACCATTAACCATTTTGATCTACAGCTATGCACGAGACATAACGTTTTATTTCCCACCGTAGCCGTACTATATTCTTTGATCATCAGTAGTTTGTTGCGAGCCGTCTGTGTCAATAGTAAAGTACTTATCACTTAGCTTTGGTCGGAGTTAAAAAGGGAAAAAATATATTTTAAACGAATTCGTAAAATGCGCTTTTGAATGATTTGGATAATACAGTGATAGTAAAGAGATTAATTCCAGCTCTTCTAGGAATCAATTTTAATGATTAGTAATGCATTGTAGAAAACATTTTAAAGAAATACTTCATTGCAGTTATAACTGAATGTGCATGTTACTCAGAAAAACTAGTGGAATTCTTAAAACTTTGAGCTTTTTTTTTCTTTTCTGCAATAATACTTCTATAAACAATGCAGCTTTTTCATACTTATTATTTATTTAGTTTTGAATTATCCCAATGTTTTGATTTTATATATAGTGGCACAAGTTCGTTTTAAAACATAACTGTACATACACAAATGCATATCAAAAAATGAAAGTTTGAAAAGGTATATCTAGCTTTGTCAGTTATAGACTGTTTATTTCTCTATATAACCATTTGTTCTTTCTTACTTCACATTCATTATGTATGGAAACTTACTGGCAATTTTATCCTTATTTCAGAATCATAACAAATAGACTTTTATAATGAGATCCAAATTATCAACCAAAATATTGTTGTTTCTTTTGTTTTATATTGCATTTCTTTATAATTAAATTCATGTATTTACGTGCAATGTTTTACACTGCATTTAGCAAGAAATTCTCAGTCAATAAATATACCACTTTAGTGAATAGATGTTTTTTCTCATGCAAAAAGGTCCGTCTTAGGAAAAGTGATCATCATGTAAAGTGAAACCACATCACCAGAGAAAAATTTACTTGTAAGCTAAATTCAAGTTTCCCTGCTTTTCTCCCTCTGAAATGGAGGCTAGAATAGAAAATCAGTTAAAACTCTTACTTTACCTTACACGTGAGGTTTTTCATTTTTTTATTCAAACATCTTCAAATTTTGGGAAATTATTTTCTTAGAGAATCAGCAGCAGATATAATAATTAGAGGGTACATATAATACATTTCCAGGTGTATACAAATTATGAGAGATTGTAAAAAGTGTGAATAGATTTTTATAACTTAAGCATGTAGTTTGGTTTGGAGCACTACGGCCAATTTTTGCTGCACGAGGTTTTTTTTACTTAAGCATATAAGCATGATCCTAAAAGTTATTAAAATCAACAAAGTGCAATTGAAAAATAGGAGCACTCAGTTACTCTGTATTTAAGCAATAATAAAACCAGTATATTTAGTATAAAAATGCAACTTATTTATTAATAGAATACGAGGGCAAATGTTACTATATATCTATAGATATAAAAAAAAAGCAGTGAGACTCAAAAGAAAAATTAAATTTAAGGAGATTCATTCAATAAATTGCACCGAAGAGATTATAGGAATCCTTACATTTTCTAAATAGTTATTGATTCAGGTATACAATCAGTAAAAGTTTGCACGACCTTCTGAACTGCAGATAGGAGATTTATGGCAGCCTTTGAATAAATCGTGGTAGTGGTATAAATAGTCCCTGATTATATTATGATTAAATTCGTCAAATCAAAAGTGAACGTTTTCTAACTTTACACATATGAAAAAACTGGGAGATATTTCATTTTGCGGTGGCTAAATTTTGACGAGTTTTTACCTACCACTCTTGGATGTGTCAGTTAAGATGTCATTCAACTCCAGATTAACAACGGTACGCTATATATAGGGATTTGTAGTTTACAAATAAAATAGATAATGCATGTAAATTTTATCAATAACAGTATGGTGAGCCATATGGCAAGTTTAATCATAAAATCACGTTGAAAAGGCTATTGATAAACTCATGAATGAAAACAAAACACAATGCATGTAAATTCATTATTACATACATCTTCCACACCCATATATCGCAGTTATTATGTAAATGCTAGACTTCACAATTTAAAATTGTATAATACATTAAAAACAACTCAAATGTATAATTTCAGTTAATACATTTGAAGTTATACAGTTTATGGATAACTTCAGTTTATACATTTTGAAAAAGCGCCAGGAGTAAAAGAAAGGATATAACAGGAGATATATATTTTAAATATACAAAATATATATTTATTTGACAGCAGAAAGCTAAACAATAACCATTTAGATTTCTTTCAACAAAGATGAAGCAAATTTTGGAACTGCCAATGTGTTAAACTAGAACTCATGCTCCGAGGGAATTAATATTTTAATGGACAGTAATAATTTTTATTCATACTAGTAGTTTAATTGCTTACTATTTTCAGTAATGAAGCTCTGCCTGAACGAAAGATGAGAAAACTGGTTATATATATATATATATATATATATATATATATATATATATATATATATATATATATATATATATATATATATATATATATATCCTTTTTTTCCCCTTGAATGATAAAAAAAAATAATGTGTTAACAAATGAATATTATGTAGTTTCTCAGACATTATTAGAAGGAGGCGATCATTGAAATTAATTTGTGAGGCCTTATGAAAGTATTCTGTAATTATATCAAATAATAAATGTTGAAGTTGAATGGCTTAATACAGATAAGGCTGAAAACCTCCAGTTTCATAATATAAAAATATTTGAAACTAATAATAGAAATTCAAGTGCAATTTTAGCAAACTTAATATTTTAAATATTTTTCATAGAAAGTATGGGCTCTGTACATTTAACTTACTATTTTTAAGCAACGTAACATGAATTCAAAAACTTATTTTATAAAGTTATCTTCGACATTTCCAAAGTAAAACCAATAAGACAAATGCTTGCTTTTTAATCTGCTCGTTATAAAAGAATTGACAGTTGTCCCATAGATTAGCAATTATGTTGTAAAAGGGGGAGGATAATATGTCTGAAGATAGATATTATCCCCCCCCCCACTCTTAGAGAGGAAATGACGGTGGTTAAAAGACAGAGGGATATTAAGAGATTTTGTTATAACATTTCCTGTAAAACACGATTCCCTCAAGCGTAACTGCTGACAACATATAAAGGTTTAGTTTCCAAGCTATGTCAAATAGATAAAAAAGAAAAATTTTGAAGTCAAGGAAGTTTTATTTCTCTCAAAATTAATCTACGTTAGTCTTGTAGGGCTGAACAATTTCATTAAAAAAATGTAAAGAATTTATGTTTCACTTACTCTTAGAGATACAACTCCTGTTATATTTTAAAACACATTTAGAAAACCAGCTGGTCTTTTTTTATTTACTTTTTACTTTTGTTACGTTGGTTGTCAGTTCTGCTGGTCCACAATGGTTACACAAGTTGATTGCATGACAGGAAATAATAGATTTGGTGTGTTGTACAGATATTGCTGCGGGTAAGATTATGTCCATAAAAATTAAACGTTTAATCGACATTTTTTGTAGATATTGAATGTTCAGATAACTAAAACAAAGATAAAAATATAAGCACTTATTTTTTTCCTTTCAGGTATTAAATCATGTAGACAATAGTAAAAGAAATATAAACATTCAAACATGTATTGAGAGCAATCATAGATAATTATGTGCGACAAAAAGAAATTTGTGGCATTTTAAGGATTGCTCAGAGTGGATTTGAGGTGGTTGGTTGACACACAATCTAAATATATCAACTTGATATTGATTCAGTCAAACATTAGGAAAATACTAACTTGTGACTAATTTAGACTGTGTAAATTAAAATATTCCTTGAATTCTACTTTTTAAAAATTATATGCAAAAATTAAAGCTGTATTACCCGCAAATCATTCATTCCTACAGAAATAATCAGTAAACTGTTAATGTTTTCATGCATGAAATTCTCTCATTTACTTGCATATGCGAGTATATATACAAAATTCATGTTATAAAAAAGATATAAAATGAAAAATATTAAAGAGCCAAAATTAAATGTTTGAATATTAAGGGAAATGCAAACTCATTATTTGATATTTGATTATAGTACCTGAAACTAAAAATATTTTTACTATATTTCCATACTTGAAATATATCAATAAAACCATACACTGGGAGTCATAGGAATATTTTATGCTTTTAAAAATCCTAAAAATTACATTCGTTTGCTGTCTTGCTATTTCTCCATGCATAAATTTATTGAGCATTTTAATAACAGCTCGGCACTTTTTTCCCCAGCTAAATAGTGTTACGCACAAAATACTTGAAACCATTATGTAGGTTCAAAATCCACCTGAAAACGTAAAAGCACATTGTACGGCTATTAAACTAATACCTCCATCCTAGAAACACTTCACCATTTTCCTGTTGACATGTCTAAAACCAAAAGTAACGACTTCTGAATTTTGTGTCAAGCTACCTATTCGTTATCACAACAAATAACGAATGGCCCAGAAATATGATTTTAAATTGTTTTGCATATACATGGGAATAAATTTTCAATAGGTATAATTAAAATAACAACCCCCTACCTCAGTTTACATTTTCCGAAGTTATTTGAAATTATACAGAAAAACGGGAAATACTTTTTGAAAGAAATCTTCCACACAATACTTCCCGGTGCTTAATATCAACATGCATACATATACAAGCACTACTGAACATGCGTGTACAGTCAGAACGCACATTTACTAGTCAGTTTTTGGCGTGTGAAGGTTTATGGTAGAAATTACGACATTAATGATAATTGCAATATAAGTTATGCAAAACGCTTTTATTTGTAAATTATCCTTTACAAATGCTTCAACCAATAAAAACCAGTTTCATCATTCAAATATTATTTAATTGAAGCAAAGCACATATACATTATTCCTTATAGTTTTGCCAATACTTATAGATAAAAATTGTGTATAGAAGTGTAAGTATTCAAATTATATTTGCTCCTTAAAATTTAGCTCCTAATTTTAAATTTATGTTATAATGCAGCTATCATTTTACAGGATTACAACTGGCATCAGCAGTATCAATACAAAAGGTAATTTTGTATGAATGAAAACAGAAAGTAGATAACGAAATAAAACTAACATACTTTGAAATACTAGAAATCAACACTTATCAGTTTTGCAAATTTTCTTAATCTATATAATCAAACATTTTCTCTTATGTATTAAAGCAATTTTCTATCACACAAAATTACAAAAACAAACTATTAAACTGTAACAAGTTAATAAAGTTAATGAACGTTTTATTAAGTTGAATTTAAAGGATGAAAAAAGTGTGCCAGTTATAATTCAGTACAAATAGGATACTTTTCTAGCAAAGCTAAAGAAACTAGCGAAAGAAATAAACAGTAAATCTTGAAATGCTCTCTTAAAATATAGTCTCCCAGAATAATATCAAATACATTGACGAATCCATTGACTGTTAGGAAGATAATGCACGTACGTTATTATAAAGGGAAATTCAAGTATTACTTGCTTTTCAGTCTATTTTCAAATTCAAGAAACTGCACAACGTTACTTAGAATGTATCAGAGAAAAGTACGAAATCCCTCAGATATTTACCTTCTTCCACTGCTTCGATCAGTCTTACTGATTAGATTTAGAATGTGCATTTTGGTACGTTTCGTGACTGTAAGCAGTAAGCTATATTATAGCGTGCAAAAATGTAATAAAACGCCTCCACGAGGAAAGACATTTTTGCATAATGTACCTTCTGTGGAAAAAACAGATTCTTTAACATTGAGCTGTAGGACAACATAGGTGCTTAATGAATGATTTTAATGAGCCTATTATATTTTTTCTTGAAACACTTCTTTTAGTAGATTAAAAGTTCTATTTTCTCGAAACAAACGTACACATTTAAATCTCGGGAAATGTTTAATGAAAACAGATCATAAATAACTGTAGAATGCTTGTGAATCAAATAATTTTTTTTAGAATGGGTGACTACATTTCTGTAATTACACTTGCCAAGATGTATTCCCGAGAATATACGATAAATTTTCTCGTACTGTTTATTGAAATTTATTCCAAGAATAAACTGTAAATTAAACAATACATTGTCTCACTTTAAAATGCCAAATTACTGTTAAATATTACTAAACTATAAACAACTTCCCTAAAAATAATATTTAATTTTTTTTTACATGATTAGGATCAAATTAAGCATTATTTATCTGTATACATATCCTTTTATGTACTTTCAAATAAAATTACAGTGATTGAATCACTGTGGAAAAATAATAGATAATTTAATCTTACATGTTTACATCTGAATTAATTTTACCTGTGTGTGATGAAAGTAAAAATATATCAGTCTGTACGAAAGTAAATACATAACAGTTTGCATTATATAATTTTTACCTTTGTTAATAAAATATTTTTATTAAATATTCACACCAACGTAATATTCTCTCCTTAAAATGTAATAAGATACGAGCAAATAGAGCATAATTTCAACAGAAAGCTTTAAATAAAAATTTAAATCTGATTCTAAATATAATATTCCCTCGATAAATTTGCAACTTAATTGAAGGCGATTGTTTATCCTTAAATCAGAAAGATCTAAACAAAATTATTTTGACAGACTCTCATATAGTTTCAGCGATACTTATCCAGCTATTAAAAAACCTTATTAAAAAAAATTATGAGAAAAAATCATTAAATATTTAAAGTAAACATTCGTCCTTTTGACCAATTATACACCGTAAATCAACAATTTAAAATTATAGAATATAGCTCACTCGAAAAATAAAATTTCAAAAATTATTCACTTCCGTTAAAATATTTATGAATGCGTCAAATGCAATTCACTATGTAAACATTACATAGCCGTTAGGCCTAACGTAGTAAATAATTTAATGGTTAGAGATATATCTCGCGTAGTTAAGTTGAGAGGAAACAAATCACATGGTGAGAGCTCCGAGAGTTTACTAATAAGAGTGATTTTAAGTGGGTAATTTAATTTAATAAAGTATCTGATATTGATTGTGATGTTATGTGAAGCGTCTCCAGTTATCGCTCGAGATATCCCAATAAATAAATGAAAGCGAAGTCAGTGAAGGGGATATCTGGTATCCGTTCGAATTATTTGAAATGTGTACTTACCCCAAAGGAATCCGCGGAGCAGGTTCAGAGCCAAAGCATCGATTTCCCATTAATGTTATGCGGCAAATCCTGGGACACTGCAGAGAGCGCTGAAAAAACAAACATCGAACACCATTTCGGATTGCAGCGGTCACTTCTTGGCTCCAGCACAACACAGATTATGCCTCGAATCGGACAAGCACAGCAGTATTCGGGCCTAGAGTGGAGCAAAACAAACACAGTTGGATGAGCGCTCGGGTTTTAGGGTTAGGCAAAAAAAAGAAAAACAGCTCCGCCGAAGCTGCTCAGCGTGGTGAGAGGGTTTAAAGCTGCGAGCGCGTCGCTTCGTGCTGTCGCCCGTTCCGGCTGCTCGCTCGTTCCAGGGAACCCCCCTTCCCACGTTATATGGGATATTGGGATTGGGATTTGGGGATTTGCAGCTCCACACTCTTTCATCGGCTTGACAGATGTCATGTGATACGCCGTGTACCAATCGGGCGGTACGCCGACCCACACAGTGTCACATTCAGTTTGGATTTTTCTCTTCCTGGACATTTTTTTTTTTTTTTTAACAGCCCGAATTTTTAATTTTTTTTTTAACTCGGAGGAGAAGAAGGGGAAAATTGGACGGTTATTTTCACCACTATGCGATGAATAGCTTTTCTGAAGCTTCCATTTATTCCAGCTCGACTGCCGCTACAACGAACATCGTAATATCGAAGCAGGGTAGTAGTTATAAGCAAGTGTCGCGTTCGGAGGAAGAAAGCACGATTTTGACTCTAGCGTCCCAATCTCACTCTACTCCCTACATTTTTTATCCCTCTCGCTTCAAACTATCTTCGTTTCCCCCCATGTCTGCCCGCTCTTCAAACATCAGACAGCTCTTCATGGTTGACCCGCCTTAAGTCCCGCCCTTATTTCTTTAAAGACCGCCCCCAGGCTCGCAGGTCTCTTAACGATCCCCACCTCCTTCCAAAAGTAGGGCGGACTCAGCTCCTGTAGCCCGGCCTCCATGACCGGTTATAAGGTAGATTTACATAAATTTACATCTGGAGGTACCGCCCATTTTCCATCTGACAGATGACAAAATTTATGTTTGAGGAATTGTATCAATGGCTCTTGTTTTATTGACTAACTATTGATTTCAAAATGTCGATTGTGCTAAATATATTAAAGCCCAATGGATGGAGAGGAATTTAAACGCTAATGATGTTGAGGACAGATAAAAATCATGATATTATTATAGGATTAAACGTAAAGGTTTCGTAGTAGGAGAATAAGCGAGGTGGAAAATAATACTTCATTTCTATTGGATATTCCATAAAAATTACTTTTTAAGGAAAATTCCCCTAAATTTAAATTTTATACTGAAGGAAATAGTCGAAAAATTCTTTAATGATTTTTAAATGTATTTTTTTTTTCAAACTATACGCATCTTTACCATCTAATATTTTCTAAATGCCTTAATTATCAAGGCAAATTTTACACAGAATTGTGTATAAATTAATAGTATTTAAATGGCCTTTTGTTCTATTTTTGAAGGCAGGTTCCGATATAAATTTATAATAGAAATAGACTTGATTATATGAAGTCTGGACAAATTTAATATAATTTAAAAAATTCTTATATAAAACACTTTCGTTTCAAAAATCGGCTGTCACTTTCAATGTTTCTTTTGGACCATATTTTTCTATGTTTCTATTTGAATTTGAAAACTAAGCAATTTACTGTAGAAATATATTTTTCAGAATACATTCCCATAGATTAAAGCAAAAAAGTATTAGATGAATAAAAATTTTAAATTGCACACGTGATTTATAAAATAGCTGTAAATTAATATAAGTTTTTATAAAATTCTGTATGTTAACTGAACAAAGTATGGACTGAAAAATTTAAAAATATGGGCTATATCTAAAGCTTAAAATTTTATTTCAAACTAGAGTATAACTGGAAATATCCAGTTCAGGAAAAATTTAAAATTTTCAATACATTATAGTGCTTTAAAAAGGACCATTTTCAGCTATTAACTAATTTCCATTTTCTGTATGAAAATATCTTTATAGCTTTTATTGTGTTTAGAATGAATTTACTTGTATCTTAAATAATTTTGTACACGAAGTTTAGGGTATTTCATAATTGAATCAAAATTCAAAGCATTCATTAGAAATTAAAAAGGTTTTCCTTTTTTAAATATATTTTAACCTACATTTAAATGCTGTATCGTGTTTTATTTATATTTTTGTTCTAAAGCTATCAATTCTACCAATATTTAGAAAATAAACATAGAAGCATATTCAAGATTTCTATATGCTAACATAATTATAATTAATTTTCTCTATTTCAATATAAAATTTGCAGAATAGTTTAAAAGTGAGATAACAATAAGGAAATTCAGTGTAAATCTGAAAGAGAGAGAATAAGGTAAATGATTAGCATTTTGGTAAGTTCTTATTCAACTGTATCACCAATCATTGCTTCCGAAAACCTATGAAAAGGGATAAAGAAAAAATTATTTTAACAAAACATAGATTAAATAAAATATACTAAAAGATCTTTCCAACAACTTACACTTTTTTTTATTATTGAATAGTCAATTGTTCAGAAATTACTAGTCAAAATGCCCAAATCAATGAAATGATATTCAAGCGAAGTTTATATCAATATAAGTATATATCAATATAATAATAAAAAGAGCCAATTTTGTAAAGCTAAGCCAGTTAATTTTATTCCTTAAAGAAAATTAAAATAACAGAAAAAGAATTCAAAATAAAGATTAAATTGTAATTAAAACTGGAAGGGATTTATTATCATCAAAGTATATTGATATTAATGTCTGTATTTCAAAATATTATCAAATTATTTTCTTACTTACTGAACTGCTTTCATCTAAAATACTATGCAATTTACATTCATACATTTTCTCACTTACTGAACTCATTTCATCTAAAATACTATGCAATTTAGATTCACACATTTTAGTATAATAAAGATAGTTGATTCCCCACTGGAAATATTAAAACATCTAAACCTGAAATACTATTCCGAAACCAAGAGATAACGAGAAAGCGGTAACAAAAGAAAAAAAAAATTACTAGTTGTGGTTTCGGTTTACATTAATAAATAATTTGGTTTCTCTTATACTTTCACAGTTGTGATATCTCGCATTTAAAAGCGATTAAAATAGAAATTAGGAACATTTTCACACTCAACTTGCATAAAGAAAAAAAAAACAGCTTTCGTGAGTAAAGTGTGAAACATTTGAATTGCAAATTCTCCACTGTGCCTTCTCGCACGATCATTTAAAGCGAGAAAGAAAAATTTAAACTGAAAAAAAAACATAAATAAAAAAGTGAAAATATATTTCTCGCGTTACTCCCTTTGTTCACATAAATATTGAAATTAAGTTTTCTGCTTTAAGGAAAGAAAAGAAAACCGACCACACGAAAGAACATAAAGTATTTTTTTTTTCATCTGATTAGTAAATACTTCAAGATGAAAGAGGAAAAAAATTGGTAAAAAAAAAAACATCAAATGGATTTCAGAGCTACGATCAAGAAAAGTATTAATGTGCGTCAAAATGAAAGTTCTTTTTTAAAAAGAGAGAATGCATATTTTATAAATGGGTAGCGTTTTAACAATTTATCGAACTATAAAACTATATTCGAAATAAATGATTGTAAACTTCTGCAACTGTTTGAAAAGTATTTTGATTTTGAAAAATCATACATGGATATAAAATATTAGTTATTTCACTACACAGAAGTGTTTGCATTATTTTTAAAAAAATGTTTTAATATTTTTCGTCTAGAAGTTCAAGGTAGGTTTTATATAAATATCAAATTGAATTTTTATTTAACGTGAAAATAAAAAAAATATCAGCATACTTTTGCAGCTTTTTTTTTCATATACACTCAAAAGATAAATTATTTATAGTTAATTTTTTTGTTCAATAACCTATTTTTATATACAATTTTATATTTTTCAAATGACGATCTAAAGGATACTTATATATTGTATACATACAACAATTTTGTTCAGATATAAATGAAACTGAAACTATGCGTGGCTAACTATCTTTTTTATTCCAGTTTTGGATAAGATGCCACTTAACCAGAGGCACATCTAAATAGTTAGGAGCTTGATACAAGTGAAAGTATCAATGGAGAGGTATCACACATGCAAACATTTTGTCACTTAATGACTCAAGCAGAGATTGAAACGGAATTTATCGAGGAGCAGCAAGCGTAACGGTTTCTACTTGATTACAGCACGCTTAAGTAAGCAGTACTTACCTATTGCCTTACTTCGCATTCTTTCCCATACACCCTCCAGGATCACGAAATTTTTAAAGTTAAATACTTATAGTACTTCTCAAACTGATGTAGAAAAATATTACATATTTAGATAAATAAGTGAAGCTTAATGTTGAGAGAGGCAACTTGATTTGTGCAGTATGAGCACGAGACTGCTGAAGACAAGAGCCCAAGCTTTCCTGTGATAACTTCCAAAAGTAGTAGCCGTAATAAACAATAGATGGCGCAAGGTGTACTGTTGGGAAGCAATTCGCTCCCGGAACGTTAATCATCCTTCTTAATCAACAGCCCAGGCGCTTTTTGCTTAAAGCGAAAAATTGCGAAAGCCATAGGAGTAGATAGAATGAAATTTATTTCGAGGAAGAACTATAAATCAAATTATCATCAATCAGATCAATGGTGATTGATTTTTTGACTCCCAATTTCGACCAAAACAATTAAATCGAGCTGTGGTTGGTGTACGAAAGGAATCCTCAATAAATTACCTTTATCGCTGTAAATGAACGAGGTTTAGATAATTAATTCAAACGAAGAAGAGTGGGGTTTCATTCTTCAAATAAAACTGACATCGTTTTTCAAGATTGCAATTGCTGGAAGAATTTCCATCTAAGGGGGGGGGGGGGAAGACCCCACTTCCCTTCTCATAAGACCTCTATTTAATTTTAAAATAAAACAGATGGAATCAAGTTTTATACAACTATAATGAATGTAGTTATTGGGCAGGAACTGCTTGTTTTTTTACATATTTTTTTGGAAAGAAACCCCTTCTCATATCAGTTTAGGCGCTTCAGTTTTACGGTTTTCCCTAAAGGGAGAAAAGGTTGGAGTTATCTTTCGTACAGGGCTATCTTTGCTTACTAGGGCTAGATAGATCAGAGCGGACTGATGTCGAATGTGAATGGCTGTAAAAATCGATGCCGCCAACCACGGGATTTGAACCCACAAATACCGTACCGTATTAAGTAAGCAGTACTTACCGATTGCCTTACTTCGCATTCTTTCCCATACGCCCTCCAGGATCATGGAATTATTGAAGTTAAATACTTATAGTACTTCTCAAACTGATGTAGAAAAATATTACATATTTAGATAAATAAGTGAAGCTTAATGTTGAGAGAGGCAACTTGATTTGTGCAGTATGAGCACGAGACTGCTGAAGACAAGAGCCCAAGCTTTCCTGCGTGTTACATCCAGGTACCGTAGGACCTATGTTGCTTGTTGGGAAGAGAGTGGAGTCGCGAGATAAAAAGGCGGCAACTGACTTGTGCTAAAACTTTATGTAAATGTAAAACGAGCTACTCAGTGCCTGAAAGTGAGCGACAAGCCAAGACATCGTGCTCCACAAGACGGCCGTTTTTTGTTTTGTTTTTTCTTCCTCGAATCTCGTTGATCGTTATATTACAAAGCTGGGCAGGTTGCACTGAACTGTCTGAAGTGGGGGACCTTTTATAAGCCGAACATTCGCGAAGAAATAAGGGTGAACTTGCAATGTAGCGCTCTTGGCGAGCATTGAATTACGAAGTTAACGTTACAAGTCAATCACCGCCTTAAGGTTGGTTGATTGTGCTACAGTCATCTTTGCTACAGGCCGGTAAATTAGACATACTTCAAAGCCGATTCACAGACCTACACACAGACTTGCCAGCTATCAGCGTCCCCGAAGAAATAAGGTGACATCACAAAATCTAAATAAATCACGTTTACACAAACGTATGCGAAGAGATAACATGTTAATAAATTCTTTAAAGATGCATGTAGGACTTCGAGAGGGGAGCATTACTCACGCATATCGATCATTCCTTTCAACGACGTCATATTAAAAAAAAGTGATTTTTCAGGAGAGTGATTTTAAAGTTTAAAAATAGAATAAAATAAATTAAAAATAAATATTAATTCTGCTCTCTAGCGTCTAAATATTGAGCGGTGAGCTATGACGATCTTGCAGGGATATACTACTCTTTCAGGGCATTCTGGGAACAGGCATAGCTAAAAATCACCGATTTTTGAGATATGACGTTGTTGAAATAAGTGAGATGACAAAATCTTGGCTCATGCAGAAACAGAGAGCCATTTACAGTCGAGACACATTATATATATAATAGCCCTTGTCTCTGTATAACACTTCCGGGCTGTACTCATCTTTCAGTTGAAGCCCTCAGTAAACAAACTGCCGGTTGGGCTTAATTTCAATTTCAGATGTGGATCAGAATTTTTTCTTACCTAAAAACTAATATCTTCTCCATCAAATCACGTTTGTTCAGCCTATTTTTCTATAAAACATTCAGAACTAAAAAAATTGGATGTTTTTAGCTGTATATTTAACAGTTTTTAAAAATCTGTTTATTTTTGCGATGAATTCTGAAAGTAAACAAACTTGAATGTGAATGAATCAAGTAGCTCAAGTATTCATATTGCGTAGTGAGCTGTAAAAAACTGGATGGCAGTCTACTACTCCAATCGCATGAAAAGCTAAATAAATAAAAAATAATGAAAGGGTTTGCTTTTACAAGGTGTGGATTAAATGCAATATTGTTTGATAATTCGGGATATTTTTTAACTTTCATATACTTTTTTCCATTATTACGTCATTATTAGTATTATGACGTCAAAATGACGGGTTACCTTCTAGTACTAAAATACTCCTGTATGTTTCGATATAATCGAATATAACAACATAAATCCCTCATACGCAAAATAGATTTATTCATTAAATCAAATTATATAAAACAGAACTAGCTCAGTGAGTTAAAATTTTTTTACTATCATTAGACAAAGCTATCGCTTGATCGTGTGTCTGACGACGTGTTTTAAAAAATCATTCGATCGTTGTACAGATAGTTGTTCAGATACAAAAAATGAGATAATTTAGTTTTTTTTTCTTAAAAATATGTATGCAACATATATTCACCTACATTTTAAAATATCACCTAATATTTATACATAAACTCCAGGTTTCAACTCTTTATATTGAATTTATTATTAATAAATGTTTACAGGTACCCTTCTCTTTTTCTTTTGTTCTAGACTGGCCAGGGTTAAAGGGGACTGGTGGGCACAAATAGAAAGTTTGGCACAATTCTTTTTCAAAGTAATTTTGATAAATATCAATGGTTTGTTCAACTAGTTTGACCCCTGAAAGTTTTGGCTACGCAGATTGCACGCCGAGAGCTTTTTGCAGTTACATTACTGTAACTTAAGCGGGGGATATATGCATGACTGTCTTCCGTGAAGATTGTTTTGAATCGAAGAATGTTTTATTTATGTCGCTTTATATTCTACAAGCTCAGACTTAACAATTCTAAAATGATATATTTTTCTAACAAAGGGAGGATAATTTTTTCCCCTTAGAAAACCTGTCGTGTATAACACGGGAAAAGTAGACATAAGCCCAGAATACATGGACACATTTGATCGTGTTCCATAAACGAAACTCAAATAATTCAAGGACTCAAATAATTCAATACAGGAATTCAAGATCACTTGAATGCTTCTATGACACTACTACAGAGGCTGTTCGCACATTTTTTAGACGATTTTGGTAAGCGGTAATAAAAAATCGTTTGCTGCAAAAGAAATAATTACAATTGTACTATGTTTTTAAAAGTCAAAATTATCGTCTGCGGCTTGAAAGTTTTGTTTTTATTCAAAATGGCGTTTTTAACAAAGCAGTGGTTCGAAGGCTACATTTATGCTCTTTCCGAAGAGAAATATGCATACTCCGTTATCCAAAAACGATGTGAGAGTCATGGTTTTGTGATATCTAAAGCGTCGATAGGTAATATCGTCAACAAGAAAGGAAAAAAAACGTCAAATTGGAGCCTCAAGTGGGACAAAAATTCCAAACAAGTATCCAAGGAAAAAATGGACATCTTCGACTATTGCAAAGGTACGTTGTTTAATGTTAAAAGAAAATCCCCCTAGTCAAAGGACAGTTGCAAAATCATTAAAATGCTCGGTGTCCACTGTAAACAAAATGATAAACGTTGATTTAAATCTTAAAGCGAAAAAACGCAATGTGCATCGTCTTCCAAATCATATCGCTGAACGCAGGACACGCTGCAGAATTCTATATGAGAAGCACTTATCCAAAGAAAAATGGAAAACAATTGTCACAATAGATGAATCATGGGTGTATTTAAATGATTGCAACAAAAAAGAGCCATTTATTATCATAAAAGGGGAGAAAAAAATTTAAGTACATGGTTCAAAGAATCGAAAGAAAGTTTTTCTAAGGGATTCATGATTGTTGCTGGTTTTTCTTATAATGGCAAGTTAAAAATGAAGAGAGTGGAAAAAAATGTCAAGATTAACTCCAAATACTATCAGGAACATATTTCATCGTCAATTTTTCTGAATGAAATACCATCCCTTTACCCACAGTGCCATCAATCTGTGAGACTCCATCAGGACAAAGCTAGCAGTCACACATCAAAATCCACTGTAAATTTCCTAAAAGAAATGGAACAAAAACTGGTATCAAGGCCATACCCTTCACTGATATCCCTACTAAATCTCCCGATGTATCACCTATGGATTTTTGTGCTTTCGGACTTTTATAATCTGCATTATCCAAACGTCGTCCCAAAACCCTTACAGGACTCTGGAAAGCTGTTCAGGAGGAATGGGATAGAATACCTCTTCTGACACTTCAAAAGGCATTATTATTCTGGAAATTGCGGTGTCGAAAGATAGTTCAGAATAAGGGATGTCAAATAGAACATTTAAAACACAAGAATTTTATGTAATTTAGTTTTGTGAATACAATTACATCGTCTAAGAAATGTGTGAACAGCCTCTATACATCACCGAGACATATCGCACACCGGTAAGAAAAGTCACACAACTAAAAAATGCAGCATTTGTGAAAAATCGTCTTAAAGATTACTATACAGCTTGAACTAGTATTACGATAAAACTGATATAACTGCCACCAGGTGGACAAATTGCGAGATAGAGATGTGTCGCTTTTCGTGCACGATGGAGCACTTCATACATACATTTCAATGATATAACCTCAAAATTGCCACTTTTTGACTTGTGTCACTTTTTCTTCCGGGTTGCGATATAATGCATGAATTGAAACACAAAGCACTACGACAGTTTAATTTTTTTTTTCTAATGCGGTAGGAACTTGTCTTTCCGATATTCGCTGATTTCACACCTCGAAATGGTTAGCTTCTTTATTATGAGAGCATCATACAAGTCAACCAACAACGCTTTATAGGAGGGAACAGCATAAAAACGTCCATGCCTCAATCGGAATTCGAACCCGAGCTCACTAATTTTCTTTTTCTAATGCGGTAGGAACTTGTCTTTCCGATATTCGCTGATTTCACACCTCGAAATGGTTAGCTTCTTTATTATGAGAGCATCATACAAGTGAACCAACAGCACTTTATAGGAGGGAACAGCATAAAAACGTCCATGCCTCAATCGGAATTCGAACCCGAGCTCACTCCATAGAAGCTCGTAGCGTTAACCACTAAACGACGTGTGTGTGTGTTTTTGTTTTGGAGGGGGGGGGGGGCTTGCAATAAAATATTGGAAAAGAAATGTCAAGCCTTCAGAATTTACATACTTTCAAAAATCACCACAGATATGCAAATACGAGTTTTGTTGAAAAATATTAAAACATAGTTAAGAAATGGTAGTCAATGGCTCCTTTTGGTACTTTCCTATAATCAACATCCCACCGCAAACAACTTTTTGGAAATTTATTATTTACCATTATCAGAAAAAGACCAAAATGTTACGTTCGAAAGTTTTGATTAAGGGCCTGTTCACATAGGAGTCCGTTGCGTTGCGTTAAGGAAAAGATGACGTTGAGACGAAAATAAACCAATCATATGCGTTAAAAATTGCATTGCTAATCGTTTGGAGGCATATGATTGGTTTATTTCGTCTCAACGTCATCTTTTCCTTAACGCAACGCAACGGACTCCTATGTGAACAGGCCCTAAGTCTTATTCAAGGCAGAGGAATGTTTTAAAAAATTGTTCCGTCTGAGGAGATTTCTTTTAAAATTTCCGGAATTAAAAGCATGTTTTAAGGGTAAAATATTCTTAATATTCAAATACGTCCCAACCGACGTGTGAAACTGTGATCTGGGGGAAAATATGTCCATACTTCCGTCCATTTTTCCTCTGTTCTTGAAGTCCGATGACTTTTTGCATTGAAAGAATCGAGTAACTGAGAGAAACTATTTTTTAACTCTTGAAAATTCTCTCTCTGGGAAAAACATCAACCTTGTTTAGAAACACTAAGAATATTTATAGTTGCATAAAAATGAGCATTGCATAAAAAGAAATGCTAATGACTTCTCTTGAATTAAATGGTTTTCGAAAATTCAAAACATTTTCTTCCAACAAGCAGAGCAATTATAATAACTATTCTGTAAAATTTGTTTCGGCCTCATCAAAATGATCATTTAATAATAGTTAAAAACCAATTCTGAATGGATTTGCATTTCAAATAGAATTTAACACGGAAAGTATAGAGCGTTAACATCCTTAGACAAAAATTTAAAATATTTTCTTCTAACAAAACATTAAGGCTCCACAGATATATCAAATTTTTTGGTCTTATTTCCAATGCGAATTTCTTTGACTACAACCTTCATATTTTTCCTGGTTTTATTAGTGATTCAAGGCGTCATTAGATCAACGCGAGACGAGTATTTTTTAATCATTTTTATTTACTACCTAGTAATCATTTACTATCTTAATGTTAAATCTGTCCTTCTTTAACTATATTATTCCAAGTGCTGCCTAATGAAGCCAAACCATCAGGACTGCTCATGAAATGCAGGTGAGGTGGTTCAATTTTTTAAAATAGTTGTCTGTGAAAGCTGCATGGATTGCCAACTGCTATTTAGGAGAAAAGTAGTCGGCTAGGTTAGTTAAACCCACCGAGAAAATTCAGATTAATGACTAACGCTATGATTAGATTAAAGGAAAGTTATAAGTAATGTGAAGGTGAAAGTTTGATTAAATATACTAATATACTAGTAGCTGGTGTTATTCTAGCATTTTACTTTTTTAGGGAAGTTAAATTGGGCCTCTGAGTATTTCTACCTAGCTGTAAGTAAACTTTTATCCTCATTTGAGCCAGTTGCGGCTCCTGTCCAGATTTATTTATTTATTTATTTTATTTTTTTTTTGGGGGGGGGGAACGTCGGCTCTTAAGGTTATACATACACACACATACCTACATACACACACACACACACACACACACATATATATATATATATATATATATATATATATGTGTGTGTGTGTGTGTGTGTGTGTGTGTGTGTGTATGTATGTATAACCTTAAGAGCCGACGTTCCCCCCCCCCCCCCCAAAAAAAAAAAAAATAAAATAAATAAATAAATAAATCTGGACAGGAGCCGCAACTGGCTCAAATGAGGATAAAAGTTATATATATATATATATATATATATGTTCTGTAAAACGGGCGAATACACATAAAGATAAACATACATATTCGTCCTTTTTACAGAACACCGATGATATATACATAAGAAATAAACATCCTCTCATTTTAAATTTAATCTGATTTAGTAGTAGGTATACGGTTATATAATTTTAGGCTATGAAAATAAAATACGACGGTTGTTTTTTTTTTGGGGGGGGGGAATTACCCTTACTGCCCCCCCCCCCCATGGAGCCGCCTTTGATTTGAGCAGAGTTTCAGAAAATTTCTACATTAAGCCTCCATATGAATCAAATAACAGCCAGGCTTGTTAGTTAACTGCGCAGAGAAAAAGAAAGAAAGTTATATCTAATGTGAAGGTGAAAGTTTGATTAAATTTACTAATACAGCTGGTGTTATTCTAGCATTTTACTTTTTTGGGGAAGTGAAATTGGGTCTCTGAGTATTCCTACCTAGTTATAAGTAATTTTTTTTCCTCATGTGAGCAGAGTTTTAGATAATTTCTACATTGGGCATCCATAGGAATCAGATGACAGCCAAGAATGTTAGTTAACTGCACAGAGAAAACATCAAACTTCGTAACTCATCGGCAGTTGCCCATATACATTAGTGGACATACAATTATTGGAAACAAGACCTTTTCTCACAAAATTCAGCGAGGTATGATAACAGTAAATATTATTCGAGGAATGTTTTTCACATGGACTTTTTTTCAGTAGGACTGTTAGTAAATATCCCCCCCCCCCCCACACACAAAAAAGACAAAAAGTTGCACCATTTATACAATAATTGTGAAAAAGGTATTTATTATTGAAAGTACCCCATTCTAAAAAAAGTGTTTGGCATTATAAACGATGTGTTAAAGTTACGGATTAATGGGAAATGCATAGCAACGGAAAACAACTGGAACCATGACTGATCAATAAGTACGTGGGGCTATTAACAAAATTTTGTGATGAACTTTTACGGCTTTCGGGGAAAATAAATATTTACCCATTTTAAATAGCAACAGCAGGAGGCTGAAAATTTGTTCCTGGAGAAGAAAAATTATACATAGAAATCAGTATTTATTTAATACATCCTTAATATACAAAATATGAATGCATTTATTATGGAGGCAAGGTAATATGTAATCAGCAAAGCTATGAAAAATAGATTGTATAGTTTGTTTATAAATTTTTAATACCCTACTTAAAAGGTCAATGCCAATTTCAGGATTGAGAATCTTATTTTGGATGTAAAATCTAAGTAAGTAAAATTGCTAACTTGAAAACAAAAAGGTCACAGAAAGGATCACTTTTTTTTAAAGAAAGTATATTTATAAGGAGTTATATTTTCAGAAGTTTCATCGAAAAAATAAATTTAAATTATGAAGGATTGCAAAGTGCCTTTTATCCCGTATAAATAGACCTAATAACTTCACATACTCTTATGAAACACTGTCTTAGAATAATTTGATGAAGAATGATTCTAGAAATGGGCAGATCACCTTAAAAAAATCATCACCGAAACCTATATTATCCCCCTACCTTACTTTCCATCAGAACTGGTGTGTCTGATGAAGTATTCCCAAATCCTTGGAAAAGAAAAAAAGTAATAATTTAAACTTAGGAACATTTGTTTGGCATAATAAGAATAGTATGTCCTCAGCCACAGAAATTTTGATCATACTCTGAAAGAAACAACAACCTTACAGTCCATATATTACATTTTCCTCTATCCTACCATTTTATCTCAAAAGGATATTTGAATTTACAGAATCAACACACACCTGGTAAACAATTTTTTCACTCATTTATGGATTTAATGCAAAGACAAAGAAACTAATTCGAAGAAATCTGAATCAAACCTTCCTAAACCAATGGTGGCTTATATAAAATTTGTAAAGTGAACTTACAAAGAACAACATTATTTCATACATTCGTTTTATGCACTTTAAAAAACAACTACATTGTCGATTATGAAAGGGTGGAATTGACATATATATTCCTGCATCAAACCCTCGCAAAGTTTTAATATGGAGCATTTATAACGAGTAGCAAAATTGTGCCTTTATACCTCTCACAACGCAAAGCTAATTAGAAATGGCAAACAACACGACGTGTCTTAAAAACACAAAAGATAACAAACAGCATCACCGACCAATCTACTCAAAAATAAACTGAAGATATTTACCAAATGTTTTCCCTGAGTTAATCTTGTTCTAAATGAATTTGCTTGTTGTTCTTACATTCCCGATTCTCTAAATAAAATCATACTTTTCGACTGCTCGAAGGCTTCGACAACTACAATCTTGAAAATTACGCTGATGTGTTCAATTTTGTCATTGAGGAAAAGCTGTAGGCGTAAAGACAGCTATTAGTCGCTTTTTCAAGTCATTATTCTCACTCAGCAGAATGCAAATAAACTTAGGTATTTAAAAAGTTAGGAGGTCTTGCCCGTTATTCCGAGGTTCCAGATTCAATTTTCAGTCTTCAGGGAATTGTTCAGAATGAGTACTGAGGAATTTCTTACTTAATTTTTGACGTTTGAGGGCGAACTCGAAAGTTATTTAACTTGAGGGAAGGGGGAAGGAAAATATATTAAACCTCCACCTACAAAAGAGCGAATAAAGTAGGGGCGATGAGTTTTTTTAAGTTGCATCGAGAATCGAGAAAAGTTATTAGTCACTTTTTCAAGTCATTATTCTCACTCAGCAGGATGCAAATAAACTTCAGTATTTTAAAAGTTAGGAGGTCTTGTCTGTTATTCCGAGGTTCCAGATTCAATTTTCAGTCTTCAGAGAATTGTTCAGAATGAGTACTGATGAATTCCTTACTTAAATTTTGACGTCTGAGGACGAACTCGAAAATTATTTAACATTGGGGGGGGGGGGCAAAATATATTAAACCACCACGCACAAAAGAGAGGTTAAAGTAGGGGCGATGAGTTCATTAAGTTGCATCGAGAATCGGAAAAAGTCCAAGGGTAGCACTAGGAACCTCGTGCGTACAAAGCAGCTATGAACCGGCTCCATCATGGGGTCTTTGGCTTGATATAAAGCAACAAAACCCCTTAAAACTGGACAGCGGCAAAAGCGGGCCTTCTCTAAATTTTTTCTAATTACAAACAATTTAAACTCAGTCAAGGCTAAATTATAAAGTGCTAAGCGTTTCTTACTGTTAGAGGAGAATAAATTTAGATAGCTTGAAGGTCATAAAATTGCATAAAAAAATTGCACAAGGCGAGACACTAATGCAAAAATGGGCTTTCCCACGCCATGGACCATTTTGTCACGTCATAAGTTGTCTAGACAACTTAATCACCCGTTTTAATGATTTAAAAATTTAAACTAATTTTAGTAATGATAGCATAAAATTAAGAAACGTTATTAAATTTCGCAACATTCTCTAGCGTATCTGCGAACTTCTGCACTCTTTAGGACACGAGTCTGCAATTTACATCACCCACTTTTTATTTTGGAAATTATCATCTTCAATTCTTTATCTAATCTAGACACGTTGAGAAATCATGCAATGTTTAGAAAATGTTAAAAAGCTTCTAAGTATTGTTAATGCAAAGCCTGATAAAGAAATAACTACTCATTACAACCTCTATGAATACACTGATTTAAAACTTTATTATCAATTCAGACCTTTCTTATTTTAAGCAAAACTACGGCAATATTAAAAATAATTTTTCTGTTTGCTAAAAGAATGAGTATTACAAATCTCTAGAAAAAGTTTTCCACCGGAAAAGTTAAAATATAATGACGAGGTGGACAGAGGTGTAACTTGCAAATGTATTTCTCATGGCAAAATTCAATCAACCTGTTATTTCAAAATTTAATAATAATATGATTGAAATTTTGTTAGATGGTCACATGCAGAAATCATTATTGTAGGTCAAGACAATATGAATATGTACGAGTCATGAAATTAGTTTGGGACAGATAAGGAAAAAATTTGTTTATTAGGTAAAAGTTGCCTTATACGCTGTCATATTTATATAATTTCGGCGATTTCCCAAGAACTTTATTTCAAAGGCAAAATGTTTTTTTTTATCTGTTCTCGAGTAAAGCATAACCTTATTTCCAGTTTGAGAATGTAGCAGAAACTTCTTCTCTATAAATTTTCTGCACTGAGGAATTTATACCTCACAGAATGGCAAGATTTTTAAATAGGACACCCATTTAGAACGCCAAAGATCACATGGCAAATAGAAGCTTCATGAATTTTTTTTTATTTATTCAATTTATTTCGTAATTTGTTGGTATACAGTCGTATCTTTTATTTATAAAAACGAGATCAATCGTAATTCCATTGATATTAACAGCAGAGCGCATGAGCCCTTTGTATTTATAAATTTGCCTCAGACACGTTTGTATAGCATCTTACACTTTACTAGAAGATACTAGTTTTAGAAAATTCTAACTGACATGAAATAAAGCTTATTTCTGACGCAAAAATTTGCCTCCAATTCATCAAACAGATCAAGTTGCCAAAGTATCTCGTCACTTGTTCTCTTTCAGTGAAAGTTTGTTTACACGCATGAAGTATTGTTGCTAGGGGACCCAAATTCAGAGGTGTGTGTCGTAACATCAATAAGTTTGAAATTTCTGGTATTCTGATCTCGTATTTGAATTTTAAAACTTTGTCTACTTAGAAAAGATTTAAGACGGCTAATTTGTTTGTTTGTTTATAGTTATCGCACCCCGGCAAGAAAACTGACACAAGTAAAATAAAACAATTTTGAGATTATGCCATTGAAAAATATGTATAAAGTGCCCCATCGTGCATGAAAAGCGACACATCTATATCTCGGAATTTGACCACCTGAGGGCAGTTGTATCAGTTTAACTGTATTGCTAGTTCAAGCTGTATAGTATTATTTAAGTTGATTTTTCTTAAATGCTTCATTTTTGAGTTGTGTCACTTTTCTTGCCGGGGTGCGACATATATATATATATATATATATATATATATATATATATATATATATATATATATTGGGGGGGGGGGGCGGAGGGCATGAGAGTCTATCGCAGAAATTCTGTTATAGTCACCGGTCACCGGACACGGTTGAATGTGAAATACCAGTTACATGTAAGCGAGATAATTTCCTCTACTCCAAGAAACTGGTTTCTAAAAAATAACACAATATATTGATTGGCTTTTTACCTGTGTACGATATTGTTCACAGAAGGCAACAAAGGATATCAACATCTCATAATCCCAAGTAAAATCAAAATGTTTAAAAACAGCGGGGTGATGGTTTTAGTTGGATTTGGGTCTGTGTTGTTAGTTGGGTTTCAGAGCCCGAAATGTTGACTAAAAACAGCATGAACCATCAAACGAGGACAATGACATAGAAGCACGAAAACTACGGTTGGAGTCAAATCCCTTTATTTGGACCATTTGTACATGTGAGTCAGCTGAAATAGCTTTTGAAACCGTTGACTTGTAATTCGTTGTAACTTTTAATTCTTTGTGGTCTTGTCTACCAATTTTCTGCAACACTTTCAACTTATAGTAGCATTTTTTTTAACGAAACAACGAAAAATAATGTGTTATTTGGATTGCCTTCTACACCAGTCTTAAAAACTTGTGTTATCATCAATAAATATCATTTCAGTTAATATCGTTTGCTTCAGAATAATTTTTATCCAAGATCTCCATAAATTCTAAAAATTATAGAAATGTAATTTTTTACCTTTGCGCTGAAGTTTTGGGGGGAAAATTCCCAAAATAAACGAAATAGTTGTAAAAAAAAAAACATATTTTTACTCATCAAAGGATGGGGAAAGAGGTATACTTATATTGAGATCATGTTGTTTTAATATTTTTTCATCATTAACCAAAATTAATTCTCATTATACGGAAATGATCTGAGTTAACTATTCAGGCACCCAACTCTCAAAAATTTCCCATGTCTCTCCAAAGTACTCGTGATTGCTTCAAATTGACGCAGTTCCTCTGCATAAGGATTGGAATTCGGATATTCGGAACATTAATTATGTAATTATTTTTTTTTTTATTTTGTGAAAAGAACAAGAGGGTTGTATCTTCCAATTCCACAGTATATAAAGCAACTAAGAACATTTGGATAGGGTTTGGATAAAATATCCATGAACTATTTATGAAACAAAATAAGAATTAATTCCCGAACACGCATAGTTTGCCTCTGCTTTGACGAGTTAAACGAATTGTAAAATATCACGATACTTCTGTCTGCTAATTCTCAATACAGTCTATTATCGTGTTTAATTTATGTTAAAATTAAATATACGTTGCTTTTAAAACTATTTCTCTCTGCAAATTACATGCTTTGTGATTAATTTACTGCTTGTGAATAACTCTTACAGGTCACGAAATTAATATCTTTTAGATAACTCGAAGTAATACAATACACTGAAAACCATTTACACTTGGATTTTTGACAATATGAAAAAAAAAATACTCGCCTGAAGTTGTAATACTTACTATGAAGGAGCGAGACAGAGAAATTTAAAGAACCAATAAATTAATAAACTTATTGGTTTTAATTTATTGGTTCTACCGAAGTAAAATCTCAAAAAAAAAAAATATTTTAGGTCTAAAGTTTGTACTAAACGTTGTGTTGTGAATATTTAAGTTCATTATAATAAAACATAACTCTCCTCAAAATTTCCTTATAAATTACGTATTTAAGCATTTCTAAAAAAGAATGTTTCTTTAACTGCTTCTATAGATTTTTTTTCCTGATCTAGTAATTTTTATTAAAAATCCTTCGTTTATAACTTATCGTATATCCGTTGATGATACTATGGTAAACTATGATAATGTTAAGAATTAAATGTTCTATAATGAATCAATTGAAATAAAGGCAGTGCATACCGGAACTCCCCCCCCCCACTTTTTTATATAACAGCCGAAATCTTCATAAATAGTGTATTAATACATATGTATATCTCGTGATGGGTTTTTCCCCTCGTCAGTCAATGCAGATATATTCAAGGCGATTTCCATCTCTTTCCTTCCATTGCGTGCAGGACTAAAGTCTGAATGCGGTTTATTTCAATGTACTTTCAATTTTCAGCACGAATGAATTTTCTTCTCATACATTTGTATAACTTGGCTAAAGCCTGTCAGTTTTTAATTTTTTCTTAACTTTTTAGAAATTCATGTTTGTCTTTGGTTTCGAAAACCACAGAATAATATTTTCATTAAAAGAAAAATATCTTTCAAATTCTATCTCTATATTTTTAGGGCCTACAACCCTACCAATTCAACATTAAAGTCCCAGTATTCCTTCGACAGATTATGAAGTTAAGTATAGTTACTGGAGAACTATTCTTTTCAGGTGATAGTCAAAATGTTCCTCCTTGGGCGTATTGTCTTTTTTGTGATACGAAGATAGTAAGAATGCAATTGATTTAATTTAGGCTAACTAATATTTAAGTTACGTGTGATGAAAACTCAAAAGTTTGTTGTACCGTAATTTTTTTCCTTTTTGGTGGTGTGGTAGGGTGGGTGGGGGATTGATTAATAGTGACCATTAACAACTAAGAGGCTTGTAGTTGGTTTGGTGTGTCACTATTATCTTCTGCAAAACGAGGCTGAACTTAAGACACTTGAGAAAATATAAACGTAAATATTGGCAGTGGAACCCTCAATGTGTAATAGAGGAGATGAACAGGGCCCGACTTAGCCTAATTGGGGCCCGGGGCATAAACTTCGTTGGGGGGACCCCCTCTGCTTCACTACTTCAGCAATGAAGAAGTGCACATTATGGAGGTATTTAAATTTGTCACCTCATTATAGATATATAACAAGAAAATTGACTAGAACCTAAAATAGCTATAAAGTCCCCCCCCTCCAATGGTCAGACGAAATATCGTTCTGTCCATTTTATTGATTTTCTGACAATTCTATGCCCATCATTAAAAGGGATATAGCACATCTAAAAAAGTTCATTAAAGAAGGAAACATAAAATAAACTTTCTATTCGATTTGGGGGCCCCCCTCTAATGTGGGGGCCCGGGGCAACTGCCCCGTATGCCCCTGCCTTAGTCAGGCTCTGGAGATGAAAACCTTTTCACAACCATTATATATTATGACGAGAAATTACACGTTTGGAATAAATGTGCTGTCACAATGGAACTTCAGTTACTGAAACTGAACAGGAAAAGAAAAGATTTCAGTTTATCAGGTTTGGTTTGGTTGAGACCCTACGGTCCTTTTTTGCTACACGAGGGCTAATTAGACCGGGAATTCTGGTCAGGTTATAAGGAAACGAGAATTCTAGAGCAATGGAAAACAATTGTGTTGTTCTATAAATACAGAACCATACTATTCCAGAGGACACATCGCGGTTAGAAGAGATTCTCAGGAAACAATGTACAGGTCATGCCATGTCAAATTGAACAATCTGGACTGTGTGTTACGGCTTAGAGTTGATTTTGTTGGTATTACAAAGCTTTAACAACATTATGCAGGTTTAAAATGACGCCTGTCAAGCACCTAAACTCACTTATTGAACAATTAATCTCATTAATTCATATCTTCTTCCCTGACGGAAGGGCTATATTCCACGGAGACAATGGCAAGCTTTACGCGCCTAAAATTGTGATAGGAGGTATCCAATGAGATAGAGGTAAGGTAAAGACACCAGTAGTTGACCATTTAAGGGAAGTGCTCCATATAAAATGTAATTCAACTAATGGATTACACTGAATAACAAAAAAGCAGAACGACTGAAGACTACTGTACGAGCAAAGATTTTGGTTGGTTTTCTTTGACACTGGATGAGAGCCCAGATAACGAAGACATTGCACAATTACTCATCTTTATCCATGGAATTAATAAAAATGTGATCATCACAGAGGAATTACTTGGCCTAGAGTCGATGAAAGATAGAACCACTGGTCAGGACTTGTTTGAGTGTGCTGGAAATTGTGGAGAAAAGTGGCTTGTCCTGGAATAAAATGGCAAGCACTACAACAGATGGAGCTAGAGCTTTCAGTGGAAAGAATGTAGGTATGGTTAATCTTTTAAAAAACAAGTTACAAGCACAAGACACAGACAATGATATCTTGCATTTTCATTGCATTTTGCACCAGGAGAGCCTTTGTAAAGCTTCACTAGACTAAAAGCATGTGATAAATCCTATTGTTTAGTGTGGCGAACACAATCAGAGCAAGGACACTCCATCATCGACAGTTCAAATCTTTGCTTGAGGATGGGAAGGCAGAGTATAAAGACGTAATTTATCACTACAGTGTGAAGTGGTTAAGCACAGGCAAAGTGATAAAAAGAGTCTGGACATCGCAGAATGAAATCCTCTTATTTTTGAATATGGAGCTATCTCATGATTTTGTTACAAAAATGAGATGTGAGGAGTGGAGATGTGAGATTATGTTTGCAGCTGATGTTTTTGAGAAATTGAATGAATTTAATGTGACATTGCAAAGAAGGGGGTTGTTTGCAGATGCAATGTGGAAGCATGTAAAATCATTTAAAATAAAACTAGATCTATTTGCAAGGCAAGCAAGTGAAGGCAATTTTTTGTAATTTCCCCTTATTAGGAAAACCAAGTGCCTGAAAGTGTTTCTGCTAAGATTAGGGATCACCAGAGTTTAGAGGATGAGGTCACAAGAAGATTTCAGGACTTCAAGAAAATACAACCTAAATTCAATTTGCTCTCTTACCCCATCACTGCTGATGTTGATACAGCACCCGAGGAGCTGCAGCTTTAACTTATTGATATGCAATCAGATCATACTGAGAAAGAAATGTTTGATACTGTAACAATAGTTGACTTTTACAAATCTTTATCTGCTGAAAAATTTCCATGTATGAAGAAATTTGCTGGGAAAATGTTCTCTATATTTGTGACCAAATATTTACATATATTTGTGACCAAAGTTTTTCTTGCCTGAAGATCAACAAAAATAAATATAGATGCTCTTTGACAGACATTAACTTGCATGTGATAAGAATCTCAACAAGCAATCTCACTCCTGATTTAAAAAAGAAAGTGTGATAGGGTACATTTGTCTCATTAAACTTATTCCAAAATTAAATGTGTTTGCAGTTAAAGATGATATGGAATTAGCAAAATAAATAAATAAATTGAATAAAACTACCAATATTTTATTTAATTGATATTTATTAATTTGTATGATACAATTTATTCCTATTCTGAAATACGAAGTTAACTAATAAATGCAATAATTTAAAAAAGGTACGGCCCTCCGCTAACCTCCAAGCCAAAACAATTGCCCACCCCTGTCTTAGACCCTTCCTGAATGAGCATATTAACTGTCATTTTTTGTGAATGAAGCTTTTAAATTTTTTTTATCCATTTTCTCAAACTCAGTTTTTACTTTAGAAGTTGACCATCAAAACTGAGTAATTGACCTGCATTGTTTTAGTAGTTGACCACTATTACAAAATAACAATTAAAATAAGTTCTGTAGTTTTAATTGCACAATTAAGTAGTAGTATTATTTTATTTCAATAATTTTGAAATAACTTATACAGTTCACAATAAAATTTAAATGTGTAACAAAACATTAAGTTATTAAGATGCATTCCAGATAAAATCTATTTCAGGCACAGCATATCGCACCCTGGCAAGAAAAGTGACATAAATCAAAAAATGGCAATTTTTAGGTTATGTCATTGAAAAATCTGTATGAAGTGCCCCATCGTGCACGAAAAGCAACACATCTCTATCTTGCAATTTGTCCACCTGAGGGCAGTTGTGTCAGTTTTATTGTAGGCTAGTTCAAGCTTTATAGCATTCTTTAAGTTGATTTTTCTCAAAAGCTGCATTTTTGAGTTATGTCACGTTTCTTGCGGGGGTGTGCGATATATATTTCGATTTTTGCTAGCTTTTAAGGGATCAGCAATGGGAGCTACAAGTACCTTCCACTCGTAGTTAAGTACATCTGCCTTCTCTGGCCACTTCGGAGTATAGAGTTTTTCAATCCTCCAATCATGAACTTTATTTTTACAGCCTTCCTTTAGTGTTCTGGACACCGCAACATCCATCTGCTGTAGAACATGTATTGCGTTTGGGTAGAGGCGAACCAACACGATACCATTACTTTCACAAAATTTGCTTGTTTCAAAACTTAGGTGAGATGCATGACCGTCTATAAACATTGGTAAAGATTAGTAGAGATTGGTAAAGTCAATTTATTCCATGGCCGAGTCCGAATGGCTACAAGCATCCATGCCAACAGTGGGACTCGAACTCACAGACTCTGGTACCAATACCAGCACCCTAGCCATTCGATCACGGCCCGGCGCCAAATGGCGAGATTTTGATATGGAAAAGAATATGCCTTTATTTCAGCACACACACATTCTTTTGATCTAATCACAACGGATTTATACAAGCAGTTATGTTCACAGAGAAAAAAAAAATAACTGATTTGATAAATAGATATTTTTAGTATTTTATAAGTTTTGAGGAGATATTAGATTATAATTTCATCGTTCTTTAATACGGTTTTTAAAACATAAGATTATTGTTCATAAAATGGCTGTCAATGATTTTGATATACATTTAGAGAAAGAGAGCAAGATAAAATATTAGATTTTTTAAAAGGGGAATTAGCATTTACTGTGTACACGGCTATGAACTTTGTTGATAAATCTGACAGAATAGTTTGCTTCGAGGAGGATTTCCTAGAAATATATATGTGCCTTGCCATTATTTGAGGACGCATAAAGACACTAGCAGCAAACGCAAATTCTTACCTCTGTAAAAGTCGAGTAAACCAGAATCAATTTAGACAACTTGCCACATACATACACACATACAGACACTCATTACATTGTTTTGTCAAATAAATGTACTACATGTGATATCATTCATTTATTTAAATATGAGATATCGGCTAATTTTAAATTATAAAATCTTTCGAGAATTAAAAAATTACTATTTATTAAAAAAAATTAATTTTTTTAATATAACAACCGCCATTATAATAAAAACTGAGCTACGTGGTTGTTATAATGGAATTTCATATGATTAGGTTTGTTATATTTCTATATGTCGTATTTTGAGGGTATACTAAAGTTAAGGAGTATCCTTTTGTCATGTGCTCCCAACCCCTAAAAAAGTCATTTTAGATTTATTGACTTAAATGCCCCATTTTTAAATCCATCCTCCATGATGTGAGACAATTTCGTTATTTTCTATTATAAATCTCGGCGCTATCACCTAAACGCATCCAGTATACATTAGCAAAAAACTTGAATGACTAATAGTGTACATATTTAACCATTGTAATTCAGAAATATTCATAGAATATTATTCTGAGATTAATGTAGCAAGAATATTCTATTCATCTGTCATTCAGGAGGAGAAATCTGTTATAGAATTAGTTCCGAATTTTTTTTTTTTTCGGAGTGGAGAAAAAGGTCATTTTTATGTCTGGAAACGGCTGTTCCATTAATCTTTCACTGCCTACCAAACTTAATTAGGTTGGTGTAAAGCGGGACTTGTCTGAGGCAATCACTTGAGGCTCCAGGAAAAATTTTAATGAGTGTTTATATTCTCATTATCACAACAGTTTCCGAAAACTTAAATTAAAATCATTCAACTGAACTTTTGAGTAAAAATGTGAGACCAACAGGCTCGCTGGAATTGTATTTAAATGAAATGTCACGCAAAATAAAGCAAAGTTTAATGTAAAGTAAAAATGTACATTTATGAAACAATTTTTGATTTAACTTCGTAATTATAACTTGGTAAATGTTAAATTTATTTCTTACTCTTTCACACGCATTATAATATATCAATGTATTGGAGGGTAAGGGGGGGGGGAGATTTTTTTTTTCCATCTAAATTTGTTTATAAAATATTTGATGTCCATGTCTGTAAAGTAATTGATAACGTTATCCTAATACATGATATAAAAAAAAAATACAACTCTTGCGCTGGATTCAGTTTTTGAACGAATGTTAAAATTAACTTTTTTTTAAACCCTTTGATTTTTAAATCACACATTTTAGCAAATTTTTGAAATAAGCTACAATTTTCTTTAAATGTTTGAAACTTTCAAAATTTTGATATATCAGAATCAATATCAGAAGATGCTGACATCTGTCGTCAATTTTTGACAAACTTGTTGAATTCCTTTAGATATCACTGTATATCAGTGCATTTTTAGCTAATAATTTTAGAGTATCGTAATGTCATGTCATGAAATTATCTTTTACTCAATAAACTTGAAAATCATGTTTAAATATGCGAGATTTTTTTTTTCCACATTGTTTGAAAGAAAATGTTGAAGCGTATACCCACATTTTATAAATTATTTGTAGCCTTTTCTATAATTTAAAGTTCGAGTGAGTACCAAGCTTTCAAGAAATTTCATGCGAAGCATTTACGTAAATACCGTATTTACTCGTGTATAGGCCGCGTGCGTGTAAAAGCCGCACCTGGATTTTGAGACAACATTTGGGGAATTTTTTTTTTTCTGAATTCCGCTGTAGACACAAAGTAGCATCGTTCTGCGAAATGTAGCAATGTCGTACATTCTTTAAAGTTCAATGCTCGCCTAACAATATCAGGTACAGCCTCAGCTGATAGTGGTGAAACTACAGTGTAAAATTGATTATATATATACTAGCTGAAAACCCGCGCTTCGCTACGGAGTACATTCAAATTAAATACAACGGACAATGTATGCAATTAATGCCAAATAAATAAAATTATATTTATAATAAATACAACGATCAATGTATACAATTGATGTAAAAAATAACAAAAATATATAGAAAATTCGTATGGGATATTTTTATAGACAAAATAATGTAGAAGAAAATATTCAAATTAAATCTAATAGGACATACTAAATAATATAGTACAGTTTGAGTAACATCTTTTGCTGTATTTTAATATTTTTCGGGGTAATGTCCAATTGTCTGCTGCATTAGAGAGAAATTTTTTTTTGTCCATTTCGTCGTTATGCCCATGACGATAAATTTATTTAAAGTACCAGAAAAAGAAATCACGTGATCAGCATTTAATAAATTAAATTCTGAAAATTAATCTTTAAAAATTCACCAAAAATCAGAAAATGGGGGTAAAGATTCGAAAAAGATTTCATTTTAAAGAAATTTATGAACTTTCTCGGGATATAAATTTTATAACCCTCAAATTATTTTAAACGCAAACTTAAAAAAGTTACAAAAACAGCTTAAAAATTTAATTTTAAAAAATCCAAGAAGAATTTTTCAAAAATCTTTCTTAGTGCACCCCTTTACTATAAGAAGAATCGCCATGCAAAATTTCAGCCCTTTGGGTCCAGCGGTTTGGTCTGTGCGTTGTATGTCAGTGAGACAGTTACGGAACTGTTTTATATATATATAGACTAGTACACTTAGGAATTATTTCGCACGAAGACATCATGTGACAGCTGCAGTGACAGTGATAAAGTGTGAATGATGATGAATAGGTACATAAAACTATTTTCAGGTCTGAATGCAATAGGTTGTAAGGTATATAGATACTAAAGTTTTATGGTAGAAAAGTGTTCTAAACTAAATGATGTGTACTGTATTTAATTTTGAAATTCCGTGTATAAGCCGCCCCTCATTTTTACCGACCTATTTTATGGAATAAAAGAGCGGCATATACAAGTGTAAATGCGGTACAAGTGAAACAAATTTCCCGCTCTTTGCTGTCCGAATTGCATGAAATTTTTTTAACTTAACAACTTATAATCTATTTCTTACCTTCCGTCTCATAAACATCCCTTTTTTTTAATTTTCAGTAAAAAGTAAAACAGAATAACAAACTAATGTTGCTCTATGGATGCTGTTACATGTCATTATCAGATAACTCGATCACAACGACCATCTTTTATATCATCTATCAGTCATTGAACAAGAATAATAAATCTTGCCTCCCAAAATCCACAAAATTTAGCAGTTGGATGCCTGTATGAGATGCAGTTAAAATATTTAGTGAAAGGTGATTCTAGTAAAAATATTAGCGAGTAAAATAACACCATTTATTGCAATGAAACTAAGTCCCATTAATTTCGCGAAGCTGTAGATTTCTATGCATAAACATATATCCACTTTAAACTTAAAAAAATTGGCTGTTCCTATGAATTATCCTGATTTCAAAATATGACTAATATAGAGAAAGCTAATAGGAATCTGTTAAATCTATGAATGTAAATGATTTTACAATGAATTGTTCATTCATTGCTTATCCACTCTGCCAAATATGCAGCAATCCTAACAATATAAATACAAATGCATTCTACACCGAATTACTAGCTTTCCCTTCATCTATTTGAAGCTGCTCGGTATAGCAAAAATTGGTCACTATCACACAATGTTTTAGTTTCAATCCATTTCTCATACACTTCGATTTGGAATCGTATTTGAAGTTTTACACAAATATTTTATTTTACATTTTTTAATAAGCGCTTTGTTATGTAAAGTATTTTGTCTAAGAAAACTGCTCACTTTTAAAATAAAATCATGGGAATTTATGGGTTAACTACATGTTATTTTAAGTTAATACTTTACTTACCAATCAATGATTTCGCTTACAAAAATGCTTCATATTTTCTTCAACATTTAGCCATACAGTTTTTTCATCGAAATCTTTTTTTTTTCTTCTTTTTCAGTTGTCTCCAAAGTAGCTTTATCTTTCTCGTTAATATTCGTATAACCTTATGCAGTTGTACGTGTATTATTTAACTGGTCTATGAGGTAACTACCATGAATGTTTAATTCAGATAATTTAACCTAATTGTACCTCTTCCCTATGCAATTTAGACCCCCAACGTTTCTAATTAAACTTTTTGACGTATATATTAATCTGAATTGTCAGAAATGCAGATTAATACATACAGATGAGGGACAAAATAATACGAACACCTATGAAAAAGTATACTTATTTCACATCTGCAGTACAGGCTCGTCACCTGACACACAATTCAGCCACCTAAGGGATGTGAAGGTGAAAGTATCAGTGCTTAACAGCAATCATAGGTGTTGCATGCATTTATTGTTCTCTCTGAAAGACGCTGCAATGGCGGCTCAAATGTGCTTTAGCCCACTGCTTGGTGACTTCTTTTGGATGGGCGATATTTTGAAGCCGTGGAACGATCTGGCATTTTCGCGCATGCGTTATTGCCATTTTGTAATCTAGCTATTTTATTAGCTGAGGTGACGTTAGCGGTTTATTGAAATTAACTGTTAATTTCAACTATTAAGTTAGTTGCCGTTAGATTTTTCTCAAGTGTTGGTTGTTTTTCTGCGTTTGATTTTTCTGTTCCCGTGGTGGTTGTTTTCCAGTCGAGTGGTTGCTTTTTTATGTGTTTTTGCCATTTTTTTGTATATTCACTGCCCTCCAAAAGTTAAGGTACAACATGTTTTTTTATGTCTAATTTAAAAATGAATAAACAAATAATCAAGAAATTTTGACGAAATGTGCACTAAACAGTTCTTTATGAAATGCAACAAAGAAATTAACACAATTTGCATAATTTACATAAGTTAAAGCAAAAAAGCACTCTTGGAAGAAAACTCCATTTTTGGAGAAAACAGTACATTACAGTTTTATATAAAAAAATGTAGTGGAAGCATTAAAAAAGGGCTTCGAATAAGGAATATGTCCAACCGTAGCTGTAATGCATTTTTGTTGGCATCGACATTCCATGCTGCCAATTAAGTTGTAGGACACTGAAATGGGAAGCTAACACCAGACACGGAGTAAACCTTATGCCAGCTCATGTAACGACCTTGGAGGAGGACTTAAAGTAGTAACGTGTCTGCCATGGTAGTCCCAAACATGCTATATCGGATTCAGGTCTGGATCAAGCTGGTTATTCAATTCACTCCAAACCGTGACCCTCAAGATAATCCTCTACAAACAGAGATCGTTGAAGTCTTGCATTACCCTCTATTAGAATGAATTCTTTGCCAACCGCAGCGGCATATGGGCGGACATATTGATCAAGGATCTCGTCCCGATATCTTACACGAATCAGAGTTCCTCTATGGAACACATACAGGTCAGTGTGACCGAGAGAGATTCCTGCCCAAACCATGATTCCACCACCTTTGAAACCGTGTTTTTCAGTAATGTTGAATTGGTTGCATCTATAGTTTGAAGACGTATAAAGGTATTATGCGCCTCACGAACACATTAAATAACAATTTATTGACAACTTCAACATATCCGATTATAATACGATTACAGCTAGCATGACACTGCGTTGCGTTAACGAACAAAGGCGAAGTGAATAGTAACGAATGAAATGGAAACTTCGGTCAAGGTTCATCATCTGACATTCGACCGAGTTCATGATCAGACAGGGTGTGCCGGGCAAAGGGTCGTGAGAGTTCGGCCGCCTCAGTACTCCCCTCCTAGTGACGTCTTTAAAATTTGAAGCGTACAGGAGGACGGATCCGTCGTCCTTTTTTTGTTGTTTGAACGTTTTCAGAATTTGTGGGCAGTTGCTGAATTGAAGTATCAATGTCTTTTAGTAAAAATGCAGGTTTTAGTCTATCTACTGAAATAACCATCTCTTTTCCCCGCACAAGAACTTTGAAGAATTTATCAGTCCTTTCAATGACGGAGAAGGGTCCTTCATATGGAGGTTTCAAAGGGGGCTTCACCATGACTTGTCTTATAAAAACATGGGAAGCTTCATTCAGTGCGGAAGGAACGAATGGTTTTTGTTTGGAATGGCAACTTGTCGGAGTTGGAGATATTTGCTTAAATGTCTCTTGCAACTGAATAACAAAGTCTGATGCATTGACATTGGTTGGACTTTCAGTGAAACATGCACCAGGTAAACGTAACTCAACGCCATATACCAGTTGCAAGGTTGTTGACTTTAACTCTTCACTGTAAGTTGAGCGTAAACCCAATAGTACAGATGGCAAGACATCAACCCATCGTTCAGTCAAGCAAGCTTTAATAGCAGACTTTAGTCTACGATGCCAATTCTCAATTAAGCCATTCGCTTTAGGATGGAATGAAGTAGTATGAATATGCTTTATTCCAAATAGATTCAAATAGAGTGAAATAATCGCGACTCAAATTGCCTACCTTGATCGGTAGTTATGGTTCGTGGTACTCCAAAACGAGCAACCCAATGTGCATAGAATGCTTTAGCGACTTCTTCCGCCGTTATTCTAGTTAGCGGAATTGCTTCGACCCAACGCGTAAATCTATCGATCATAGTGAAACAGTACTCATAACCATGATTTGGTGGTTGATTAAGTCGACCATGATTAAGTCGAGATGTACATGCTCGAAACGAGCATTTGGAACAAGGATATTTTGAGTTAAACTTCATGTATGTTTATGGACTTTTGCAAATTGACAAGGAATGCAACACCGCGCCCATAATTTTGAATCCTTATTGATTGATGGCCATACAAATCTAGTTGTTAAAAGTTTACTTGTTGCTCTAATGCCTGGATGAGACGTTGGCTAAAGTAAAAGGCCATTGAAAATTTCGGCGTAAATTTAAATTTACAGTAACCAATTTCGTACCGTAAGTTTTAATAGGGGACCCATTTGCTGATTAAAGTAATATATTTTGTGGGCCATTAGTTTTCCTGCCTCCTTTGTATGGTAACACACAAGCATCACTTCCACTATCTATCAAATATGGAATGCCATTACTCGAATCTCTTATAAAAAGGCGACTTTTAGCATTGTATTTAAAATCACATTGCGCCGTATTATGTGATTTACCCTCTAGTTTTCCGAATTTTTGTTTTTAAAATCGCAAGGAGAACGGCAACGCTTTGCATTTTCACCAAAATTTGCATGATACCAGCATTTACCTTCATTGTTTGAATTTGTAGATCGTGGGCGATTTCTACTGAAACTTTTAGAACGATTGCACTTTTGGCGATTAAAGCTAGGAGATATGAATTGGGATCTTGAAAGTCTTTCCATTTGCTTAGTCAAATCTACAATTTGCTTCTGAATTTCAATTAGGGGATCGTGTTTAAAATTTACGCCATGAATTTCATTAGGAATCTCATTGGCAGTAACATCTAGAATTTTATCAGCCATTAAAGTGAGCTTATCGAGGCTGTCTTCCGAAACCGAAAGTATGGCTTGTACATTTTTAGGCAATCTCTGAAGCATAAAGTACGCAAAAATTATCATCTAATGTATTTCCGGCTTGCTGTCTCATTTTACGTAATAGATGAGATGGTTTGTCATCTCCTAAAATTAATTCGGAGAGTAAAGTTTTTATTCGATTCTGCTCAGAATCCGGAAAGTCTGCAATGAGCCTTTCTTTTAATGTTTTGTATGGTTCCAGCGTAGGAGGACTTAAACAATATCGCTGACGTAATTAAGTGTTTCAGAACTTAAAGAGGAAACAACGGAATAAAACTTCGTAGTATCCTGCGTTATATCACACACATTGAATTGGGCTTCGATGCTCACAAACCATAACTCCGGAGATTTATCCCAAAAAGAAGGTAATTTTAATGCTACTCTATTAACGTCTGAAGTAGCGGTGACATTAGTTCCGGAAGTTTCAGGCGTAGACATTTTAATAATTACTACAATTGTTCATACAAAATAAAAATATTGTTTACACAATTAAATTATATACAAAATATACAAATGAGCCTGCTTGACTAAACAATGGATAAAAATCCTATCTTGCAAACTTGTATGTTACGCTAACAGCATTTAGTAATGAAAAAATGCAGAGTTCAGCAAGAAAAGTAATCCAGTTTGAAGTACATGTGACGTTTTTAAATCGAAACGGCCATGTTTCATGTAGTTTCATCCTTCCAAAATATTATGGAAGGATTGAGTTTAATTCTCCACACGGGTCATCACTGAAGACGTATAAAGGTATCATGTGCCTCACGAACACATAAAATAATAATTTATTGACAACTTCAACATATCCGATTATAATACGATTACAGCTAGCATGACACTGCGTTGCGTTAACGAACAAAGGTGAAGTGAATAGTAACGAATGAAATGGAAACTTCGGTCAAGGTTCATCATCTGACATTCGACCGAGTTCATGATCAGACAGGGGGTGCCGGGCAGAGGGTCGTGAGAGTTCGGCCGCCTCAAGTTCCTTGTTTCCTCCAGATCAGCAGACGCCCTCAATCACTCTCTAGTGTGAACCTGGACTCATCTGTGAAGAGTATAGAAGCCCATTATTGTCTGGTCCAAGAAACGTGTTCTCTTGCTCAACACTTCTCGGGCACTTCTCTGTCGTCGGTTAAGCGGAACACGCACAACTGGTCATCTTGCATAGAGACCACAATTGTGTAGGCGTTATCGCACCATAGTAACGGATATTCTTGTACCTGAAGTGATAAAATGATCTAAAACAAGCTGAGGAACAGTAATGCTTCTCCTTCTTTGGGCCAAAAGAGCTAGAAAGCGGTCTCCCGCAGGGGTTGTAATTCCTGGTCGTCCTGGAACATTTCTTCTAGACATAGAATATTCTGATATAAACTGATTCCACAGTCGTTGAACCACACTTCGAAACACACTGAGGCGTCTGGTAGCATCAGCTTGGGGAAATCTCATTTCCATCCATCCGATCGCCCGCCATCTTAATGAATAGGGTAAACAACTTCTTCGAGACATTGGTATACTCTCCTGGGTACTGTCATCGAAAGTACCAACAAAAATTGAAAATAAACAATAATGCACAATATTTATACATAAAGTCAGGAAAGTTTGATTTTTCCGCATTTTCTCTTACTCTTATATAAATGACAATTCTTTAAAATTCTTTGAAAGTGGTGACCAAGGTTTCTTAAAGTTCGATACTATCATTCATATACACTATGAATTTTATTGTTACTGCCTTTATTTTAATGGTGAGATTTAAAAAACATTTTGTACCTTAACATTTGGAGGGCAGTGTATTTCGTTAGATAACCAGTCGCTATGGATTTATCTGGGATGTTGTAAGAGGTGAGTGAATGGACATCGACATTTATTACTTTATTTGAAGTGCACGGGAAACGTGCCGTGATTGAATGGTGTATGAAAGTTGGTTTGATTGCTACTTTTTTTGTTTGTCCGAAGTGTGGTAATAATGTGTTTGTGTGAGAGAAAGGAAATTACGGATGGGTTTGAATGGTGACGTAGAAAGAAAGGAAAAGTGAATGCGCATGATGTTTGTAGGAGTGTAAGGAAAGGTTCCTGGTTTAGCTAGAGCCATTTGAGTATTTGTAATGTGTTGCGAATTACGAGTTGTTGGCTTTTGAAAATGGGGAATGAATCTGTGATGCGAGATGTGAAAGTGCATGAGCATGATGTTGTTGATTGGTACATGTTTTGTAGAGAAGTGTGTATGACAACTGTGATGAATGATAGTATTCCCATTGGTAGTAAAGAAGTGATAGTTGAAATGGATGAGAATAGATTTGGAAAAATGAAGTATGGAAGAGGAAAGCCTGTAGATGGTCACTGGGTGATAGGTGGTATTGAAAGAGGGACAAATAGATGTTCTTTTAGAGAGATTGAGAATAGATCAAAGATGAGTTTGGAGAGAGTGATAGTTGAATGGGTCTTTCCGGGATCCACTGTGACTCCTGGATTAGACTTCTGGAAGGCATATGGTGGACTGAAAAATTTAGGTTTTGACCATCTTACCGTCAACCACAGTCTGCACTTTAAGGATTGTTAGACCGGTGCGCGCACCAATTCCATAGCATGTACTTGGTCTGCAATCAAACGTCATTTGTATCGAGGTACAAATCCCGTTGATGGCGAATTTGATTCATATTTAGCAGAATATATGTGGCGAAAGTGGCGCAACCACCACATGTTGAAACGTTTCACGCCTTTCTAACGGTAATTATAAAAATTTATCCGCAGGAAACGACGGATAAAACACAGTATTTTTTCAAAACGGGGGAGGGGACATCAAATTTATAAAAAAATTTCACCTCCCCCCAAAAAAGACGTTTTTTCCGGTTTTGCTGAAGAGGGTCAGTGAAAAAAACTGATTTTTTTTCTATTTTCTTTAAAAAGTTGCTTATTTTAAATATATTGTTATTTTGTCTTTAAATAATTGTTCCATTTCTTAAATATTTGTTCTTCCTTGGTCGCCATTTTTTTTACTTTCCTGCGGAGCGTCTCGGGAAGGTTGAATTTCTCTGGGAGGTTGCAATCACAGAGACGCTCCGCAGAAACGCCAGTTTGGCGATTTTCATAAAATCGCTAAGCAGTGGCGTAAAACACAATAATGGGTGTAATTATATTCGTGGAACCTTGATGGGTGTGCAAGAATCACGGTATCAGCCGTTATGACAGCTTACGCCGAAATACGGTAAGGTGGCATCTGCAAAGCACAACAGTGGACGAAAGACAAAGCTGTCTGAGAAGGATAGACGAGTCTTGAAGCACATAGTGGCACTACAACACTAACAGTCGTTATCCGAGATAACATCCACCATGAACAATTATCTGCAGGACCCCGTTTCAGCCAAAACTGTCAAAAGGGAACTCCATGGTACGAACATTTATGGCACAGTGGCAATTCGTAAACCGTTGGTGACATTACATCATGCTTCCCAGCAACGTCAGTGGTGTAGAGTTCTCAGAATTTGGGCCCCACAACAGTGGCAATAAGTCATCTAGTCTGATGAAACAGCATTCACCCTATTTCAGACAACCTGGAGCGTTTATGTGTGGAGAATACCCAGAGAAGCGTTTATTACTGACTGCTTTTTTCCGACTGTGAAACATGGAGTGGCCAACTTATGGTAGGGCTTGAGATATCTTGGAGCGGCCGTGGACCACATGTTAGTCTGCATGGGTTGACCAAAGCCGCTCACTCTCTCAGCATTCTGGGGAATGATGCCCCTACTTTTGTCCGCACTTTATTCCCCGGAGAGGGTTCACTTTATCATGACGACAAAGTGGGACATCTCGCCTGGCCCTTCAGTCTTCAAATTTGAGAATTATTGAATATTTTTGGGATATTAGGAGACTAAACTTCGTGCTCTATTTCCACCTCCATCCATACTTTTAGAATTTGAGAATGCTCTCCAGAAGAAATGGCTTCATATTGCATTAAATCTTGTGCATGATCTTCATCCATCTCACGTTGCATACAATGTGTACTTACGTCAAAGGATGTCCAACCCCCTATTAATAAAGCTTTTCTCTTATTTCACAAGTGTTCGTATTATTTTGTCCCCCATCTGTACATCAATACAACATAATACACATATTCTGCATTTCTTTAACATTTATATTTATAATATTTTCGAGAAGGATTTAAATAAAGGTAAAAGGGGCCTGAAATTAAGTAAAGTTTGAAGTTACTGAAAATTCCTTTGGTCAAAATGTTCAAAGTTTGAAAGAACTTTTCGCTTTAAATGGATCGAAATATTACAACTATTTCTCCTTCAGATTTAAACTTCATTAAAATTTATACTTCTGGCAATGTGTACATGTCATGTAATTGCCAATAAATTCACTTGTAAATGTTTTCCCAAAGAGAAAACAATCCTTAAAAAATAGTATTTACCTTTGATGTAAAACTTCTGAAAGCACTTGATTTTAAAATGCCTAACTTCAGACTTTTACCATTTAATTCCGCAATTAACTCTACGTAATGTCACACATAATTGTACACTGACTGATATTTGCTTGAAAATGCCAGTTTTATCTCATTAGCATCTCTTGGTGGTTGACAACAGATTAAAAATCTGAAATTTGTGATATACAATTCTGATAAATCTTTATAAAAGTACCGCTTCACTAGCTAAATTTTCAATTGAAATTAGTCACACTGAATTCCTATGAATAAAACAATAGCGAGGTGCAAAGGTATAATTGCAATTTCATGCTCCATCTTTGTTAAATAAAAATTCTGAGGTAAAAAAAAAAATAAATCACAGTGCCTATCTCAGATAACCGACTGTGGGTCACTATGCTAAGTAATCTATCTGAAACAAGGACAGTAATGGGTGTTACAAACAGTATGGTTTCACTCTTAATAAATGGCTGCATATGCATTGATGTTACTGAAGAAGGTATACGCTCAATTGCTCTGGTGTCGTTGTGTTAAAATTAGGAAAAAAATAAAACTACCACATATAGAGACGTTGACAGAACAGTGTATGCTGAGGGTACTTACAAGTCAAGAAAACTTTCCACCCTACACATCCAGAGTTTAAAACTTTCTAAAAAAATAAACTAAATACAAACTGTACATTTTGAACAGTAACGAAATTTTGTGCGTTTATAATGCAGCTTTGGCAGAAAATGTAAAAGTATAGTTATTTATTTTTCCTTTTATTTAAGCTTATTTTTCTCAACTTACGATATACTAGTTAAAATGAATTTTACAAGCGTAATTATCAGGTCCTTTTTATCGCATGGACAAATCGGGACTTTGCCCAGGGCCCCCTGATGCTAGGGGGCCCCCAAACCCCCTTGGTGTATGCACCTAGTACTTCTAATAGTATGTATTTTTATAAATGTCCGTAAGGGGTTTGGCCCAAATAGCATCTGCCTAGGGGCACCCAGCGTTCATAATCGGGCCCTGGTAATTATGTAATAAAACTTACTCCCAGGAAAACAAATTTCACTTCAAACACGTCACATTTTCCCAGAACAGTACTGAAACTTTTCTCTCGCTAAATTATCCTTTCACGCGTTGACTACGCTGGAAGACCTTAATAACAAGTTTCATTCTTAATTATTTTCTTCCCGATTGTTTCTAATACCTGCTATGTCAAACTCACTAACCAGAGGGTGGGGCTTATGCATTTCTTTCGTTCTATTTGCGATTTACCCTTATTTCTCCGGAACTGGCTAATTAGTTATATGCCTAGTGAACACTCTAAGCAACAGAGGTACGTCAGACCAAGTTCTGCATTTTGAAAGCAGGAGGTCTGACAGTTTAATGTTTGAATGAATTTCATTTCAAATAGGCATGAACTGCAGACGTCATGAAGGGCAAACTGTAAACGTGTCTTGATTCTGTTGTGCAACAAAATTACTTGCATTCCAACTGGACAAGAGGTAGCGCAGTTTAAAATGACATTCACGTTTTTTCTTCCTTTACTACATACCTTATGCAAAATTTTTATCATGAAAATTTTATCAGTTGCTGGAGGATTTAATGGCAATATAGACTAATATTTTAAACAAATAAACAAACGAAACAAAATGATAATTTTCCTTGCCTGGTTTGACATTCCTTTGAACAACCAATTAAAAAGTCGGTGTTTTAGGCCAAAGGTAGATTCTAACCACCCATCTATTTTGACCCATTTACTGATGTGCAGATGATCTGCACATGTTTCTTTTTCACTGTTCAGTAAGCAACTTTAAACAAAATTAAGTTTTAAAATATAAAAACCTTATACGAAAGCACTCCTAAGCCGATTAGAATTCATAATTTTTCATGCCAGACTGAAAAACTTTTTTTTTTTTCTTCAGTTAACCAACGACCCCAAAAATTATTATAGGATAATATTAAGTCAACCGTCACTCTCTTTGGCAGGAACCAAAATTAAAATTCAGGTAGAAATTGCTCGGTAGAGTCTACCACGTGTAAAATAACCACCGAAAATTACTTAGCTGAGGTTTTATTGGATTTTAAGGTAAAGTTTTAACCAAATGATAACGTTCTCTTCGTTTACTTGTAGGTATCATTTAACCCCTAGGCTACTAGTCTGAAATTATGATAGTGATCATAAAGATCTAAAGGTAAGGGTTAAATGCTGGTCAAAATATTTATTAAACCTAAGTCTTATTAGGTGTCAAAGATGAAAAAAGTACGAGTATTTGCGGAGGTGTCGGAGCCCGATCGCTTCACGCATCATAGGGAATTATATTCGTAGCAAAATATTGTGTACACCAGGAATGAGAGATCTCCAGCCACGCAAAGGGATGTCGAAGCATCCCGATAATTTCATTTTTTTCGGATGGGTAACAGAAAACTGAGTAGTCTCGACTCTATGACGTCATCCTTTTTTTCTGATTATTACAGAGGAGGGAACCTGATATTTATTTCGAGAAAAAAAATTCAGTTTATCGACCTCAAGGTCTTAGGCCGGATCACCCCCTACTTCAAGGGGTATTATATTCGTAGCGAAATATTCCCTATACCAGATCTTAGCAATTTCCAGACACGCAAGGAGGCGCGGAACAATCCCGATACCTTAATTTTTTTTCGGATCACGATCAGAAAACTCGGTAGTTTCGACTCTATGACGTCACAGTTTTAACGGATAATTACAGAACCGGGAACTCGATTGTTCATGCGGGAAAAAACCGACTCTTCATTGACCTTAGGGTCTACGACAACTTAAGAAACATTTTAAAGCATGTCACCCGTGGGAAATTTCATCGTTAGGTGGCGAGAAATGCGATCGCAACATCGCTGTCTATGCGAAAGTGTCGGAAGTCCGATCGACCCCTTCGTCTAGCGGTATAATATTCGTAGCCAAATGTGATGGTAATTTGCAGATGTGACAGTAAATTGTCATAGGAAGAAAGGACTTCATATCTTAATATCTAACGGATACACATATAACATGGCCAGTGCTGGTCATTCTGAAAAAAAGATAAAAGGGTGACAGACACGAGTATATGAAGTACGTCAGATTTATTTTTAAATTAAGTTAGTTATAGGAGGCTTAAGGCCAGTGGCTTATTGCCATTACAAATAGATACATGGTCGAGCATGGTCTCCGGTCAGCAAGGATCAGGCGGGCGGTATCGAGTCGCCGATATTTGCCGGAAAACTTTCGGCCTGGGCGTCGGAATCTGGACTGCTAGAAACATCCTTCGTTGGCAGGGACTAGACGATATCTGTTTCTGCAATTCAAACCTTCGCTCCTGTGCTGGCTCCGTCACGTGACGTGAAGAGGAAAACATCTGGAATTTGGCGACCCAGCGGTAGCCAGCAGGCTCCGCCAAAGCTATAAGACAGAAGGTTATTTTGTGTGTTCTACGAGGGGAAGGGGATAAATGGAGAATGTTATCGCCAATCGTTAGGCAACCCCTTTTAAGGGATTAACATTGGTATTTTCTGTTTCCGCTGATAAGCGATGAAAGCAGAAAACATGACCAAAAGAGTGCACATTTTTGGAGAAAGAAGTGATTGTCTGGGGGACTATATACCCCTGTAAAATTATTGAGAGAACAGCTCCCTAATGCGTTTAAGTATTCGAAAGGCAAGGCAGGCTTTACTAGTAATATTGTAGCAAAAGTTAATAAGGGTTTCAAAACGTTACGACACCAAATATTCTGTATATCGGATCTCCGCGACTTCTATTCACGCAAAGGGATGTCGAATCATCATGAGAATTTCCTTTTTTTTCGAATCTGGGACAGAAAACTCTGGGACAGTAGTTTCGAATCTATGACGTCATCATTTTCACTGATTATTACAGAAGCGAGAACCCGATATTTACTCCGAGAAAAAAATTCACAGTTCATCGACCTTATGGCCTAAGGGCTTGTTCACATAGGAGTCCGTTGCGGAGCGTTAAAGTATTGAAATATATTTAACCAATGACAAACCTCCAAACGATTAGCAATGAAATTTTTAACGCCTATGATTGGTTTATTTTCGTCTCAACGTCATCTTTTCCTTAACGCAACGCAATGGACTCCTAGGGCCTGTTCACACAGGAGTCCGTTGCGTTGCGTTAAGGAAAAGATGACGTTGAGACGAAAATAAACCAATCATATGCCTCCAAACAATTAGCAATGAAATTTTTAACGCCTATGATTGGTTTATTTTCGTCTCAACGCCATCTTTTCCTTAACGCAACGCTACGGACTCCTATGTGAACAGGCCCCTATGTGAAAAGGCCCTAAGAGATCTTTCTAAAAGCTTTGAAAGGTGATACCGGTGTCAATTTTAAAGATCGTGAATGCTCCGGTCACCCCCAACTTCGAGGGGTATTATACTTGTATTTTTAGCGGATTATTCGGTATACTGGATCTCAGCGATCTCCAGACACTCGAGGAGATGTCGAATCCTCCCGATACTTTAATTTGTTTCGGTTCGGGAAAAGAAAACTCAGTAGTTTCGGCTCTATGACGTCACCGTTTTGACGGAAAATTACAGAATCGGGAGCCCGATAGTTCAAACGGGAAAACTTTAACTTTTCATCGGCCTTAGGGTCTTCAAAGACATTAAGAAACACTTTACTGCCATCATCAATGTGAATATTGGCCACTAGGGGGTGTGAAAAGCGATCACAACATCGCTGTCTCTGCGGAAGTTTCGTAGGTCCATCTAGGGGTATTATAATCGTAATACCCCTAGTCCGCCCCATACGTCTGGAGGTATTATAATCGTAGCAAAATATTTCGTACACTGGGTCTCTGCGACTTCCATTCACGCAAGGGAAAGTCGGATTATCCAGATACTTTTTTTCCGGATCGGAATCAGAAAACCCGTTAGTTTCGACTCTGACGTCACCGTTTTGACGGATAATTACAGAACTAGCAAAGCGATAGTTCGGGCGTGAAAAACTTAACTGTTTATCTACCTTAGGATCATCGACAACTATGAGAAACACTTTAACGCAGTCTTCGGTGTGAATTTTGGCCGCTACGGGGAGTGAAATGCAATCGCAGCATCGCTATCTTTGCGGAAGTGCCGGAGGTCCGATCGCCCCCGACATCTAGGTGTTTTATATTCTAGGTGTTTTATATCCACCAAAATATTCTGTGTACCGGATGTCAACAATCTCCGTACAACCAAGGGGATGCCAAACCATCATAAGATTTCAGTTTTATTTCTGATCCAGATCAGAAAACTCGGTAATTTTGGCTCTATGACGTCTATAAGAGGCATGCACACATGGTGGTGCTGGGCCCATTCCTAATTGGGAAAAGCCTTTCCAAATGCAACCAATTTAAGAAAAGATCGACAGTAGTCGTTAAACAAGTCGTTAAAAGAAGGAAGGTAATTACAGCCACCAAGGGGACCAGATGTTCTGACACACTAACTGATCGGAAGCCGCGGGAGATTTCCCACGCCGATGAAGAAGCTTCTAGAATGATCAAGAATTTTCTGAAAGATGGGGTATAAAAAGGGAGAGAGTGGAGGCCCAAGGGGAGGAGAAGAAGAGGTTACTATGGACATGCATCCCTTCTATATGCTGAACTTTAGATTGGACTGAGTTACGACTCTCTGGTTTTCAACGGATTGATGATTGATAATGATTGATTAAAAATGGAAATTTTGTATTTATGATTCTGTAATTATACATGAATAAATAAAGTTATATGTATATATGTAAGGAAGAGGTGGTTTCTGTGTCCATGGAAACCATAAATAAGCTACTCAATCACGAGGTTGTGACAACTTTCTTGGTTGACGGATAATTACAGAACCGGCAAAGCGATAGTTCATGAGGGACAAATTTAACTGTTTATCGACTTTAGGATCTTCGACAACATGACAAGTAACACTTGAACTGATGAACTCACATGTAGTCATCAGTGTGAATGCGGAGACTGTATAGTCCCGATTTCCTCGGGATTTTAAAAACTCGCAAATTCCAGTATCCTTGAGACTCTGCGACACCCGACACCTGAGGGGCACGGGAGATTGTCACGAAAGCTCCGTGTTTTTTCGATCGGTGACGGGAAAATATGTAATTTCTATAATATGACATCACTGCCGTCATGGTTTTTACGGAATCATCGTCAGTGCTATACTTTCAGGTTTGGGGGGGGGGAGGACTTTTAGATTAATAAACCTTTAGGATGAATTTGGGTCGTCTGTAGTGCTACTTTTTACTAATAAAGTGCAGAAAAAAAGGTTAAACTAGTACGACGGTTTCGCTGACGTCATAGCTTTCTTGAGTATCTTGAAACCCACTCCCCCATGTTCGTTTTTAGAATACATTTTGTAGAGCATAGTTCTCTAGGACTAAAACAAGCTTTAGCAAGGACTCTATCATCGTAGGACTGTATCGTGACTGTATCGTCCAGATCTCATTGGGATATTAAAAACATTCGGAAATTCGATTATTCTTGCGGCTCTGCGACACCCCACGCGTAAGGAGCACTTGAGGTCGTCCCAAAAGCTTCTCGTGTGTTCGATCGGCAGCGGAAAAATCGGTAATTTCGATAATCTGACGTCACTGCCTTCACGGTTAATTCGGAATCTGCGCAAATGGTGTTTTTTCGGTTGTTTTGCAGGGGACTTTGGGAGTAACAGAGCTGTAGGATGAATTGAAGACCTCTCTGGTGCTACTTTTAGCCAATGGGATACCAAAAAAACGATTAACTCGTACGGCGGTTTAGTTGACGTCATCGTTTTCCTGAGTAACTTGAAACCTGCGTCCCGATGTTCTTTTTTGGCATACATCTGGCAAAGCATACTCCTTTGGGACTAAAAAATGCTTTAGGAATGACTTTCATGAAGCCTTCGGCGGTATCACGTCATACCGCGAGATCACCAGTTTCGTGGACGTGGCAGAGACTGTATAACTCCGATCTCCTCGGGATTTTAAAAATTTCGCAAATTTCAGTATCCTTGCGGCTCTGTGACACCCGACGCGTGAGGGTCACGAAGCTTTCGTTTCTTGTCCGTCACAAAGCTTTCCGTGTGTTCGATCGGTTCCGGGAAGATCGGTAATTTCTATAATATGACGTCACTGCTTTCATGGTTTTTACGGAATCGTTGCCAATACTATACTTTCGGGTTTGGAGGTGCAGGATTTTTAGATTAATAGACCTTTAGGATGAATTAATGCCGTCTCTAGTGCTATTTTTTTTGCAAATAAGCTGCCAAAAAAAAGCGATAAACTCATACGGCGGTTTCGCTGACATCATCACTTTTTCGAGTAGCTTGAAACCTGCACCCCTGTGTTCTTTTTTTGGATTACATTTGATAGAGAATACTCCTCTAGGACTGAAAAATGCTTTAGGAAGGACTTTCATGAAGGCTTCAGCGGTATGACGTCATACGGCAAGACTGTATCGTCCCGATCTCCTCGGGATTTAAAAAAAAAACTCGCAATTACGATGTCACTTCGGCAGCACCTTTCTTCACAAGCGGTGGACTTAAGTGTTCCCCCCCCCCCCATATGTGCTCTTCTAAGAACTTTTAAGGAACGTTAAAGGAAAGTCCGAATAATGACATTTTTCCGTTCCAGAAAGTCCCATCTGTTGCAGGTTAACGTGACCCGATGGCGACTGCCCAGTAATTTGGAAACAGAGGAGTGATGAACGGCCGATGGAGGGTAGGACTTCTCCTGAACAATAGGGGCGTTCCTAAGTGTCGCCAAAGTGAAGGATGACAGTCCTAGGACGGCACGAGCGGAAGTGACACAACGGACCCGGAAATGAGGGGTATTAATCGTTTCTGGAAGATTCGAGGCCCCTCGAGAAAGAACCGGGAGGTGATAAAAGGCGGTTGCCTTTTATCTCGGGGGACTTGCTACACCGACGCCGCTGGAGTGCGGTCGTTTTTCTAAAGGCTGAGGCCTGTTTTATTCTTTCGAGAGATGCACGGGGTTGCTCTGGTTTTGAAGCAGAGACCGTGGTGCAAGCTGATTTTGGCTCTGGTTAGCCAATGAATTTATGTACAATATATTTTCTTGTACATATTTCAAGGTTTAATAAAGCCTTTTGTAAATACTGTAAGCAAGTCTCAGTTTCTAGTTTTTGAATCAGTTTCGTGTTTTTGACTTGGTTTCATCAAGTTTTAATTGCTGTGGGCCGCAATACCATAACGATTATCCTTTCGGCTCTGCGACACCCGACAAGGGAGGGGCAAGTGAGGTCGTCCCGAAAGCTCCCTGTGTGTTCGATCGGCAGCGGAAAAATTGGTAATTTCGATAACCTGACTTCGTTGCTTTCACGGTTAATTCGGAATCTGCGCAAATGGTGCTTTTTTGGTTTTCTTTGCAGGGACTTTGGGTGTAATAGAGCTGTAGGATGAGTTGAAAGCCTCTATTGCGCTACTTTTAGTCAATGGGATGCCGAAAAGACGATAAACTCGTACGGCGATTTCGCTGGCGCCATCGCTTTCACGATTAATTTGAAACATGCACCGTTCGTTTTCAGGATGCATTTGCCAGAGCATACTTCTCTGGGACTAAAAAATGCTTTAGGAGATTTTTAAGATGTTTGAATTGAAGCAAGCATGTCAAAATCAAAGACTGACATGGGCTAAATGAACAAGGTTTAAGATTATGTGGTCCGCCAAAATAAGAAAAGCTTCAAAATCAATTTTCTTAGAAATGTAGGCTTATTTCAAAAGTACAGTACCAAAAAAAATCGCGAACAATAATAAAATGAATGTTTTCTTCCTGACACTTTTCGTTCTTGTCCATTAACTTACCAGACATTGAATAATTGCACAAATTAATAGGCGTTCACCGAAAGCGAAATATAACTTGTTTTACACCCATCGAACAAATCACTTCGCGCAAAACTACTTACTGACTAGACAACTGGGCTGGAATGTGGCAGTCGGTTGCTAAAATACTCACTGCTAGTGGGTGAAAATGGTGTATCTCTGCTTAGGGCGCGTAAGGCGCATAAGGTAAAACGATATTTACACACCATTATATTGGCTGGGCCTGGGCCGCACGAATAATCGTTCAGGGCCGTATACGGCCCGCCGGCCATGAGTTTCACATGCCTGGTCTAAATGTATATTCGTAGAGAAATATTCTGTATACCGGATCTCAGTGAACTCGAGTCACGCGAGAGAATGTCGATTCATCCCGATACCTTAATTTTTTTTTCGGATCGCGATCAGAAAACTCGGTAGTTTCGGCACTATGACGTAACCGTTTCACGGATTATTACAGAAGCCGGAACTCGATATTTATTTCGAGAAAATGTACACAGTTTATTCACCTTAGGGCCTAATAGATCTCTCCGAAAACTTTGAATGGCGATTGCGGCGTGAATTTTAGCAGCTAGGAGGAGGGAAATACGATCGGAGGATCGGTCTCTTCGCGGAGTTGCCGGTATACCGATCGCCCACAACGTGTAAGGGTATTACTTCATTGCGAAATATTGTGGACACTGGGTCTCGGTGACCTCCATTCACGCAAGGGGGTGTCGAATCATCTTGATAATTTTATGTTTTTTCGGATAGGGAACAGAAAACTCAGTAGTTTCTACTCTATGACGTCATCGTTTTCCCGGATAATTACAGAAGCGGGAACCCGATATTTACTTCGGAAAACTGATAAAAAATTCCCAATTTATCGACCTTAAAGTCTAAGAGATGTCTCTAAATGCTTTGAAAAGCGAAACTGGTGTTTAGGCGCTAGGGGGTGGTGGGAAATGCGATTGGATCATAGGTCTCTCTGCGGAGGTGGTGGAGGTTCGATCGTCCCCTTCTTCAAGGGGTATTATCTTTTCAGCTAAATATTTTGTATACTGGATATCAGCGATCTTGAGACATGCAAGAGGTCGAATCATCCTGATAGTTTAATTTTTTTTCTACTCGGGATCAGAAAACTCGGTAATTTCTGCTGTATAACGTCACCGTTTTGACGGATAACTACGGAATCGGGAGCCCGATAGTTCTTGCTGGAAAAATTTGACTGTTCATCGACCTTAGGGTCTTTGATGACTTTAACAAGCACTTTAATGCCACCACAGGCGCGAAATTTAGCCACCAGGGCGTGTGAAATGCAATCACAACGTTGCTGTCTTTGCAGAGGTTTCGGAGGTCCAATCGCCTCCTACGTCTAGGAGCATTATATTTTTAGCAAAATATTTTATACACTGGGTCTTGGTGACCTCCATTCATGCAAGGGAATGTCGAATCATCCGGTTACTTTTTTTTTTTTTTGAATCGGGATCAGAAAACTGGGTAGTTTCGGCTTTATGACGTCACCGTTTCCACGAATAATTACAAAACCGGGGACGCGATAGTTATTGCTTAAAAAATTTGACTGTTCATCGACCTTAGGGTCTAAGAAAACTTTAAGAAACAGGTATAATCTTGGCTTATCAGGAATGCCTTACTAAGCATATTGGGGCTACTAATCTTCGAAATTTAGGCAAGTTGAGATATAACGTTACTGATGCACAAAAACGATATGCTGAAATTGGAAAATGTTGTACGATATCCTCAGAAGGTTATCACTTTTCAAGAAAATGATTGGCCTCATAACCATTCTAGTGTCAATGAGTACTGAACCGACAACCGAATCATCGTTATTGAAATCATGAACGATCATGAACATAGCTGATACTCTTTGACCGATGCAACGTTCGATCCTATTGGTGTTATGACATTACATGTTGGATAACTGCAAACGAGTTATCAAACAACCAAGACCTAAATCATTTTTCTGACACAATGTAATGATATTTTGTTGTTGTTATTGCTTATTCCTCTTGGTCTGAATTTAAATATTCATATCAAATCCATGAGAAAATACGTCTTATGGCAAATGTCCTAATTTGAGTAAATAACGACCTCCAGCTGGCTGAACATAATTTTATTTTACAGGACATCTTGACATAAAATAAACATATACAACGGGCGATCACATATTTTAAGAACAGAAACAGTTTTCACATTGTTACAGATTTGACATAGTTACTCGATTACATTGCTAACACTATCTCCTTCGACGCTTACACCTACATTCATTGTCTTCTCCGGACTCTCTTTTCTCCTTGCATACCGATGAGTCTATTATCAGTACTCGGATGGAGATTAGTTAGGGTTAGCGAGGACGAAAATTATATTTGTTACATTCTTCAAAAAGTCATGAACCAGTTTGAGGCTTTTAAAAAGATCCTCCTTTTCGATTCTCAAAGCAAAAGAGAAGATGACTTGAAAAAGCCTGTTCCGAGGTAGGTCAAGTGCATGGGCTGAAAACTTTCAAGTGTTTCACATTTTCATGTGAAAGTTTGCCATAGGTGAAGGTGAGAAATTTAGTGTGATCAACGGCAAGTCAAGAAAGGGCGGGGTCTGCATTCTTATGTCTACATCAAATTCAAGTGCAGCTCTAGGGTGGTTACGAATGTACCAACTGTGAATTGGAGAGACCCCATACTTGATTGTTGGAAACTTCCCTTTTTTGTGAAAAGCACTTGAGAAGTTAGAGAAGAATCTAAAAAAAAGGTTCAATTGTTCCTTCTTTTGCTAAGCTATCAGCGATATCATTATCCATGAGGTCAACATGTGACGGGCTTCCCTGTAAAGGAATTTCATTATGGATAGATAATTGCTTAAGTTTATTAACAATAGAAACATCAGTATTATCGGTTGTTTTTTTCACTTAGGTGAACGGAACTACGGCTATATGAGAGAATCAAGATAGTCTTATTTAGATTAAGTTTGGTAATGAGATTTATTACTTCCGACGACAGATCAAAAGTCTGGATTTCTCTTCCTGAGCTTGATCTCTTTGTTGGGAGTTTCAATAAGAAATAAACTAATTATGCTATCATTTTAGCTTTTGCTACCATGTGCGTAGATCTGCAGAACGTCTAGGGGAATGTTATTGATAACCTTTTGGGTCTCCATGAGTTAGGTTAAATGTTGCGATTTTTATTAGACGGTGCAGGGTCCGGTATGCAAGGACACTCTAGGACGATCGTCTAAAGGACTCATGCGAGATCTCAAAGCGCAATAATTGTCGACATTGGTGGGTAAGAGAACCAATTTTTAATATTGATTTATGAATAATTAAAATAATGATGTATGAAATAATGATATATTAGATATATCATTGGGGATTTTGCTTCCAGTCCTTTGGGCAGAATGACGTGATAATGATACTAGTAGATAGAGGTTCTAGAGCTATCATCTCCCCCTATATAATTTTCAAATGGTGAGGACATTGACATTTGACAGTTCTCGTGGTCGAAATGGTGGATCATTGGTAAGATTTGATGAACATGTTATGTCAGTTAAAACTCCCTAGAACTCTTTCCCAAGCAATAGTATTGCGGAGCTCAGACATAACATCAAAACAGATGGTATAAATATACGGCAGCCGAGTTTTATTAACTACATGCGAACAAACTGGCATACATTAGAAACTGAACTAGGTGCCAGTCTGGAAAGCTTAAACAAAAACCAAAAGAATCTCAATTTTTGTGCGCTGCTAGATGTAAGTGAATTACACCTAGATATCTACGCCTAACAGAGAATGGCGCCAAAACATAATGTTTGAAAAAAGAACTGTAGACAGCTTTACCACTAGAAAGATGAGAATTTTTTCTTACTAAAAAGACTGCACGCCGTCATTTTGACGGTTAAAAATAAAATCAAGAATTTAAAATATTTAATTTATTTTAAATGGTTAAATACTTTAAATTTTGAACTATTTCACACCAATATAATTTAGATATATTTTTATGCAGGTATGCCGAACTTTCAACCTGGTATGGTTTATCCGTAAAAATATATGCATGGTTTGTGCAGTCCTTATTTTTCAACACCAATATTTCCGAAGAACCAATATTTCTGTTATTTGCAAAAGGGGGAAGCGGCGAAAAGTAACTCTAACATTTTTCTGGTATTATTTTAAAGATTTCTGCCTATTTTCTATATTGCCGTCAAATTTATGGCTTTCAGTCTTAGTAGGTATACAACACATTTTCTCCCCCTTTTTACTATTGAATAAAATTTAGTAAACGTGTGTGCATATTTGGCATAAAATAAGAAAAAAATCATAAAAATTCAGAAACTTGTGGACATAAATACAGACATAGCGCTCAATAGTATGTCCCAAACCGTCAAAATGACGGCAGCCGTCTTTCTAGTGTTAAAGATAGTGAATACCAAGTTTTGATACTTTAAGGTAAACATACTTGGTCGAATCATTTCAATCATATATATCTGCATATTAACAGGTTTACACTAGGGGCAAATTCGATCAGTAGGTGAAATGGTCGAATCCTGAAATAGCTGAGCAAAAGAGGGGTAGAGAGATTTCAACTTATGCGCATGTCTTCTGATCGACGTATGTTTTTGAATGAGAGAGAAAAACCATAGCTCAGCCCAAACAAGCGGATTTATTGGGGTTTACAAGTTATTTTTAGTAGTATTTGAAAAGCATCTGTATAAGTTTGTACCACAACTCTCCCCAAGAACCCCAAGTTGTGATTGAGGCTAAAGTATAACCATTTTAAAAAGTTATATGAATAATCTCTTCCCGCGATCCAGGCGAAAGAAGGTAGTGAATGTTTTTAACCTCACAGCTGGTTTTCTTTTTATGATGGTAAAGTTAAACTGTTTAGGATCTTAGAACTTTCTCTGAAAGTTTGAAACTCAACGATTGGATAAAAACTTTTTTTTTTGTTTACAGTCTCCAACAATGTGGTCTAGTGCCGTAAACTATACTATTGCTTCAGTACTGACCACAACATCTTCCAGGAAGAAGTATTTTCAAGTGATCCAATAATGGATATGCCGACAAGCTGCTATGTTCAGGACAGTATTCTCAGAAAGTCATACCACTTTAAAGACAATTAGGAATGAAACCACTGAAATAAATCTTCATAACTATGTAGACGTTTAGATTACGAAGCTAGGTTCCAGGGGAAATAGCAAAACTGAGACCTCGAGAGGAAGATAAAACGAGATGACTGGAGAAATGGTGTGAACAGAGAAAGAGAACACCAGTGTATAGTAGGGTGGAGCAAAAAAAGACTTATTTTTAACTTTTTTATTTTTTCTTTATTCCTGCATTATTATTTGTTGATACAATAATAAAACATCATCTATGCCAAAAATAAGTTGTCTACGACTTTATCTTCAGGTGGCACATGACAGGAGAGGGTAAGAAATAAACTCATTTATTGTACTTCATTCTACCCTGAATTGAAAGTCATATTTTTAAAAAAATTGTCACAAATTTGTTATTGTAGGTTTGTGTTCTGTCCTATACTGCATTTTTAACGATAATTTACCAGCAGTTCTGCCTATATTACTTGCATTAAGGTTTACACTTTAAGCCAATTTTATTTAGTGTTAGACGGATGTTGCACTAATGGAGTGGCGACATCTTACCACACATAGGAGAAGATATTAGTTCTATCAACTCACCACAGTTTTCCCCAGTCTTAGAATGATCTTCTAACAGATCTACTGAAGCTGACCTAGATGAAATTTCCATTTCAAAACCCTGCCAGCGACCAAAAAAGAAGCAAGAAGAAGCGATCCAAATGAGATATAAGTTACAAAATCTAGCAACAGCTTGTGATCGAACTAGGATTTCTGATCTCTCAGCAGTAATCATAGTAAACCCTGCAATGCAGGATTTAAATATTATCAGTAGTGACAACACATCAAAAGTAATAGATCGACTTAAATTACGTCGCGAGCGTCAAAAGTACGCCAAAATCTAAGTGGCCAACAACCTATATCCTCGCTTTATTTTGAGGGCCGTAAAGATAAAATTTTAGTCCTGGTTAAGACAGAAAATAGATCCCATTGGAAGACTGAAGAACATATCTCTTTGATTTCTGAGCCACATTCTAAGTACACAGAACATCTTTCACTTGATTCGGATAATGCAACTACAATTAAAAAAATTATAGTTGAGTTTCTAGAAAAAAGTTTCTAATTTCATACATCGTTGGGAGCAATTAGATGTGACGGTACTGCTGAAAATACAGGACAGAAAAACGGTCTCATTGTACTACTGGAAAAATATCTTAATCGACCGTTACAGTGGTTTGTGTGCCTACTACATACTAATGAATTACCACTCAGTCATATTTTCACCAGCCTCGATGGTACCACGACAGGTTCAAACAGTTTTTCAGGAAACATTGGAAAAAGGCTTGAAAAGTGTCTAGAATATAAAGTGGTGACATTTGAAGCTGTAAGTTCAGAATTTCGGGATATTAATGCTGAATTATTAAGCACCAATCAATGAAATGTGCTCAGCTATTTTTTGCGGCAAAATCACGCCTAGCTTAGCTAACAGAGATCCAGGAAAGCTAGCACATTCCTGATGGCTGACTTGTGCAAACAGAAATCTTCGTTTATATGTAGGAACAACGAAACCATCGGTCAACCTAAAAGAACTTGTCAATTTTATTATGAAAGTGTACGCACCAACCTGGTTTGACATCAAGACTAAAACCTTCTCGTAAATAATGGCCTATCCTCATTTTTAATATGGTTAGAAGATTTTCGTATATGCAAGACCGGAAGAGCATTGTATTAAAAACTATTCAACGAAATTCATTTTTGCACACCCAGAAAATTTGTTTCTAGTTATGTTACAAGACGAGGAGTTATATATAAGAGAACTAGCTCTTCGAAGAATATTAAAAGCAAGAGAACAGACCAAAGGCAGAAAAGTACGCGAGTTTCAGCTTCCTGAACTTCAGATCGGAGCATCACATTATTACGATTTGATAAATTGGTGGAAAGAAAATGTTACTGAACCACCAATAACAATGAAATACAGTGATACGGAAATAAAGACTATGATTTCTTCAGGAGAAAAATTTCCTGTATTTTGAGAAGTTTCCTTGTCACACACAGGCAGTAGAACGGTGTGTAAAGCAAGTATCGGATGCTGCATTAACTGTTTGTGGTTCAGAGGCAAGAGACGGTTATATAAGAACCAAGATAAAAGCTAGGCAATGCTTGCCACGTTTTGAGACAAAATCTCAATATTTTCACGAAAAACAAAGTCCAAACTGAAAATGACACTTAAACATTCTTAAAAAGGAGTCTATTGCTTAAAGGCTTTTTAATATAATATATTTAATTTACGTAACAAATAAAAATGTATAATTCAGTTTTATTACCACGCTTTTAATTGTCATCTTTTTATACCACTTTGCAAATCTTCAATTCTAGTGCTCCACCTGAAGATATTTTGAAAATAGTTTGAAATTTTGCTCTTTTGCATCTTGGGCCATGGATCAATGATTGATGATACAGGAAAGAAAAAAAATATAAAAATTTATTTTTCCTTCCACCCTAGTGTATAGGTTGCCTGAGATTTCCATTCTCCGCATGTGGTGCCCTCAAAAACCAACACAGTCTACCCAGATCATGGCTAATTAACGGCCTTTATCATACTGGGGAACTACTATGACTGTCAGTACTGTCAGTTGTTCATAATGGCCAATGGAATACAACTTTGGTCCTTGATATACCGTAATAATTCCTCAATCAATATAAACCCCTGCCTTTAGTCTGGCTTATTGGGTAAACATAGATCGAGGATGAAGGTTTCCTAGACGAATGAAAATGTTTAATTTTTAATATATGTGTCAATAGCTAATTGGGGTATCTGTATACTGAAAGAATCCCTTTATACATCTATTCGCTTTGAAGAGAAAGACAATAATTTAATTACGGTTTGACTCATGAGTGGGTGCAAACTTTGCAACATTGTTTGTTTTAATATGTGTGTCTACATACTATGCTAATAAATAAAGTAGGCTGAAATTTCGAGTTGATGCAAAAGTTCTTTTCAGTCAACAAAAGATTACAGTTTAAATGACTTGTAATCCTAGTTTTTACATGGTGTTAAAGACAATTTTTTAACTGTTGCAAATTTTTCTTGAGGGAGCGCGGTGTTTTTCAACAACTTTTGGATACAAACCAATGGTAATGAATAATACATTTCAGTTAACCGACAAGGGTGAGTTTTTCATATTTTACTCAGATTGAATGATATATTTTTCCTCAAGCCAAGTTTCAATCATATGAGTATATTTGTAATTTTTTTATAGTCTCTTTAAAAAACAAGAAAACGTTTGACTATTTCTGAATATTAATTTTGTTTAGTAGTGCATTTGACAAAAATTTTCCTGACCTCTTTTCGACGAATATGGGCCTGATTTGCAACTTTCTTTATTCTTAGGAAGACAGTTTTCTCCCGAGAAGTCCATCACTGTCATGAAGAGACATAAACATCATTATCTGATTGTCACACGAAGATCTAGTTATATACTTTGATTTCAGAATTCTTTCACGACTTATGCAGTTACAGATGAGCAATTTTTCCATTAAATAGGAGCTACTTGGATAAATGGTGGGGGAGTTGTATGCATGAAAGATAGTAATAATATAACTGCATAACGTTCCAGTTGGTTTATGCCTCTCTTCACCCTTAACATCTCGGTAACCCTTTGATCAGGTTCCAGTTTCCTCTGAAATGGGTTACTGAGGAACTTAATCGGTTCCCATGATGCACTAAGGATGTTAAACGAATGACAGATTTTGTTATTTCCTCCAATGATATTACTTTCGAAACAGATTGGCTACATTTTGAAGAGCAACTAAGATTAAATTTTATGTTTATTAACCTCGTAGAAAAAATACTTGGCACATTTGTAAGCGTACACTCTTAGACAAAAAGTAAAATAAAAAATAAATAAATAAAATAAAAAAATGACAAACCAAGAAGCTGTAATACAAATTGGCACAAATTTATATGCATACAGGTTTCAACGGAAAATGAAAAATTTTAAATTTTGGCGGTCAATGAATGAACATGTGACGCTGCAGCACATCTTAACTGCGCAACTGGTAGGATATTAAAGAGGAGAAATTTCGATACCAGGTCATAAATTCTTTGCAAATTTCATTTCGTGTACTCAGGTAGACAGTAACTATGCCTCGCATACAGGTGCGCTAACAATATGCGTAGATGTCAGCATTTGAAAGAGGACGTGTAGTTGGGCTCAAAGAAGCCGGTTGGTCTAATAGGCGAATCGCTCGATATTTTGATGGGAGCGATGCCACTATTAGACGATGTTGGCAGGAATGGGTGAACCATGACTGAACACAGCGTCAAGAAGAAAGCAGTCGGCTTAGAGAAACGACTGAACGTGGGGACCGAGCAATCGTCAGAGCGGCACTGACAGCCCCAGATTCAGCATTACCATCGATCGTACGTACAACTGGTGCTTCAGTGACCGCAAGGACCATTCATAGGCGGCTCAGAGAAAGGGGGCTGAGCTCACGGGGATCCTTGCGCCGACTACCATTGACCTCTGTACACCGACAAGCCCGTTTGTAGTTGTGTCGGGCACATTCGACTTGGAATGTCACTGACTGGAGTAGAATTGTCTTCAGTGATGAGTCCCACTTCGAATTGAGCCCGATGACCAGCGAATACGTATCTGGAGACGCCCCGGACAACGGTGGGATACCAACCTGACTATCTTCCGTCATACGGGCCGACAACCAGGAGTGATGGTCTGGGGTGCCATTTCATTTCATAGCATGACCCCTTTGGTTGTCATCCACGTCACCCTTACAGCACAGGGGTACATCGACAGTATTCTACGCCCCGTTGCGTTGCACTTCATATCACGCCATCCTGGGCTTACATTTCAGCAAGATAATGCCCGTCCGCACACGGCGAGAGTTTTTACTGCTTGTCTTCGGGCTTGTCCAACGCTACCTTGGCCAGCAAGTTCACCGGATCTCTTCCCCATTGAGCACGTTTGGAGCATTATGAGCAGGGCCCTCCAACCAGCTCGGTATTTTGACAATGTAACGCACCAATTGCACAGAATTTGGCACGATATCCCGCAGGAGGACATTCGCCACTTCTATCAATCACTGGCAAGCCGAATAACTGCTTGCATAAGGGCCAGAGGTAGACCAGCGCGTTATTGATGGTCCGGGTTGCCATCAATAACGCGTAACAGCGTACAGGTGGCGCTGACTTACCGCCGTAAGGTGCAGCTGACAGGGGGCGCTTGACCTTAGTTTTCGGCTTTTTGAGCTGCCACTAAGTTCTTTGCACTGATGAAGAAGCTCCTTTGCAGCTTCGAAACGGCCGTAGGCAAAATTGCACCTTACTGCCATTTGTGCTTTATTTACGTTGGATTTCCTGTTTATTACAACACGTTATTGACTTTTTCATTTTGTAAAGCTCTTTCTCTTGAATAAATGATCCAATTTTTTTTCAAATTGTAATCATATGTTTTCTTTTCTGTACATGTGCATCAAGTCTACCGATTTTCGTCCTATTCGGATAACTCCTTCTTGGGGCGTCGTTTTTTTTTGTCTAAGAGTGTAATTCGAAAACTAATAATGCAGATAAATGTTCAGTTATTTTCTTTGTGGTTGGAAATTTGTATCAAATTATGCCATTAACTAATACAAGAACTTTCAAAGACAGTTATTACACCAAAAATGGTGAAAAATTTTGCAGTACACATTATACCATAAATGTAGATAAATAAAATATTAATCTAAGATCGAAATTTTCTGAAGATACCGGGTGGGCAGAAAGTCCGTATAAACTTAAAAAAATTCATAAAAACCGGAAAAATAACCAAAATAAAAAAAGGTTTGCAGGGTTAGCATCTAGGTCACGGGATTTTTTTTAGACAGGAAAAAAAATAACTCAAAAAACAGCTGACAGGTGGCGCTGACTTACACAAGTCAAAGAAAAGATACGCAAATAACGAAAAGAATGCTTCTAAATCGTTTATTACAGCAGTAGGTGTTCCAAATGACCCCTACCACAGGGGATAAGGCATTGCAGGCTAGTCAAAAATACGGCAACGGCAGAGTGCAGCAGGTTCCGGATGTATACATGACACCTCTCGGTGGTGAAAAACGGTGAACTGGTTGTGGATTAGGAGCGCACGTTCTTATAACCGTCTCATTTGCATATTTCCACAGAATTCGCTCGTACCAGCGCCACCTGTCGGCTGTTTTTTAAGTTTTTTTCCTGTCTTAAAAAAAAATTCCGTGACCTAGCGATGCTAACCCTGCAAACCTTTTTTATTTTGGTTATTTCTCCGGTTTTTATGAATTTTTAAAGTTTATGCGGATTTTTTGCCCACCCGGTATAATAGACAGCGTGACAAAATTTTAAATAAAGAAATAGAAGTAAGAGTTTCAAAAGTGGCTCTCAGCAATCCCCGAAAAAATATGAACTATAAACTGAAACAGTTTGATAAACTATTTAAGAAATGTTAAAATAATTTAAAAAATATATTGCTTCGTTTGACACACAGATTTATTTATAACTGACATTTTAGTCTGTTTATTTAGGTTTTAATGCATTAAAAATATAAGAAATCGAAATACCGGTTTTGCATTGATAGTCGTATATCAAAGTATACTATTTCATTCTGATGTTATTAAAAGTATCAGTCTAGTATTATTTATAGAAATAAGCTGTTTGAATGGAATTATTGACGTGTCTATAACCTGTATACAGTAAATTCGATCTCATATAACATTTTATTTCATCTCTCATTGATCAGGCGATTCATATATCATGAAGAATATACACAATAAGCTTAAAGTACGCTGAGATGATTGGACAAAATGGTGATTAAAACTGTGAGCAAGAAAACGAGTAATAACCCTTTCACGGCCTTTGGGTTATTTACGACAGCAAAATTCATCACATGTGGGGTAAATACATGTCTTCAATAATCAGCACTGCTTGACATATTATAAACTATTACACCCTATCCCATGTTACTATATCTCAGTGTTAACCCCAGAGTATTATATTTCTGTAAAGCTAAAAACCAAAGCTTTCTAACTGGGTCCTAGGGAAGACGTGTGACAGAGCCAAGTAATTGGTGAGTTCTTGGATACTCTTCGATTGACGAAAGGCAGCTTTATAATGTAATAAACATACTTTGAAGATGGGAATACCCAAAGAAGTGTGTCAAATCAACAGAGGCAGTCGAAGGAGATGCATGACTTGTTCGCTCATGAATACAAAACGCAATTCATCACAAAAGATAACACAAATTAAACTTCCAATGCACAGTACGATGCAATATTTTCATTGTCCTTTTCGGATGCTACTTCGAATGTTGTTCGTCCCATCTTTCTAATTTTCTCATCACAATTAACATCATCCTTTACTTTCGTTATACCTTATTCGGCTGAATACGTTCTACAATGACTAAACTAGCAATAATGTAATAATGATGTGCTTAATTAGCCTGGAATTTATGACGATTCTTGAATCCTGCATTTCGGGGTTCTCGGACAATTTGAAGAATTGCATGAATCCCTTAATATATTAGAGATAATAAGCATATTATATAAATGCATTTAGCCCTGCATTGCTCTTGTTGCATCTTGCATATGTTTACTTAGATCTTTCCTCTTTCTGAGGAATGTCAGAGTGGATTTCGGTGCTGTAAATTCATCTACCCACTTAATCCTACTCAGTTGTCTCCCATGCACTAAAGACTTTCATTTTTGGCAGTAAGTTAGATTACCATTGTTGATGGTACAGAAAAATCGCAAGAGACACCCAGAAGCAAATTGGGGTATATTACAGCAGTATTCTTTGTTACTAAGATAAATTTCTCAACTAAATTTAACTTATCATACGGCTTTAGTAGAGATATCAGCTAAATTTCGAATCTTTAGAAGAAATAAGCCCCAAATTTTGGCATATACTATCGCGACAAAAAACCACAAAGAAAATCATAAACATGTGATGCATGCTATTTATTGTCTACTATTATCAGAAAAACTTAATTATAGAAAATAAACAGTTGTTTTATTAAGTTAAGAAAAACCGGTTTTAAATACAGCACTGTTCAAAGATATCTGCCGGACATATTTGCATCACAAATCATCACGTCATAGTTTACTTACTATCAGTGAAATATTAAGTATTCTTTAATTTAAAATAAAAAATTAAGCCGAATATTCCATATTAAGTGAATAAAGTACACTCATGGACAAAAAAATTAGCGCACCAAGAAATAATTGCGGGATTGTAACGAAACTTGCAATGAAGGTACATATCGGGGAGATATGCAAATGATTAGAAATGCAGCTTGATTGCGCATTACGTATAACCGGTAGAGGGCGTTGAACATCGTACTCTGTGGAGTAAAAAACAGGGTAACCAAAGCTTGTTTGAGTGTGCTGAATCATTTACAAAGGAAGAGCTGAGATAGACATGCCATTACGCCGTGTTCGAAGACAATATAAGCAGTTGTCGCAGTTTGAGAGGGGGAGAATCGTCGGGATGATGGCAGCTGGGTGGTCAGCTAGGCGAGTAGCTCGTCAATTAGGCCGCTCTGATTGTGTTGTGAGGAGGTGTTGGGACCAGTGGACCCGAGAGATGTCATGTACACGAAGACCAGGCTCAGGACGCCCTCGACAGACCAGTCGGCGAGAAGACCGCCACATCGTAAGAAATGCACGCGTACAGCCAACTGCTTCATCGGCCGCCACCCAGGCACAGGTAGCACCTTCACTATGGGCCTCTGTGTCTTCTCGAACCATACGAAGGCGCCTGGCTGAAGGACAGTTGGTATCGCGGCGCCCATTACGTGTGCTGCCCTTGACGCCCACCCATCGACGCCTCCGTTTGGAGTTTTGCCGCGCACGAGGAAACTGGACTGCAGCGGAATGGAACCAGGTCGTCTTTAGCGACGAATCCAGATTCAATCTCGGCAGTGATCACAATCGTGTTCGTGTGTGGAGAGCCCGTGGTGAACGCTTCAATCCTGCCTTTGCTGTACAGCGACACATCGCTCCCACAGCTGGTGTGATGGTATGGGGTGCCATTGCCTACAATACACGGTCACCCCTAGTATTGTTCCGTGGCACCATGACAGTCCAGCGGTATGTTCATGAAATCCTGCAACCACATGTGTTGCCACTCATGCAACGGCTCCCAGGAGCCATTTTTCAACAAGACAATGCTCGGCCTCATACGGCAAGGGTGTCACAAGACTGTCTCCGCACTGTTACTACCCTTCCTTGGCCTGCCCGATCCCCAGATTTGTCTCCAATCGAGCATATCTGAGATCATTTGGGACGACGAGTTGGGCATCCCACGAGTTTGAACGAACTAGAGGCAAGGTTACAGCAAATATGGAACAAAATGTCTCAAGACATCATACAGAACTTGTATGACTCAATGCCCGATCGTATCGCATCGTGCATTCGAGCTAGAGGGGGTCCAACGGAGTATTATCTCCTCCGTTCTTTTGCCTTTTTCTCTGAAATAAATTATTCTTTTTCTTTGATTTTCTTATCATTTACTTATATCAAAGTAGTCATTACGTATGTAAAATTTCGTTTCATTTTGACGACTCCTTCTTGGTGTGCTAATTTTTTGTTATTATATGACAAAAATATATATATTAATTTTTATGTTATTATAATTTTTTGTTTATTATATGTCGAGTAATAAAAATGCTTATTATTTAATTTCGAGGAAACCGATTATTTTCCCTAGAACATTTCTTTACATGCTTGTATAAGGGCTTTACTTAATTATTTGTTCCAATAATTACATAAATTCCGAGGAAAACATTACAAACTGAGTAAAATGATTTTATTTCTCGAGGGTAGGGCTTGTTTTATTCGGTTCTAGCACGGAATTGAGGAAATGTCAATTGACATAATAATCTAAGAACGTCTGAAAAGCCAGTAAGTAATCTACGTAAGATATCTTGAAAGATTTAATTACTTATCTGAAGGAGGAAAAGTGTAGTCATATTTTCCAGACTGTTGAGCATTAAACAACTAGAATCAAGGCTTAGAAATTATATATTTCATAGAAACTAATGATAGTTGAAAAATTTAAATTGACGGTTTCTCTAGATATTGTGGTCAAATGGGATTTTGTCTCTATTGTATACAGCTCCCTTTCTATTATAGTCTTCACGCTCGGATGGTCTGAAAAAGGAAAAGAAGAAACACGCGTAATCACGATAATATCGACGTTCTGTATAACTATTGCGAAATACATCAGACAATGCTCATTTTAGCCCTTTTTCTGTTGAAAAGTTAAATCAAATATCATTTGCTGTGTTCCAGTGGTTTTTGGTTATTGGTAAAACAAATAAAATAAAAATATTTCCAGTTGAAGCTGCATTACTTTTTGTAGAAGAATTTGGCTAAATAATTTCTGGGAAGACTTTGAAGGAGGAAATGGAGGTTTTATTTTTTTTATTTTTTATTTTTAGTTAGTTCTTAAAGACCTGACACACCATCACAGCTTCAGAATTGAGACGACCCCCAAAAGAGCTAATTAGGAATGTATTTCAACCAATTTGCTGTAAGAACGATGACCAAAGGCTTATGGCTTTGACATTCGATTTCAGGCTCTATGGGTTAGAGTACTGTTGTTAGCGGAGGATGTTTGGAACCCTTCGGAAACGTCTTTAAACTATAAGTTCTCGTGTCACTATCCCTTGTGTGCCAGATGATGAATGTAGTGCTCTAACCCAACTAAACAAAACTGAGATGAAAATTTTTCATGTCATAGATAGAAATGTAGTTTATGCCTTTCTAAATATTTTCACTGTCGCATAACATGCGTGTTTTATCGGAGCTTTCTGGGGATTTTCGACTGCAATTTCCCACGATAAATTCCTAAAAATTAGTACTATTCATTGCAAAGATGTCATCTGGGGAATGATTTTATGATATTTATTGACAGTGATGCAAAGAATCAGTAAAAGACAACACATATTTAAGTAAAAACAGACAAGATATTCCTTTAATCAACATTATATTATGAAATATCAAAAACTCTTTCTACTAGTATTAAACTTAAAACTAACTGATTGAAATTGTATAAAATATTTATACACTGCATTGACTATACATTATTTAATAATATGGTACAAGTATTCTAGTTATAGTACTGTTTCACATTACTTAAAATACTCTAAATGGTTCATACCAGAACACCATGCAATCTAAATAAAAGGAATTTTGTAGGAATTTTTTTAAGTTTGTTATTAACGCATTAAACTTCGTAGTTTGGAACGTTATTACATTATTCTTAAAAGGCACCAAGCAATATTTATTTAAATAAAAATAGAAAAAAATCTCTTCACTATCTTGTAAGCTTCATGACATATGTTAGCAATAGCTTTAAGATAAAATGCAGATTATTAGAAAGGGAAAACATTTTAAATAGTTTTTTTTCACTAAAATTAATATCGCCGTTGTGATGACGAACTGGAATCCTAAAAAAACTATTCTGCAAATATAGAAACTTCTTAAAATAATTACATGAAACTATTATTCCATGATAACAAAAAAGAATGGTATAAAAATGACACAAGGTGCCATTTAAGAATAATTTTTCATAGCGAAAGGAGCATTTATTTGCATACTCGTAATTGCATCCGATAATTTTTTGAAAATTTATTTCCTTGACACGACTTGTTGTGAACATCAACTTGAATAAAGAAACTTTTAAAGTAATAATTTAGTTAACAACACGAAGTATCAACAAGGCATTTAAATGAATGATTAAGATTTTTTAAAGTACGAAAAATGGAACGAAAGAAATTCATTCTAATGATTTCTTAAACTGACAAATAATAAATTTAGAAGGATTACAAATTTTCCCCTAATTTTTTTTTTTTTTAAAGTGGAGGCACTTGTCATCAAACATTCGCCTATACTACGCTGCAGTTTACTGTCCATTTTATTATGGGGGCATTATATAGGTGGACAGCATTACCACCTATGAAGGGACTACACAAACGGAGGCATTCGATCCGGTCACGCCGGGATTCGATCCGAGCACCTTCTGCAGCGAAAAGCAGCGTGCCGTACCACAGGGCCGCCATAAGCCCCCACTTAATACTAATTGATCGTTATACACGAGCAAAATAACAAGTAATTTTTATAGCTATGAAACTGGAAAAAAGTATTTCTCAGTCGGTCTAAGGAAAACCATTTAATTAAAAACTAAATGTCATGGGAGTGTTTTTTACTACTTAACGCAACTTCGAAAAATTCATATCAATCTTCCTTGCTGAAAAATAAATTTTGATAAATGAACGGGATCTGCTTGTATGTTCGTGTAGCACATATATAGATTCAATACCTAAAAAAGAAGTCTTAACTGATAACAATATCAATTTATTAACAACTTTTGATTAGTGCTCTGCTGGGTTGATTAAAAAATATTTAGAATGGGTTTTTTAAAAGATGATTTAATTTTAATATCTAATCTTTGCTTCTTATTACACTTTTAAGGATTTTCAGACTTTTACGTCTTTGTTTACTCTTTTATTATCTCTCAAGGTGTTCTATGATATATGTTTTATTACTTACCAATGTATGAGACAAAAGTTTCAAAATAGATTCCTTTATAGACTTTGTTTTTGTATTTATGATGAAAATTCTGCATTTCAAAGGCCCTGTAACATAACTGGAATATATCCTTAGGTTCTTCAAATATATTTTTGTCCAGCAACTATATATCGAATGGGTTTGAAGTATGTTGTGATATTACTTCTCATGTCACCGAGTTTAGAATGAAATATTCGATTTCTCGAAGTTAGGATTTATCGTCATAAGTTAGGAAAATTTTGTACCATAATCAACAGAAATAATCCATTCATCTTATAATCAGTAGGTAAGCAATCAATATACAAACATTGAAATTTACGTTCAATTGCTATCGGGAAAAATATTTAATCATTCAAGATCAATATTATATTGGGAACCTTGTCAAAATTACGACTTAACTACCACTGACTTCTATAATTTGAGTCTGAAATGTCCTCAGCGAAAATCCTCATTGAGTATTACAAAGCCACTTACAAGGAAGGGGGATACAAAGATTTTATCCCGAAGTAGCAATGATATGAATCTGTCAGTAGTTTTATCATGAAGGAAACAATTATTGCTCCTTTTTGTGCTAGGTGATTTAAGTTATAATAATGAAAGTATTCTTTACCTTTTATGTCATTCTCATTAATAGTTTAAAAATAAATTTCTTTTAAACAAAACATTAATTTTGAAATGATATTTAAAAATTTTGTAGAACATTTGAAAAGACATTTTCCTCTAGAGAGTGAATGCTGCATTTCAAGGATATAAATTTTAAGGATTGTCTTACTTCGTTTTCTGTCTATAGAACTCCATTTCTTAAAAAATATATTTGCATTATTTTATTCGTATTGAACACAAAGAAGGAACTAAGTATGTTTAAAAATTAGAACATTCATTACCTCTGTAATTATCTATGTATATAAAACAGTTCCGTAACTGACTGACTCACAGACTGACTGATTGACTGATTGACATACAACGCACAGACCAAACCACTGGACCTAAAGGGCTGGAATTTTACATGGCGATTCTTCTTATAGTGTAGGGGTGAACTAAGAAAGATTTTTGAAAAATTCTTCTTAGATGTTTTAAAATAAAATTTTTAAGCTGTTTTAGTAACTTTTTCTTAAGTTTGCATTTAAAATAATAATTTGAGGGTTATAAAATTTAAATCACGAGAAAGATCCTAAAACTTCCTTTAAAATGAAATCTTTTTCGAATCTTTACCTCCATTTTCTGATTTTTGGTGAATTTTTAAAGATTCATTTTTAGAATTTAATTTATTAAATGCTGATCACGTGATTTCTTTTTAAATTTATCGTCACGTGCGAAATAGACCAAAAAAACATATTTTTTTCTTGCTAATGCGGCAGACGATTGGACATTATCCAAAAAAATATTAAAATATATGTTCCTCCAACATACAGTAAAATATATATTCCTCCAACTGAATTATATTAACTGTACTATATTCTTTAGTATGTCCTATTAGATTTAATTTGAATAATTTCTTCTATATTATTTTGTCTATAAAAGTACCCCTTACGACTTTTTTATAAATATATATATATATATTTTGGCATTAATTCATACATTGACAGTTGCATTTAATTTGAATGTACTCCGTAGCGAAGTGCGGGTTTTCAGCTAGTATAGAATAAAAAGTATAATTTAAAAATATAGTGCCAGTATAGTATATGTTTTTTAAAACTTTATACATGAATTTTAAAGCAAACTTACCTCATTTACTCACTTTTGTAGCTCATTAAAATACGTTTCAATTGCAACTATAAATATTAGCTTCTTAGCAAGGGAATTTTTTAAAGATTTGGATAATACACAAAATTTTGGTATTATCCAAAATTTTGGATAATACCAAATTTTGGAATTTTTCAAATGAGGTGCTCCTCATTTGGATAATTCCAAAATTATCCAAATGAGGAGCACCTCAATGCTCCAAATGAGTTGAGTTTTCTTCCCAGTGGGAAGTGCTAATGGAGAAGACAAAAATAAACAGTTAGACATGGGGTAACTTTCAATAAGTTTATTGAAATGTTAGGCAGAACATCTCACATTTTCGGTATAGTAAAGCTATAAGAATACCGGTCTCGAGATGAGGGGACCTGGGTTCATTTCCCGGTCGCATCTTTACTATGATCTTCGGTCGTTTCATAAAATGAACCGTTTCTAAAAGGTAAAATTTCGTGGTGGAAAAAAAATTGATATGTCAATGATAAAATATGACTACTTATGATTTCTTATCAGAATAGATAGATTTTATTTGTATACTAGCTGAAAACCCGTACTTCGCTACGGAATACATTTAAATTAAATACAACGATCAATGTATGCAATTAATGCCAATATATATATATATATATATATATATATATATATATATATATATATATACACACTGAAGTGCCACTGAATTAGGGATAGCAAAGCCTATGCAAATTGTGTAGCGCTGCGCATCATGTATGCGCAAGTGAGGGCGCGGTGGTAACTGCATATATAGCGCGTACTGTGGTTGTTCTGAATTAGTTGTTGGAATTGCCAGTATGGGTAAACTGCCTGATTTAGACGCCTTCGGTCGCGGAGAAATCGTAGGTGCCCGACGCATAGGCCATTCAATTTCCGAAATCGTCAGACAGCTAGGATTTTCAAGGTCGACAGTGTCAAGAGTATATCAAGAATACATGGATGGTGGAAAAAAACTAGCGATCGGGCAAACTGCAAAGGACAATTAGCCTTGACAGTGCGTGGTGAGAGACGGCTCAGGCGTATTGTACGTAGCCAGCGAATCCAAACATTAGCTCAAATTACCACCCAGTTGAATGACGGTGCCAGTCGTACAGTCAGTAAACGGACTGTGCAACGCTCGCTTCACCGTATGGGTTTCGGGAGCCGTCGACCTACGAGAGCACCATTGCTCTATACTCGCTATCGGGCTGCACGTCTTGCCTCTGGGCAAGAGAGCACAGAGACTGGAGTGTAGAGGACTGGAAACGAGTAGCATGGAGTGATGAGTCTCGATTCCGACTACTTAACGCCGACGGGAGGCTGAGAATATGGCGTCAGGCTCATGAAGCCATGGATCCTGCATGCCTGGCTGGAACTGTACAAGGGCATGGTGGCTCAATCATGGTCTGGGGTGTATTTTCGTGGCACAGTTTGGGATCTTTGGTGCGTGTACCAACCTCCCTCAATGCAATTCGGTACGTAGAGTTGCTGAGTGATCACCTCCATCCGTTTATGCTGTTCTGTTATCCGCTCGGTAATGGAGTTTTCCAGCAAGACAACTGTACCTCTCACAAGTCTCGGTTGGCTACTGGCTGGTTGGATGAGCATTCCTCTGACTTCTCTGTCATGAATTGGCCACCTAGAAGCCCAGACTTAAATCCTATTGAGCATCTTTGGGATGTTTTGGAACAAGGCGTGAAAGGCCATCACACAGCACCAAAGAACCTTACTGAATTATGGACAGCTTTAGCCAATATTTGGCAAGCCATCCCCGTGGAACGTTTCCAGAAACTTGTTGAATCTATGCCTCGTCGTATGGCAGCCGTTATCAAGGCCAGAGGAGGCCCAACTCGTTACTAGGTAGGTATCCCTAATTCAGTGGCACTTCAGTGTATATATATATATATATATATAATAAATACAACGATCAATATACGCAACTGATGTAAAAAAAACGAAAAAATATATTTATAAAAAAATCGTAAGGGATATTTTTTACAGACAAAATAATGTAGAAGAAAATATTCAAATTAAATCTAATGTGACATAATACAGAATATAGTACAGTTTGAGGAACATATATTTTACTGTATTTTAATATTTTTTTGGATAATGTGCAATCGTCTGCCGCATTAACAAGAAAAAAAAATTTTTTGCCAATTTGTTGTTATGCGTTAAGTGCAGAAGATTGTATGGAAAAGGACCTGGGAGAAATTTCACTTTTTTTTCTTTTAGCTATAATATTAATGTAGGCATAAGATTACGTATACCTAACGTTTTATATATATATATTTTAAAATTGTTCCAAGAGAATTTAGAAAAATATAACAATGTTGCAAAATATTATCAGTGCAAGTTTCAGAATTTTTTATGCGAGAAGGGTAGGAAAAATTTCCTTTTGCGTCCCGGATAGTTGATTTGGCAAGAACACAGTGTCGAGATTTCAAAACCCGCGTTCGAATCCGGTGACAGGGTTAGAGACTCTATTTAGGGCCTATTTTCTTATGCAACGAAAACATGGCAAACTTAGAAAAGTAGATAAGAAAGATAACCCTTATGATACTGAAATCGGACTAGGAAGACTTTAAACTAAATCCTTTGATTAAATACCTTTATATGAAGTTTTTGGACAAAACGTATTTTGGTGCTTAGGAATACTATGTAGTCAACTTGCTTGTCATATGAAAAGCCAATATTATACATTAAAACCCATTTAAGACCGCTATGTTTCCTTTATTGGAAATGTACGAAACGGGTTCTTCACACTGCTTAGAACATTTATTACACAACTGAGTTATTTCCATAAAATTAAATTTATTTTTACGAGAGTTACAAAATGCTGCGTTTTCGCAACATCAGTCCAAAAGGGTATAAAAAAATTATTTAAAAATTTAGAAGTCTTTTGGAACATTTGACATGAAGAGGTACATTGCACTTATTATATACAGTAATTGTCTCACTTTTGCAGTCTTTACATTTTTTCGTTTATTTTCACCAATTTTAGTAATAATATTGTCCATACGGTCTTTCCGAGTTTCGTTGACTATTAGATTTTGAATGGAAGATGGTCTTCCAATTTGTAAAGTTTCGGGTAAAACAGAATTTATTTGCATTTCTTCAAGCATTTGCATCAAAGATATGGCGATAGATCTCTACATCCGATAGATTCATTACATCCCGTTGCAAAGTCTAATGCATGAGTCTCCATGCAATAGACTTTGCAACGTCAATAAAATCATAGACTCGTTGACAGTATGTTTTAACAGATCTTCAGTAAAGATTTCTAAAATAGATCTACAGGCTCATTGCTCATTAATTTATTTGAAATGTATTCTTTTTTTAAAAAAATTCGACACATTGTAAGTCAAAGGGTTTCCTGCTAAATGCAGGAGTGCATTTTTCCCATACAATATGCTCCTTTTTCTTACTATATTAATTGCTTTTACATTTATTAGAAAAATTGTCGATTCCACCTGCAATGTCTTTCAGTGATTCGACATTTTCACATAAAATATCATCACCAATAGCTTCTTAATCCGTCAAATCATCCAGATCTGGAGAGATAATGACGAATTGTGGTTCATCATTATCTTCTGTTGATGACGATTCCGAAAAAAAAAAACATCATCCTCATCTAGCTCATGAAAATACTCCAATGCCTCTTCCAACGTCAAAAAACACTTTTTACTAGTGACAAACTTATCTGAAATGAAAACTACCAATTTACTGCATAAAAAACTACGCAGCATATCAAATTGTTAAATAATACACATTGGACTAATGTTGCGTTTTCGCAACATTTTAAAAAATATGAATTGAGAAAAATAAAAACAAAAATTATGCCTTACCTGTGGAAGCCATTTTGTTCTTTAGTCTCTTGGAAACTCGGAACAAGCATCAAATCGGAAATTTAACATGTGCTACCATCTACAGTTATTATTTGAGAGTAGTCATATTTTCCCCTTTCAAAACACCACAATAAAAACAATTTTTTGCAGGTGTTAAAAGCTTGCAAATGTGGAAACAAAAAATTTATTATGAACAATTAAAGTATAGAGAATAAAATAAAAATGTTAAATCAGATGTACAAAACTTAGAACATACCTTTAAAAAATACAGAAATTAATGTTGCGTTTTCGCAACGCCTGTCTTAAATGGGTTTTAACTAGCTGAATAGACGTACTTCGCTATGGAGTACATTCAAATTAAATACAACGGTCAATGTATGCAATTAATGCCAAAACAATGTATATATATATATATATTTTAAAATAAAATCGTAACGGATATTTTTAAAGACAAAATAATATAGAAGAAAATATTCAAATTAAATACAACGGTCAATGTATGAATTAATTTTTATGTTTAATATCCATAAAACATACTATTTTGAATTAAATTCTTAAAAAACGTCCATCTTAGTTAGTCTAGTGGTTAAATTGTATTTTTTACCGTATTTCCATATTTTTGTCAATTTATTTCGCTGTTATGCACGTGACAACAAATTAATTTAAAGTATAACAAAAAGAAAAGAAACCACGTAATCAGCATTTAATAAAGTAAATTCTAAAAATTAATTTTCAAAATTCTGAAAATGGAGGTAAAGATTCGAAAAGATTTCATTTTAAAGGAATTTTTATGATCTTTCTTGATATAAATTTTATAACCCTCAAATTATTATTTTAAGTGAAAGCTTAAAAAAAAGTTACAAAAACAGCTTAAAAATTTAATTTAAAAAATCTAAGAAAATTTTTTCAAAAATCTTTCTTAGTGCACCCCTACACGATAAGAAGAATAGCCATGCAAAATTTCAGCTCTTTAGGTCCAGCGGTTTGGTCTGTGCGTTATCTGTCAGTCAGTCAGTTACGGAACTGTTTTATATACAGTGGACGCTCGTTAATTCGAACTCAAAGGTTCTCAGATAAAAGTTCGAATTATCCGAAGTTCGAATTATCCGATGTTAAGAGAAAATATATAACTTTAAATGTGTATCACTGAAGAAGAAACTCTCCTAGTATGTACAACTTCAGAAAATATATTATACTATTTTATCTAAAGTTAAACATATTAAAAAGGAATACAGACTTACCTTAATAATAAAATGAAGCAGAAGATATGCAGTATAAAGTAAACTTTTGTTAAAAATATGAATTACACTTTGGGGAAAAACTGTAAAATGAATGTTTGGTTCTGTTTATGATGCCTACATTGTTCAGCCAGCTTCTCGATTTGAAGTAAACATTTCAATTCATTTTCAGAGGAAGGTTCCATCTGAATAAATGATTTCAGAGTTTCAATAGATTCCATTGTGGCTTTGTCCATTATGGACGCATTAAAAATATCTTTCGGCAGGTAAGTAGAGAAAAGCCCTGGCAGTTTCCTACCGAAATTAGTGCATACGTCTTCGTTTACATCAGAGCTTTGGCCACATACAGTTTGATAAGAAATATTGTACCTTGACTTAAATCGAGAAAGCCATCCATCACTGCATTTAAAATCTTCAATACCCATTCGACTTGCCAATTCATCAGCCTTCGTCAGCACTAGGGGTCCATTTATCGGAAAATTTCGAGATCTAACATCCTGGAACCATAGCAGTAGAGCTTTTTCTAGAACTTCTTGGGACGCATTTCCCATGCGTTTCCTTCCTCTAGCAAATTTTGATTTTTCCCATGAATCTAAAATTGACTCCTTGTTTTTCAAATTAGTTGACAAGGCATTTTTTTAATTCTATAGTCAGCTGCTAACTTTGTTTTACATTCGCCATTCTCTACTTTCTTTAAAATTTCTACCTTTGTCTCCAAAGTTAGGGTTTTGTACTTTCCACGTGTAGACATCCTGAATTTTTACACGTCCACACCACACAAAGAGGAAGAAAAACTAGACCACATTAACTTGTCTGCACTGCAGTTATAACTGACGCAGCTCCCTAGAATCTATAGTAAAGACTAGTTTTTCTGAAATTCTAAGAAAATCGATCCAAATAAAGGAAAATTGCTTTTTATATTTAGCACTAATAAGAAGGACAATAGCTACTAACGTTTAGCGGACATGCAATAGTCTAGGAATGCAGGCATGTGCCTCTTTACACAGAAAAGAAATTTTGACACACAGAATAATAAATACAGTGTGTATTTTCTCCATTAAACGAGGAAAAAGAATTTTTTTGTCAAATTTTTAGTTCCAATTAACCGAAGTGGTAAAAATTTAGTTCGAATTAATGAGATATTTTTAACATTAACTCCAATACAAGATTTTTGGGGCCTTTGGATTAGTTCGAATTAACCGAAAGTTCGAATTAACCGAGTTCGAATTAACGAGCGTCCACTGTATATAGATTTTTACACAGTGCACACTCTGACAAACTTTTATAACAGACGCAAAAAAAATACATAATTAACTTAAAACTTTTGGGCAATTTTATAGTAGGTTTGAATTATAAAATGTTGTACTTTTAAAAAAATAGTAAGAAAATATGCCCATTTATCAACGAAACTATCATTAAGACATAATAAAAATTTCATTTAATGTATCTTAAATAAATCCTCTTCTCAGTCTTGCCAACGAGAGGCATTATACGATTGAGGGTATCGTTGCGGGGAATTTTCTTTTGAAAGATGCAACTCACCTGTATCTTTACTTATCTTTTAGAAATAATAATAACAATAATTGTAAATATTGGTAAAAATAGTAGTAAATTTTTGCTGTATTTCAAAATTTCTCCATACTTCTAATACAAGTGATATCTAAGTCCAGTGTGTTGCACTACGATCAGTATATCAGAGAAGGACGCAGTACTTGAATAACTACTTCTTAGTAGTTTCTCATTTGTTTATTGTTCTTTAAATAAGCAAGTTCTAAACTATGACAATTTTTCTGCGATTTCATCTCTTAACAGAATAAATGAGATGCCCTACCTTAATAAATCAATATATTTCCTTCACTGACATACGTATAAAAAAAACATGAAAATAGTCTTCCCCGAAACTTGACAGCGTCAAACGTGAAACGCATGTTAAATAATGAAATAAAACAAGAAGTGCTATCCTATTGTTAGTCCTCTGACATTGAAGTGATAGAGCTGACATGTGTAAACATCTCTTGTTTCAGTCAGTTACGCTCAGGGGCGTATATTGACAACTGAAAAGGAGATGATTCATTTACATTCTACGATACGTGTTTAAAATTCGTGTTCATTAGATTAAGTTGGGGTTAATCAAAATGAGACCAAATTTCACTATGGATCTTAGTGAAGAGAACAATTCCTTTAAAATACCTTCCTTTTAATTAAAAATATGCAGTTCTTAGTAACAAAGCAATGGCATGCATTTAAACACTACAAATTTAAAAAATGCTTCTTTCTACCGCGGTAGACATTTCGTCCTGAGTACATTCGTCCATGTAAGGCTCTACATTATTATTTTTTTCATTTAAATATAAAACGTCATTAATTGCTTTGATGCACGTCTTGAAAGTCACAACGATGATTGGAACTTAGCTATATTAATTTGCCCCTCATTCTGGGGAAAGAATTGGTTCTAGTAAAACAGTTTCTCGGATTTCTTTCTTAATACCTTTGCTTTATATCTAATGATTTTAATATCCTTAATATCTATCTACACTAGGAAGTAAGTTTTTCTAATTATTCTAATTTGTGTAACCCCGTCTTGCTTTCATGTATTTAAACTTTAGCAGTGTCATACTGCAGAAAATTTCAGTCTCACCCACAGAAATTTTATTATTTTTTCTCCACAAGAAACAAATAATAAATCTAAAATTTTCGAAATCATATCACTTTTTTAAAACTCTTCTTTTATAAAACTCAGGTTATAATAAAAGCAAAACATAAAAAGTTTTACTTTTATTATAACCTGAGTTATTTATTATCTATTAGAAAGGATGAATTTAAAGGTGTTTTCCTGGAAAGCAAGTTTGCTTAGAATCATGAAAGATGTGGCAAAACTAGCTGTTGAAGCTTGATGATACAGATAAGAAGTACTGCAATATTTTTTTTTTTAAATCGAAGATTTTATAACCTTACAAAGCAAGATTTTTATTTTTTTTATAAGCTGAAATGCAAACAAAAAATCCCAAACTACCAATGTTGACAAAAATTAACGCCCCAAATAGTAATTGCATAAAAATCTGGGAAAAATGGCCTTGAAGAACACCAGAAAATAATTACTGTCACTTCTCAAATGAGTTAAGTTTTATTTATTTATTTTTACTCTTATATGCATAGCTATTATTCAAAAATGAAAAAAATCTCTTCTTTGTCCTAATCTTAATTGTAAAATAAGAGATAAGTGTTACTTTCGGAAGATATTAAGAAAGGAAATCTATACTTCTATACTCGAATTGGCCTGTGATTTGTGCGTTTAAAAAAAGGATGCGTCTCTATCTGCTTTAAAAATCACTTTATTTACCTCATCCAGTGATATTATAAAGCATATAAGAGACGCTGCATTTTACTGAACGAGGTAATTACCTACGAGGTAAATATCTTACCAGAAGAACAATTGCTCTGAAGATCCAAAATAGTTTACTCAGTATGTCCCCCTGATGATTGCTTGTGAATAAATTTCACCGAAGAAAATTGTTTTTCATATGTCTCACTCTCAATTTTATGATGAACTTTAAAATAAGAAAAATGGCATCATAAGACATACTGTAAAATATTATTCGGACATTTCCTTTGCCATATATCGCTTTGTTAGTTTACTGGTGAAATGTACAACTTCATTTCTATGACTAGTCATTCACGCATATATCGTTAGAAGAAGCATCATTAACCTTCCATCACAAAATTAAACATCATTTTAAAAAGTATCATTTGTAAATGAACTAAATCTTAAGATGTCAGAATCTTATTTCCTTTGGATTGGAATCCCACGGGCAGTTTGATAGCTTAACTATTAAAAGCAGAAAATACGGTACGAATGCAAAGTACTTTTTTAAAGCAATGATATCTACACTGGTCATCAAAAATTAAGGAAAAATAGCGATTACTCAAAAAGTTATGCGTAGAATTTAATGAAACTTATACACATTATACAACACATAGGTAGGTATAAAATAGCATAAAAAGAAATCGCCAGACAATTATGGTGTTATAGAAACTAGCATATGTATACAATGAACAAATCGGATGTGTCAGTTTGATATAGGAAAAGTACCTTTAATATGGCGTATGATCCCCCGAGAAGCAATACATAACATACAGCGATGTATGATGCTGTCAATTATGCGGTCTATGAGCAGTGGCGTACCTAGACCATCTGGGGCCCGGGGCGGATTTATTTTTGGGCCCCCCCCCCAAAAAAAAAGGTAATTTTTAACTTTTTCTAATGACAGATAGCCTTTCTTTGCCTTAATCAAACAGTCTCCTCAGGCTATTGACCTGTGCAGACAGTGGCGTGCTCAGGATTTTGTTCTGGGGGGGTCAAGGCCTCCACGTGCTAGGGGTCGTCCATTTCCCTGACGCTCTATTATCAGGGTGGACTAGAAGGGGGTGTCTTCCGGGGGGTCTGGGGGGTATGGAATACCCCCCAGCCGAAGGGGGGGGGGCAGGGGTCCTCCCCCGGAAAATTTTGAAAATTAGGTGTTAAATAATGCCATTTTAGGCTATCTGGAGTACTAGATGCCACTTCTTAAAAATCATATATCTATGAATTCGGATAAAATATTTGAAGCGACGCTCCCGTCATTATTGGAATAAAAATCTAACAAGAAGAGCTTTTTAAAGCAGATACGCGACGAAACAGTACTTAATAAAAAGCTCCAATGCTCTTAGTTTATTTAAAGCCTTGTCCAAGGAAATCCCCTGAATTTGCAGGTAGTGTTGAGTGCGGTTGATTTCCTCCGAAATGTTTGACCACAGGCGTAGAAACGCTATAAACTTAAAATCGCACACATTTGCCATTATAATCTGAGCTGATCCTCTTGTATCTAGGTTTTCAGACTCGTCGCACAGCTTCTCTACAGCATCGATCAATTTTCCAAATTTTCCAAAACACACAACATTATTCAAATTTTTTAGGCCAAAGCCAGAATCTGACACAAAGAATCGGTTTACCTGTAATTTCCAGGCTCATCGTCGTCATCCGTCAGTCTTTCCTCAATCTAATGCTTAAATCAGGACTTCTGACACCAGAAAACTAACCAGTCTATAACAGGGCCCGATTTAGAAAATTCTTTAGGCACAACTCGGGATGGGGCGATGGGGGCCTCCTAACAGTGATGTGGGGGTAAAATTTCCAAAATTGACACACACGAAAAATAATCATGAATCATTGTGAAAGTATCATTTTACCGAGAATTGGCTATTTGAAACGTAAAAGCCTAGAGCATTGTCAAATAACAAAAAGCAATACAACATTTTAACTTCTTCATTAAATTAAAACACCAATACAATGCAACCAGAAAAACTTAGTAATCCCTTATATACACTATAACATACATATGAACTATACATATAACTATACATATGATGAACCAATCAATCAAATTTGAAAGGATATATAATAAAAATTGATATTGAAAAAGGTAAAATAAAAAAAACTGAATTGGAAATTTTCTTTTTTTTTCTTCTTTTAAAATAAAAGTTTTTTTGGGCCCCCAACATTCGGGGGCCCAAAAAAACTTACTAGTTCCGGGCCTAATGGAAAATCACGGCCTGGTCTATAAGGACTTTGCCAAAAATAAAGACTATCAGCCTATTTAATGATTTTCATGTGTTTATTGCACTTCTAGGATAAATACGGTTACGTGCAAAATTTTAAAATACGTCAAGAAATGTTCGTGGGTTCTGGAAAACGACGAAGAATGTCGGGCGATTCTCAGCAACTCAGCGTCAGATCTACGGCATCTCTCAGCACCATAGGCGTAGCGTGCTTCTAACTTTTCTTTTTTTTTTTTTTTGGGGGGGGGGCAAGAATTGAATTCAGTTAGGGCCCTCCTCAGCGCTTTGACTACCGGACGGTCCTTAAAATATGAAATATTGGGATTTTTTGAAATTGAATAAAATAGAATTGATGTTTGAGTAGTTATTTATACAATGAGAAAAATAAATATAATATTAATAAAATCAGAAAAAAATATAGCATCGAATTTATGCTATGGATCATATCATTGTTAAAATCTATGTTAAGGCTAAAGACATAATCGGAATCTTCAGTTTCACAGTTTGAAAAGGCGGCAAAAAACCCAGCTTTCTTAAAAGTTTTCTACAATTTTATGGTTTTAACTGAACTTTTATTAACGTTTTAATTTATTTCAAGTTAAGTTTGGGGGGGGGGGACGTGAAATGTTGGAAGTCGCTAAAATATGCAATTGTAATATTTTATAAAAACAATAACGTTCTTGTCTGATTTTTAAAAAAAATTTAAAATGTAATTTTTTGTAGTAAAGTTATCATTTAATTTTAGAAAAGACCCCTGTCGTGGGGCCCCCTTAGTAAGTGAGGCCCGGGGCGGACCACCCCCCCCCCCCCCCCCTTGGTCCGCCACTGTCTATGAGTTCAGTAGGAAGTGAGAGCCATTGCTGTTGCAAAACAGTTGAAAGCGTGGCTACGGTCCTAGGAGGAGGATTGAGAGCAGCTATACGTCGTCCTAAAGCGTCCCAAACATGCTCGATAGGATTCAGGTCCGGTGATCGAACTGGCCACTCCATGCGCCGAATTGTTTCCTGCTCAAGATAAGCATCCACGATGCGAGCCCTGTGCGGTCTCGCGTTATCGTCCTGTAGCACGAAAACATTGCCTATTGTTCCAGTATAAGGGCGCACATAAGCATCAAGGATGTCATCTCTATAGGTGTAAGCATTCACATTCAAGTAGACCAGCCCTCCATTGATCACGCGTCCAGTGGATATGTTGACGTGCCCACTGCAAACGCTCCCGCCTATAGCGTGACGTGAGCGGGACTCAAATGGAGGGTCGCCTCGCAAAAACACTACATTCGTGAAGCCTTCTACGCACGGTTCACGTTGATACCAACCTTCCGGAGCTTACAGCGAGGGAGGATAGACGGAGACTGAGTTCAGACGGAGCTGCGCTTGTATTCCTTCGTGTGCATAATGACAAATATCTGTCATCGGCACAAGTCGTAGCGTATGGCCGTCCTTGGCTAAACCTCTTGGATGCCGAATCCATGCTTAGAAATTGTTGGCAAAGTCTATGAACCACAGACGGACTCACATTTAGCCATCTGGCCACTTCTGTCTGACTTTGTCCTGCCTTTAGTCTCCCAATAGCTCACCATCGCAGTTTTTCGGTCAAATGATGCCTTGATGCCTTGTTACAATTTGGCTATGCCAGATGTCTAATCTCAGCCTCGCAGCGACAATTGCCGGTTTTCTGTTAGACATGCACTTCTATGCTCCTCGCAAATGACGTATTCCGACTGCAGCGCCTCTATTTTGCGTAATGTAGTATTTTTTAGCACCTTTTACTTAACAACATATTCAAATTTTAAATAGATTGTCCTAGTTTTGAACGTGTTATCCCTCTTTTTGCGATTTTTCCTTAATTTTTGATAACTAGTGTATATTGCCATAATAAGTGTAGGTTGAAACACGTTCTATGAGGTTTTTTTTGCGGCGTTCTTTCGTAGCAAGTACAGAAAAGGCCATTCCATAGGAAAAAAAAAATCGTAATACTTTTAAGCCTTTTGTTTTGCCACACTGGTAAAAGAAATGTAGGCTCAAACAATTATTACTGTATAAAAACCCTAAAAATAATTTTCTGAAATAAATTTTCAAATGTAAAAAAGAGACAACGATTTATTTATTATATTTTATTACAGTATTACATTCTATCTATCTGTCTATCTATTTTTCTTTTCTATCTATCTGTTTTTTCGAAACAGACTTCAAATAGTCCTGGCATTGGGGCAAAAATATAGCAATGATAACCTGTTGAGAAATTTGCTGTTTGGAGATTCAAATCTTTAATTCTAATTTCACGCCTGAGGTATTTTCTTCAAAGTCAGTTTTAGGTGTATTCATACATTCTGATTCACTATCATTTGATGTCTCTAATTTCACGAAAAATTGCCTTCTACAAACAATATCGTTATCACAATTAGAACCACAATCATTATAATTCGGTATGTATCAAAATATTCGAGGAATAATTATTTTTTCCCTTTACTTATCGCATGCTGGAGACCATTTTGCTTTTGTTTTCTCTTAGCCTCTCAGCCAAGTGGCTATTTTCAAATGAAAGGATAACAACAATGATCTAACTGTAACTTTCCTTGGAGATCTACTATTCTGTTGGTCGCTGTGCACTGCAAATAATTCACTTACTTAAGCTCAACCACTGGTTAAAGTGGTAAAATGCATCCACTTCATTGTATAATACGATTGCTGCGCTGTCCAAACATACTCCAACAGAAAATTTCAAGCAAGAATATCCCAGAATATGGTTAGAACGGCAAAAAGGATCGACCGGGTCAATTCCGGACACCGACAGCAAAGAGTTTATATCAGGGTTGGGGCGTCTGGAATGAATATGAGTAAACACAGGTTTCATATTGGTCACTTTTTCATATTTAGAGCATTCAGTTTATGCCTCCTTCTTGACAGATGATGACAGAATGGCGAGGTCGGGGCATTAGGTACCAGATTCTGTGTTTACAAGTCTCATTGTTGGCTTGTCTGTTTGTGGCGAGCTATTGAACCCGGCCTAATCAACTCTAGCGTAGCTTAGAAAGATGGTAGCGCTCTCAACCAACCAACCACTTTATGCTTGCATCATTATCTTGTATGCCTCCGAAAAAATGCTTGTTTCATCTTATTAACTTGTCACGACAAGAAAAAATTCTACGAGTATTACATTAAAAAGCGTAAAACTTTATACCTTAAATATAGATATACCGGGTGACCAGAATAAAAACACCCCTACTCCCTGTATATCGAACTACTCAGTGTAAAGGTTTCAAATTTTGTACACATACTATTCAAGACATGGGGAAACGGATTAAGCGAAAAAAATTAAAGAATGAAGCATTAGAAGATCCAGAAACCATTGATAGATGGCGCTATGCAACATGACATACGCTGAAAAAGCACATTTAAAACACATTTTATTAGAACGTATCAAACATTCATGTGACAAGGACCTTATCGATTCAATTGAGGGAATGCTGCCTAACATGGTACCCTTCTTGAAGATGTAAAATCTGCAGTCTGTGGACAGCTTGTTCAATTGCGGATCGTAACTGGTAGACTGAAATGCCTCTACATGCAGAGTAATACCTTCTTTCAAATCTGCCAAGGTTACCAGACGTCCTCGATAAACAAGAATTTTTAAGTGTCCCCACAGCCAAGAATCACACAGTTTAAGATCCGGAAATCGAGATGGTCAGGTTGTCAAAGACGCACGACTGATTTTTTCTGTTATTAGTGAAAAGTTGCGGAAGAAACTACTGTACACAATGTGGGGAGACGCTCCATCCTGCATAAAAGTAATTTAGTCAAGACGTTGCCGCTGTTTCAAATGGTGTACAACAAATGTTTCGAGAATCCTTTTGTGCCTGTTAGCCGCCACGGTGTATGTCACAGGTCCATTGCGAGCAGCCTTTTCAAAAAAGAAAGGTCCAAGAATGAATGTGACTGTGAATTCACACCAGGCTGTAACTTTCGGTAAGTGGGTGGAATCTATTGGAATGTACGGGGATTTTCCGTGACCCAAATGAGACAGTTATGGTTGTTCACTGTTCTACTGAGGTGGAAATGGGCCTCGTCGCTCCACTTCATCTGTAGCAAGGAATGTCAATGCAAAGGTCAATCGTTTTTCCTTGTCGTTGGCCAGCAACTGTTATGACTGATTTTGTAAGCAAAAAATGCACCATTTTCCTCAGTACGTTCCACACTGTGCTATAGGGAACACTTAAGTGTCATGACACTGCACGTGCACTACTACAGCTTACAACATTATCCATTGACTGTTTAACAATAGCGGTGGCAATATCTTCAACGACATCTGGACGAGCTGGTTTGCGTTCTCAACCCTGCTGAACTCCATTAAAAAGGAATAATTTAATTTCACATGTTTTTTATTATTATAATTATAATTTTTATTTTGATTTTTTCCCTATTTTCTGTTGTGCAACTCCGCCTATCGGTGTTTCTGGAACTAATTTTTCTCCCCGAAATCCTTTTCCCCATGTCTTGAATAGCACGTGCACTAAATTTGAAGCCTTTGCACTGAGTAGTTTGATATACAGGGAGGTCAGAGTAGAGGCTTTTTTAATTCTGGTCACCCGGCACATATTCCAGAAATTGGGTTTTGTTGTCAAAAAGAATGGGTGTTAATTTGTGTGACTTAAAAAATTATGCAAACATCATCATATTATCTCTTAAATAACTTTCAGTCATTAGGCCTAGTGTTTTTTATTTTCTAAGCGTATTTCTTCCTTGTATCTTTCATTTTAGAATACCTCAAAGAGCTGAAGGAAATTTCTTCCTTCTTTATTTTATCTTTCTGAATTTCTTACTATAGAAATAACACATATTTTCACACGTATTTCAACATATGACTTTTATTATTACACTTGAAAAAAATAAAGATTCTTGATTATAATTATTGATGATGGATCAAAGCTGAGAGTAGTTTCCCTAAAACAGTTTATTCCAATAAAGACATTATTTGAGAAGCTATCATGAAAGTCTCTTCTCAAACAAGATATATTTCAAAAATACCACTCTCTGATCAGTCTTTGTGTTTCAAAAGATGACTAAAGCGCTCCAACCGAACAACAATCACGAATACTATAACAGTTTATGATTGTCTGTTAAAGTGATATATTGTTATTGTTCATTTGGATCCAACCACTCCAACAACGTAATTCATCACAGAGCACAAAGAGGAATATCTCTCTCTAGTCAGTCCCACGAGAATATCTCCTGTTTGTGAAGGTGTCTTTAAAAGGTCATGGGGGGAGAGAAAAAGGAGTGTCACAAAATGTTTATAACAATCCTTTTAAAACTCAAAATATTGTTTCGTAAAATAAAAGTTGAATTCATTGTTAAAATTTTATAACTGTGAGAAGATTTCAAAGAGATTTGTGATAGAAATGATCAGTAAGTTGTAAACCTCAGAATTCTTCCTGAAAAGTGAACAGATAAGAGATATCTATTTACACACAACATGAAAGATCAATAGATGCGCAGTTAATGCCTGGCTCTCAAGTAAGCAGGGGGTCCTCCTACGCAGAATACTTCTTAGTGCTAGATCAAGATTCAAACAGTAGGTGGCCATTTATGTACTGTCAGCTTGGAAGAATAATTTATACGGTTATAATGAAAATGGTTTACCCGTTGATTAACCCCTTACTAGAGGACGGCGCGCCCATATTAAGCTTTGTAGACAGAGAGATTAATGACTCAAAATTATCTGGAAGTTTCAGAATTCATCTCATGTATTTCTTTAGTTTTATTTCTGTAAAATCTTTTCTTCCACATATCCATTTGAAATCATAAGACTGGGTAACCAACGGACACAACCACGGGAAAGGATGTTATAAAACTGGATAGTAATCCTTTCAGAGAAAGAATAAATTAGCATTGAACACCTTTTAGAAATATTTTATTATTTTTTAGAAGACCTTCAAATACATTATTTTCAACTCCCCCCCCCCAAAAAAAAAGTAACTTGTGATAATCTAACTGAATGAAAAAAGGCATTATACACAGTTTTTGCATTTCCAATTTATGTCATTGTCAGTTTTTTGATATGTGCAGTTCTTAATGTCCATTAAAGGAAAGTGCAAGGAAATGATTGACACGATTTTTTTTTTCTAAATTTTTCTTTTTTCATCTTCCATAATATCTGCACCGATTATCGAGTGGATGCATTCTGATGAGAACATTAATTCTAGGATACTGATCTCCTAGAAATTTCTCAGAAACGGGAATGGAATGTTTTTTAGTTTTAAACATCTCTAGGCTACGGCCAATGAATTTATTTACAATTAAGTCAAACTGAGTTAGTGCTTTTAAGATCTTGAGTAAAAAAGTGAATGATTTAGGCTTTAATGATGAATATTTTTTGTCTAAATCTGTTAGGTACTGTTGTTATGAGATTTTTTTTACACTACATGAAGAAATGCTATTGTAATAGCTAAAATGAACAATAACCTGGCATTCTTTCGTCAAAATCTCTAAGCGTTTGTTGGTTATTAAATAAGGGACAAAAGTTTTAAATTCTGAAGGTTAAGCGTCTTTTTATAGAAAATGAAATTGATATAAATTATTATGAATGTGTGACCCGACTAAAATAAACTTTTAATTTCCTAGCAGTTATATCACTTGTTACAGGTAGCAACTAATATCTAAAGAACCTGCTGCTAAGTAAATAAAGATCAGAAGAAAAGAACAAGAATAAAGTAAATATATAATATGTATTCACTTGATTTACTATTTATTATAAGAAAAAATTGTAGAGATATTTATGGTATATATGCATTTTAAAAAACTAAATATCTTTTGATAGACTTAATGAATCTTGAAATCCCTTGCCATGAATGAATTATGCCACAGAACTAAGTATCTAGTGGTTAGAAGTATGTTAAAGTTCAGTACGTTTAACAGAACCACATATACCAGCAGATAAAATTTCAGTCATTCATATCAGATCTTTAGGAATCTGGTCCTAAATTTAATATTATATACCTAAATTTCTCGTTTACTCACATGACAGGTTGGGTAATGGTTATGGAATTTCGATAAAATTATTCTCACAAGCTACTAATAGCTTAATAGCCCTAATTTATAAGTTGTTTAATTTTTTCACTAACTTTGAATAAAGTGTTGCAGAATCCTAGTATATTATTAAACAAAGGGGAATCTTTTCGAGCAATAACCTGATAGAAAATATAGCACCAAAACGAGTGAAATAAGTTTGGGAAAAAATACCTTTAAATATTCATCATAATTAAGTAAAAGTCTAAGTTTTACCTATTTATAGTGACTGCTTATGGTTTTTATTCCTGAAGAGACAATCTGTTTGGAAGATATGCGAAAGAATCGAAATTCGTGGAAAAGGAGTCAACCGACAGTCCTAGAAAGTATAAATAGATTTATTTAAAAAAAGATCTGCTCAATTGGCTCAGAATCTTTTAGTTGAGAATAACGGACTCCACTACGATGTTTCAAATGTCAAGAAACTCAACGAACGGGAGAAGATTCTAAACATGGACTAAAAGAGTACCGATCAATCCTGTAAACATGCAGTATGCAATAAAATAGGACGAGGCTACAGCTGGACAAGGCAAGCTCCATGTTGAACAACGCTAACAAGCTTCTAAAAGAAAGCAACGATTTACTAACAAAGATAGTTAAAGATTGTGGCAAAACAAAATTTGTGAAGCACCCTAGTCTCTGCATTTTAACAGTTAAATACACGGAGGTCTCCAAGTCAGCAGTATCCTGCTGTTGTTACTTATTATTACAGGCCGGACGATGAATGAACTGCTAGGTCACAGGCATGCAGTATATGGAATTTGTGTATTCAAGTCCTGTTGTTCGAATGGATGGATGTATCCGTTTGACATCGGTTCAAAACGATAGGTCCCAGTCTAATTAGTTACCAGTCCTCGTGTAGGAAAATAACCGTAGCGTTACTGCCTTTATCTTGAGTCAATCCTCCACATTCTCTTTAGAGTAGTCTTAAAGTAACACGGGTTCTATCCATTGTGTTGACAAATCTCAGGGACCTTGGAGTTAACTAGAATAATTAAATTAGAATAACGTTTTACGTGGTTTTTAGTTCAAAATCATCAGTTCGAGAGCCATACAAGTGAAAGAGCCGGAATCTATCACAGTGCCACTATTGAAAAGTTGACAGCCGGACCAACGGTGTTCCGAAGCAATCAACACACCAAATGAGACTGAATTTTTGTCAAGTGGAATACATCTCTTGGCGAGAATTGAAAATCCTGTGGAATTGAAGAACTGAAAATTGTCCCTAGGTACTCTATTAAATTCCTTATCATAGTGTTCTACAACATAAAAATGAAACATTTTGTCTTGTCCAGTATTTACAGATATTTTACGATAGCATTCCTTTCCAAATACAAATTCTATAAGAATTCGTTTCTTTTTAAGGTTAGCCGCGCTTGCCCAGGGAATAAATGTGGATCTTTTTTGTCATATATGGCTCTTGAGGTGGGACTGTGATTCTTTCGATATCTTTGAGTCACACCCAGAATGGATTAACAAATTTTAGTTGTCTTATGGTGTTCCAAACGAGAAAATTAAACATCTGTGTTTTGTGAAATTACTATCACCAACGTTCACTTTATTTTTTTCCATCTGTGCGAACCTGGTGTTGAGGAATAACAATAGTTATCAGTCGCCACTAACTTATCAAAAGATAGACAAAGAATATATTAAACGCCTCATTATAATTATACGACTTTAAGATTACAAGAAGTTTAACTCTTTCTCAGGCATTAAGACTAGGTAAAATTTTAGTTAGATTAATCTCTTCCTGAAGGGTGGGACAGAATTCGATCAAATTAGGACATAAAAAGCGTAGAACAATATTTTATACGGACTGAAGCATTGAATCTGGACAATTTTGGTTGTCTCGCTTGCTTTTTTAATAACTAGCCAATGAGGAAAATAATGGGCTCCGTGGTCTCTGTCATCGTTTACATTTTCAATTATGCCATCAAATTCCCAGGATAAAAAAATGATAATTCCCCATCCCCTTTCACTAGAAGCAAGTTCTAACGAAGTCGATTCTGAGCCCCGAATTGGATGCTTGTTTATATAGAACTATCTAAAACCCACGGAAATGGAACCTCCTACGGTCTGTGACAACACGTTTCAGCGTACCTGAAAAATGTTTTCTCACCTTTTCTTGTAACAATTCATTATTTTCGTTTCCTTCCTGATCCTAAATACTTAAAATATCTAAACGACAAAGGTCGTCAAGCTTTTCGTTAAATACAAATAAAGACAAAAACAATATTCACAGAGATTTCTTCTTATTGCTGTTATGAGTGATCGTTTTTACCATCAGGTCCATCCAGGTCTAGTCTTCATAGTGACTTGTGTTCAATTTCTCCAGTAAATATACTTCTTTTTAGATCTGTTCTTAACAGCGAAAGTATTTCGTTGAGATTTTCTTCGAATAAGCGAGTATTCATCCTTTAGAAAAATATCATTGCCATGAATTCCCCGATTTCTTAATTATCTCATTTAATGCATACTTTAAGTTTTAGAAATGGTCGCATTTTCTTTTCGTCTAACAAATACACTTCACGGTTATTTCGTTTATCGGCGTAACTTTACGTAATTTGATTTCATTTATGTTTTTCAGACATAGCTACGCCATCAGTGTTTGAGGATGTACACGTCTAAATGACGAGACTGATTTGTAAGAACACAACTTTCTATTTTTTTAAGGGTTTTTACTTCTGGTATTCCCGAACAGAGCCGGTCCGATCCATCATGGCGCCTGAGGCAAGTTTTACACTGCTGACCATCCAAAATGCAATACCATGAAGGAAGCAACCAAACAACATGAAATTTACATCATGCGTATACCGCGATGGAATATACAAATGATAACGATTGCAGCGTACGAGCATATCATGGGCGACTGCAGCGCTCCTGACAAACTGTATAGAAAGAGAGGAAAGACAGCCGTTTTGAAGAACGTGAATTGTGCTCTCGTGCGATTTTTTTGTGTGTGCAGCCTTATGCTTCGGAGAAAAACACGAGGATCATTCGAGCACGTTTTGGAGTTCGACCTAGGCAGAATAGTTGCATACAGAGATTGCGGACTATCCTTCCGAGAAATCGGTCATCGTGTCGGACGTAGCCAAGTCACAATCATGCGAATATGGAATCGGTGGATGCAGGAGGGAATGACTGGCCGACATGAGCAATTGCAACCGCCTCATTGCACCGCTCCACCGGAAGACGGGCATATTATACGCATGGCACTGATGGAGCGCAGTGCCATATCCACAATCATAGCACAACGAATACGGTCTGTAACACAACAATCGGTGTCTGCACGAACAATACGACGTCGTTTGCAGCACAGTGAACTGTCCGACCTAGGCGTCCATTGCATCGCTTGCCTTTGACTTTAAACCACAGGAGTTTGTGGTTGCAATGGTGCACTGAACGGCGGAGATGGAATTCCGAATGGCATGACATTGTGTTTTCGGACGAATCACGCGTCTGCCTGCAACACCACGATGGTCGGATTAAAGTTTGGATACACCGTGGAGAGAGGCTGCTCAACTGTTGTGTTATGTACCGTCATACTGGTCCTGCACCCGGTGTTATGGTGTGGGGTGGTATTGGATTCCACTTCCGCACCCCTCTAGTACGCCTTACCGGTACACTTACCAGCCGGCGCTATATCTCTGAGGTTTTGCAGGCTGTTCTCCTTCCTTACTTTTAGGGCTTGCCACTTTTCAACAGGACAATGCCCCACCACACGTTGCACGCATTGTTGAAGATTTCTTCGATTTGACCACCAGATTGTACTGTTACCATGGCCTGTCTGTTCTCCCGATTTATCACCCATCAAGTATGTCTGATTAATGATTGGACTTTCCTAGCCCGGCACAACAGATGAACTTTGGCTAAGTGTGGAGGCAGCGTGGGCTGCCATTCCCCAACACCACATCAAAAGCCTCTTTCAGTCAATGCCGCAGCGTGTCACAGAGGTTATTGGCAATCGTGGAGGTAACACTCATTACTGATTTTCTAGTACTCCTCACTTCAAAGAAGGCTGTATTTCCAATCAATTATCATTGATACTATCTGTAACTTCTGAAATAAATTTGGCTTTGATATCGCTTGTCCTTCTTGGTGTTGCATTTTGGGTGGCCAACAGTGTAAAAAAAGCGCTTTTCCAAATTTTTAGAGACTAAATAATGAACGCATCTTTAACAGAAATTGTCTACTTTTAGAATAACGATCATTTTGGAAAAAAATATGTATTAATTAAAAAGTTTCAATTATTAAAAATAATAATAAAAAATACAGAACTAAAAAAAGCAGAAAAAGTAAATAAATTTGAATATAATTTGTTATGTAATACAAATAATGAGTACATTCTTATTTGAGCCTTTATTGCAGCAAATAACTTAATTGCATCGCTATAATTAATTGTTTTAGATACTTTCCAATAGAAACTATTCCTAGATCTTTCAGTCGCTCCTGGGTTACTGTTCGTAGTTAATTCTCTAAAATTTTCAGTTTAGAAAAATTGCGCTCAGCAGCTGCTACAGTTTCAGGTAGCGTTAATAGAATTCTTAGAGCTACAACAACGTTTAGAAAATTTATTTCTCATGATCTCAAATTCGGCAGTCTGCAAAAAATAGCATGAATATTGGTTTATATTTGTGCTATTTTACGAATTTCGTCATACATCATATTAAACTACTAGATGTAACCCGTCATTTCGACGTCATAATACTAATAATGACGTCAAAATGGAAAAAGTATATGAAAGTTAAAAAATATCCCGAATTATCTAACAATATTGCATTTAATCCACACCTTGTAAAAGCAAACCCTTTCATTATTTTTTATTTATTTAGTTTTTCATGCGATTGGAGTAGTAGACTGCCATCCAGTTTTTTACAGATCACTACGCGATATGAATACTTGAGCTACTTGATTCATTCACATTCAAGTTTGCTTACTTTCAGAATTCATCGCAAAAGTAAACAGATTTTTAAAAACTGTTAAATATACAGCTAAAAGCATCCAATTTTTTTTAGTTCTGAATGTTTATAGAAAAATAGGCTGAACAAACGTGATTTGATGGAAAGATATTACTTTTTAGGTAAGAAAAAATTCTGATCCACATCTGAAATTGAAATTAAGCCTAACCGGCTGTTTGTTTACTGAGGGCTTCAATTGAAAGATGAGTAAAGCCCAGAAGTGTTATACAGAGACAACGGCTACTATATATATAATTAATATTTTTGTTATTCGTTTAGAATTTCGTATTTCTACTTTGTTTCATTTTGGCGCCTCTTCCAATTTGGCGCCTGAGGCGGTCACTTCACCGTATCACGTATGGGACTAGTACCGAAGAAATATTGCGCGTGAAAAAACATTTTATAGATATCAGTCTATTCCCACAAACGGAAAAAGTTATTTCCGCTTTGCAATCCCGTGCAACATGTATGAATTTTGAACATTTAGAGCTAATTTCCTTTTATTTCCCAGATTAGATTTCTTTTCATCTGATGACACATTTCGTGCAGAATCGCAATCATGATTTTTATGATTATTATAGAAAGCGTAAAGAGTTAGTTCATTGTCTTTATACGTCAGCCGCCGTAGCGAGTTTCGTTTTTCCAACGTTGTTTAGTCTACGTTTCTCAGTCTCAAATGTATTCGATTGGGAGGATATTCAGTGTCATGACTCATGCTTTTGTTAACACGTTGTTGTGTTTATTTATAAAGGAATGCCATAGGATCGTTTATTTTATAATCAGTACTTATGCACTGAAGTTTATTGAGTTCAAAATCAGAGGGCAATTAATTATTCGAAGCATTGGGTTTAATAGAGAGTAGTATCAGATACAACAACTAAGACCTATAAACTTCGTATTAACACTTTACACCTATCAAACCAATTTCGAAATCCCTTTACATGGCTGGAATGTTTTAAAGGGAGGAATGGCAAATAGATAGTCAGGGGTGCGCGTATTAATCAGGCCATTTCGTCCTGTTTAATAACTGAATTATTTTCGAATGAAATGGATAATCCTCCGAAAGTACTCTCTGCAGTAATATCCAAATAAGCTTTCAAGTAATCAAATTTGTTAATTTTATTACGTGATTAATTATTATGAATTACTGATTTATAGTTATTCCAGAAATTAAGCCACTAACTGCTATTTCAGTAAAATTTTGGAATCGAAAAATTGGGTAATTATACGCTTACAATTTCTTTCGTACTTCGCTTATTTGCGAGGTTTCCAATTCAATGTTATTTGAAGATGTAATCATATATTCACTAATCAGTTTTTTAGCTCTAAACTTCCAGGGAGCCATTTGACTGCGATACTTTTCAGTAGCTTCGTAGTTCTGGTTTTAAGGGTGGCTTCAATTCGGTATATATGTCTTTTAAGGATAGGTACATTGTCTTTCCTCCATCTTTTATTGGAGAAAGAAAAATGTAAAACTCTATGTTTTGACCTAAGATTAACAGATTTTTTAAAATAATAATAATACCGTTTATTCATTTTCGAACCCATTGTTTTGTTGAATAACCCAATCCCTTATTTGAGATAAAATAATATTTACACCCTATAACAAATTAATGTTGAAAATTCATCAGTTTACTTATATAAAATTCACAGCTGCTGGTAAAAGTTCAAGCTTTGCATTTTGAAGTCCGAAAGATAAAGCGAAAATTCACGTGCATCTGTGCATCGACATCCTGTATACTTAGTTCAGTTTTAAAATATATATACTTGATAAATTAGCGTATAAAAGTACATTATAACATGATTAAGAAGCAGACATGATGTGATTTAACCACCTTAATATTGTAACACAAATTTAAAAAATATGATGCAAATCTAAAATATTTTCAAGTTAAAAATGTATTTTTCAGTGAGATATATCAACCATGCTAATTTTATATTATTATCTCTTTATTAAATGATATTCAACAAACTAATAAAATGTGATGGATGATTTAATTTCTTGGTTTTTGCCTTTTTAACATAGTGACATCTGAATACATTTAATTAAACTTCCTGTAGATAAAATAGTAAGAAAAATTTCAACACAAATTTCCTTTATTTTGTGAATTGGCGATAATTTAATATTAGTGAACATAACTCATGCCGTGCCCACAATAAACTCATCTAATTTTATTGCGTTTTCCTGTTTCTAATTTTTAATTTATTTCATTTACATGTTTAATATCATGGAAATTGAAATAAGAAAAAAAATTGCTCGGAACTCTCACACGTTGGAAATGAAACTTCTCGTCATATACGTAGAGCACTGCGAGAAAGCGAGATCTACACATCTCTTAATTGAGAAGTTAACATTTCGGTATCACTCACGTGATCATTAGCGCAATGGCTTTGCGCTGATGCCGAGAAACTGTTTACCTACTGATGTCTGACACCATATACTTTCGCCAACTGATGTACGACTTTTTATTTTTAGCTTGTCTATTCTATTTAAACGATTGATTAATCAACTATATAATAGTATTTACATTGTGTTAACAATAAGTAAAGACATTTTGGTAGCAACTCCTTTTATATGTTATACGTAACGTATAAACACAAGTTTAGACCAATTTCATTTATTATTACTTCAGATTTAGACAAATACACTGTTGGCCATTAAATTGCAACACCAAAAACGAAAGCCAATAACAAAACTTATTGTACGAATACAGCATAGTAGGAAGAAATATTTCTTAAAATTAAATTAGTAGGCAACTGAATTGATTAAATTGATTAAATTTGATTAAATTGAATTGATTGAATTGATTAAATTTGTAGGCAATTTGGGGGTATACAGGGTCTGAAATTAGTAAACACAGCTACCGTCTCTGGCAACTAAAACGGCTCTAACCCGGTTAGGCATCGAGTCGAACTGGGCTTAGATGACAGATAAGGGCAAGTCATTCCATGCTGCTTCAAGTCTATGCCGCACTTCATTAATCGTAATAGCTGAAGAGCGGTGGTGGTCCAGTCTCTCAGCAACCCATGACCAGATGTTTTCAATAGGTGAGAGATCTGGAGAACGTGCTGGCCAGAGCAACAGTCGAACATCCTCTTTGTCGAGGTTGGTCAGGACACGACGGGCAACATACGGTCTTACGTTATCTTGTTGAAAGAGGACGACTCCAAGGCCTCAGATAGGGCACAGCCACCGGCCTTAAGATGTTAGAAAGCAACGCTGGCTGTTCACATTACCGACGCCGACGACGCGAACAAGAGGTCTTGTACCCAATGGCTGCCCACACCATCACACCAGGCGCAGGGCCCGCATGACGATATCGAATGTAAGCAGGCCACGTGCGTTCTCCTCGGTGCCTCCAGACACGGATACGTCCATTATGATGCTGCACGCAGAACCGGGACTCGTCCGAAAAGACGACATGGTGCAACTCCTGTATCCAGTTTTGTCGTTGGGCACACCACTGTCGCCGCGCGTCTCTATACTGCAGTGTCAAGGGAATCCGCAATTATGGTCACCGTGCAGACAGTCTGTGATGCTCCAGACGTCGTCGTACTGTCCGTACTAGGGTGGGTCGTTTATTACTTTTTAAAAAAATTGAAAACGCCTGCGGTGGGAAAAGCTGTGTATTGCTTTCAGATGTTTGTAAAATTTTTTTTTTTGAAATTAAAATATATTTAGACACCCCCGCCCGTCCCTTGATGTTTCTCCAAAACGTACAGAAAAGCATTTTTTATTTATTTTTTAATGTTTTTACGTACCAAAAATTTTAACCGCCTGTAGTGGAAATTGTTGCATAGCAAGTCCCTTTGTTTGTGAAAAAAATTATTTTGAGATTGTATCATATTTAAAGCCCCCGCCAGGCCGGCGAAATTTGTTTTGAATTTCACCGATAGATTTTGTGATTGTACTGCACGGTTTCAGAAAAAGTTTCATAAAATAATCATGAATATAAAGAAGTCTACTGGAAAAACAAGTGAAGCTGCGAAAATTAAATTAAGAAGGTTTCAAAATGATGAAAAATCTACACTGTTTGATCTCTCAACATGCAAGTGTCATGAATTTTCATTGTGCACGTGTTAAAAGTCAAGAAAAGTTCTGGTTTTGGAACAAGAATTTTTGAAGGACCAGAGATCTTGGAGGAAAATGTATATGTGGAGGCAGTCTGGATGCTAAAATCACTAGGGTGCTAAAACTTAGAGCTGCAAGGAAAACAGTGGATGCTGAACGTGTGAATAAGCAAAAATCTGAAACTGAGATAAATAGCCAACCTCAACAATGTGAAAGTATTATGGATGGCAGCTCTACTTTTGAAAGTGAAGATGATTTTTGATTCTGATGAGGATTTTTAACAAGTTGCTACGTCTTCAAAAGTAGTGGTCAGCTCCAAAATTACACTTCCATTATCGTCACTGGCAACACCATTAGATAGATCTGGAGTTTCGAATCGAAAGGGTGCACTGATAGCAAGTGCTACACTTGAAGATATTGGCTTGATCACGAATACAGACTCAACTATGGTGATCGATAAATGTAAAGTAGACCGTTAAAGGAAGAAAGTTCGCCTTGACTTACAGAATAGTTTAGTGGAAGATAAGACAGCATTGTTGGCACTATATTTCAATGGAAGAAAGGACCGAACCTTAGTAATTGTTAAAGAGAGGGGCTTTTCACACAGAAGAATTAAAGTGGAAAAGCATGTAGTGTTATTGCAAGAGCCAGGAAGCAATTTCCTCGGCCATGTGTCACCAGAAAATGGCACAACTAATGAAATACTGTCTAGCATTTTAGATTATTTGAAAACTAGTCAATTATCTACCAAAGATTTAGTTGCAATTGGATGGATGGAACACCAGTCAAAGGTGGTGTGATACGATTGTTTGAGTTACATGTAAGAAGACCGTTGCAGTGGCTCATATGTCAGTTGCATGCCAATGAGTTACCTTTACGTCATTTGATACGGCATCTAGATGGAAACACTACAGTTCCTTTTACATATTGTTGTAACTAGACCTTTTACATATTGTGAGAAACTAGAAATGAAATTACGATTATTCCGTTGAATGCTCAAGATGCTGATGAGACCAAAAAGGTGGTGAAGCAGAATATAAGGCCAGATAAGTTGGGTATCGGGATAAAAAAGTGTAAGAGGATTGGAAGAGGAGGTTTATTGATGGAAACGGAAAAGAAAGAAGAACTTGAGAAATTTGTTAAAGCATTTGACAGAAATACAGAGGTTAATACGTTATGCTTAACACGAAAACCTAAGTTGAGAGATCCGAAAATAATAATTTATGATGTGGAAGATACCTATAAAAAGGAGGAATTTGGAGAGATTTTGAAAAGGCAGAACACGGAGCTGGAGGACGTTGAAGTTGACTATTTGACTAACTTCAAGACGAAGAGAGGCTATAATTGGATTATTAGCGTTAAAGGAGATGACTATAGAAATATAGAAGGTGATAAAAGGTTAAAGGTGGGCTGGAAGATTTGTAATTGGAAGTATTACAGAAAGCCAGTAATATGTTACAAGTGTTGGGGCTTTGGCCATGTGGCCAAGCATTGACGGAATAAAAATTTGTGCAAAGCTTGCGCTAATGTTGCACACCAAGATCAGCCTTGTAAAAGAGAGCAAACTAGCGCGAATAGAGAAAGATTTCAAGAGAAGACGGTGAGGAAATTGGACGTTAAACATCTCCCCACGGACCAAAGTTGTTGTAAATACCAAGCTGAAGTCGGTAAAATAATTGAGTTGACTGATTATGGGTGTCGGAAGGCGTGGACTCCTGATGCCTCGAGATATGAGGACACTGATTTTGATTATGATAATGTTATTTATTAAAGTTTCCATCACAAGTGGTGACGATGATTGATTATTGCTTATATTATTGTTTTGGTTGCCTGCACAAGTGGTGGAGGACGTTTGTAAAGTTTTGTTCAAGTTGAATAAAAATGAGTTAATATATTTCGCAGGGTGGCTGCGGTCTAAATTAAGTTTAAATTTGATTAATTGGCTCTGGCTTATGAATGATCTGCTCGTAAGGCATGTGAGCGGTATTAAGTGGCATTGACGGGAATATGATGGAGGTGAAGTGTCCCGCTGACGCGGGACAGGGATATGTATTGGGTTACGACCCGGGGCCGGAGAAAAGCGGGTTGCCATCGAGGCGACCGTTTTTAGTAGTAGCAGTGGGTGCTTATACGCATTAGCGTGGGTAGCCGAAAACATTTCGAAACCTTACATATTGTGATCCTATAGGGAAATTTCTTGACTTATCTGAAAAACTACCAATTGTGAAGTTTTGAAAAATCGCTGTTGACCTGGCCCCATTAGATGTGGATAAACTTAGTACTGCTCTCCCATGCCATACACAAGATCTCGAAAGGGCAGTCAAGATAGTGTCAGAGGCATCATCATCTGTCTGTGGAACAAAAAGTCGCGATGGCTTTATACGTACAACATTGGCGTCTCGAAAGCTGATGCTAAACTTCGAAAATAAGGCAAAATATAAAGTGTAAGATTGCTATATAACTAAACGGGAAAAAAGAATGCGCCCATATTTGGTTGGGAGGGTGTGGGAGGAATTCGAATGCAACCACATCAACATGGTGAATTCTGGGTTATTTTGGCTGTCATAATTTTGGCAAAATAAGCAAAGAGCTGCTTTAACCCTTTGAAGCAGATGGGACATTAAGTTTAATAATGACTTTAATTTTTAAAATATGTTTATTAAAAATTCTACTTCAAAGGGTTAAAATATCAAAATTTCGCCGGCCTAGCGGGTCTTTAAATATGATACGATATGAAAATAATTTTTTTCCCAAACAAAGTGTCTTGCTATGCAACAGTTTCCACTACAGGCGGTTAAAATTTTTGATACGTAAAAAAAATTTAAAAATAAATAAAAGATGCATTTTTTTACATTTTTGGAGAAAATCCAAGGGCCGGGCGGGGGGGCCTAAATATATTTTAATCTAAAAAAATTTTTTCACAAACAAAGGGTCTTGCTATGTAACAATTTCCACTACAGGCGGTATAAATTTTTGATACGTAAAAAAATTTTAAAATAAATAAAAAACACATTTTTTTACATTTTTGGAGAAAATCCAAGGGCCGGGCGGGGGGGCCTAAATATATTTTAATCTAAAAAATTTGTTTCACAAACAAAGGGTCTTGCTATGTAACAATTTCCACTACAGGCGGTTAAAATATTTGATACGTTAAAAAATCAAAAAATAAATAAAAAATGCATTATTTTACATTTTTGAAGAAACTTTAAGGGCCGGGCGGGGGGGGGGGGCCTAAATATATTTTAATTTCAAAAAAAAAAAATTACAAACATTTGATAGCAACACACAGCTTTTCCCACCACAGGCAATTTCAAATTTTTTAAAAAGTAAAAAAACGACCCACCCTAATCCGTACGTATACTTGTCATGCTGCAAACAAGCCCATTTCCTTACTCAAGGTCCGTGATGTGGCTGTACGATCCTGCAAGGCCGACCTGACAACATATCTGTCCTCTCGGGCGTTAGTGGCAGGAGGCCATTGAGATCCAGCATGGTGTTCGGTATGACCCTCGTGAACCCATCGATTCCATATTCGCATGACAGTCGTTGGATTCCGACCAATGCGAGTAACAATATCACGGAACGATAAACCGCACTCTCGATAGGCCACGATCCTGCCGCTATCAAATTCCGACACGTGCTAGTAGCCGTTTCTCCTTCTTATACGAGGCATAACACGATCTTCTCACAAGCAACCAACATTCAAACAGTAGCGTAGCGAGCATAACTGGCTCCAGGGGCACGATACATTTTTGGCACCCCCCCCCCCAAAAAACAAAAACAAAAAACACATAGGAACATATATTGGCGCCGCACCTTCGCGAGTGGCACTGAAGGCATAATAGACCCCCCCCCCCCCCCTGCTACGCTACTGTATTCAAATACGATTTCCGAATGAGAAACCCGCTACGTAACTTTCCTTTCATACAGGGTTTGAGATGCGTTTCTCCCTCCTGCGTCGTTCGATTGCGCTTAAATCCTAATCATTTGCATAGCCCAGCATCTTCTTCCTTTCATGCGAATTTGACGTTTGTATCATTCCTCCTTCATAGTGTTGCAGTTTTAATGGCCAGCAGTGTAGTTCTCATAACAGCACTTAGAACTGCTTTTCTTTTCTGTTTAACGGCATCCATGTTTCTAGCGTTTGTAAGGTATACATAAGATTCGATTCACAAGAATCGAACTTTTGAGTGAATGAATTGAAGAAGCTGCTTGAGATATGCTAATTTTGGCATACGCGCTTGGTATAAATACCAAGCAGCTTGATTAAGTAAAAAGGTTGTTAAAGTTGATAGATAAGCGAGAGGGAGCTACGAGGTAAGCAGCTCCAGGTGTTAACTGGCGCTTGTGCTTAGCAGGCCCAAAGTTTACGTAGCAGAACTGCTGGTTTGACTCTCTAGGTTGTGAGCATGGCAAAGTGTATTTTTATTGAATGCTAATATATATTCCGTACAAGTAGTACGTATGCTTATTGCTGTAAAAGCACGAATTCGATAAACATTGTTTCATGTATAAACTGTGTTTGTATCAAATTCATTTAGAGTGCCACTTCAAATTATATACACCCAAGTGTGGGTAGAAGTGAGCTATACTCTACACGTTCTTATAAGTAATAGCATAGCTTTTCGTTTGATTTTAACCTAACACAACTGCTGTTCAGGGGCACCAAAATCTTACAACTCAGATTTACAAGAACCTTGTCCCATTGGATCAAGCCTTCTTCTGAAGAGCGTGTGGAATCTATTCAAACTCCATTCACTATTAAACAAACGGAAAAAAATATTAAAAGTTATTTTTCCCGTTACATCACAGACCCTCAACAACGCGACAGTTGGCCGCTAAAACACGTGACGCCGTTCCTAGGAATAAAAAAAGAAATCCTTTCTTCGCCGGCGTTGCCACTGGACAGTACAAACTCTTACTAATGACGTACGGAAATCACGAGTAGATTCTTCCCAACAAGGAATATATGCCTTAGCTCAGGGGTCGGCAACCTTTTTTTATTATAAGGGCATTTTATTTCAGAAATGTGGAAGTTCAGCGGGCATTCCTAGATGAAGAGAAGAAGGGAGGGGGTGTTTATATTTAAATATGAAAACATTAAGGCGACATAAATTTTAATATATAAATTCAAATTTTAATTTAAACAAAACAATCTTTAAATTGATAATTAAAGCGATATTTGACATTGCAAATCTGCGGTCAACTCGTTGTAGTAATGTGGCACATAAGCTGAATTTCCAGTTCTCAGGCATTTGTCCAAATGAGTGTCAGTGAGATTTGATCGGTACTTTGATTTCAAGTGCAGGTAGCCCTCCTATAGCACGGCATCTTACAACGCGGTTTCGCTCTAACACGGTAGGATAAATTGCGGGACCCCTCGTATAACACTGCAACCTGTAACACGGTTTCACTCTAACACGATAAAAAATTTGCGAAAACCTTTGTTACATGATTTTTTTTAACACATTTAAAATCTAATTTGCCTTAAAATAATGACGGAAAGGAATAATGAACTATAGTGGCTTTATATGGAAATGTATAAACAAATTATAATTTATTCATTAATTACTCCATAAAATTACAAGATGGCCTAAGCTTAGCTGAAAATCTTGAATCATTTTTCTGAATGCAGACCGATCCGCCAAAAGAAGCCGAAAATTCAAAAGGGAGCTGCAAAATTGTCTATCGCCATACCGTGAATATGCAATGACCCTTTAAGAACCAGCAAATAAACCAAAATTACAGATTTTTTAAAGAGGGTAGAAGGAGCAAAAAAATCTAAATGAATACGGTTCAGAAAAGGAAGGTGATGTTGTTCAATCGATAAAACGTTCTTGTTTGATTGAACTGAGCAGTGATGAGGAAGAAGTTTATTAAAATTAAGGTCGTATATATTAAATGAAAATATATATTTTCTTTCTTTTCGTTTTGTGTCATACATACATTCATAATTTTAATAGATATTAAGTTGCTTATATGGAATTTTTAAAAAAAGTTTGTTTTTAATATGTTTTCAGAACGTAACTCTTCTTTTTTGAGCTGTCTCTGGATCTCATATAACACGGTTTCACACAACACGGCATTTTCTAGGAACCTATCTACTGTGTTATAGGAGGTATACCTGTATTTCATATTAGAAAACAAAGATGTGCAAGCATATGTCGACGCGCAAAGAGAGTTCAATTTCAGAGCAGGAAAAAGAAGCTGATTCACAACGATAGGAGAGTGACGCTGTCGAGAGAGCAGGCAGCTCAGTTTTTGATTTTTACATTTTAGAGATTTAACATTTAGAGATTTTTACATTTTAGAGATTTTTTTTTTACTAAAATTATTCATTACAACTACGATCGTTTGTTGTTCAAATATCTAAAATTTAGATATTTGGACAGTGGGCACTTTAAAATTATGTGCCCGCAAGGACCCCTGCCTTAGCTGGTATTTGAACTAGATCCACCCGGTTGAAAACATCGCCAAATATTGCAGGAAATACTGGCAAACTCTTCCATTAGGATCTGAGTGTTCCGGGATTGGCAACCCTACTTATGAATCACTTCGATACAGACTTCTCAGACGGAGTGAAGACAATTCTCGTGTTTGCAAAAGGCGTTTAATTTATCTCCAAACCAGCTAAATACGTTTTTCGGTCAGGAAATGAATTTTGCAACAACATTTAGAATTTTCCGATCATTTTTTGCTGCCGCAGGTCTATTGCTTGTGTACAGTCTTGTCGTTGGGTAAGTAAAAAAAAACGTGTTTAACCAGTTTTGTTGTTTGGAATCTCATACAGACTATATTTTTTGGCTAGCGGTAAATAATTGTAATATGTAAATAATTTCTTCATTACTTTGAAGGATATCATGAAACACAATATAATTTCGCAATCATTATTGCACCTGCTAGATATGTACTGCGTTTGTGGAGGAATGAAAAGTAGCTTTCTGCATTATTTTCCTCTACCACTACATCGGTGAGCATTGGTACTCGAATGATATAGGATATTGGCTATTTTCAATATAATGTTGAGGACGGTATATATATATATATATATATACAGTTATTAAGAGAAATAATTTAGAGAAATTGCACATTTTTTCGAATTTCTGGAAAACTAATGGACAGATTTTAATGAAATTTAGTATGGATACACAGTTATATTAGAGAAAAAATTATACCATACAAAAGTCATGGTAGTCAGTTAGGCTCATCAACGCAGGAATGTCCAAAACCCACGTTGCAAGATTGAGCATAAAATGAGTCTAATATGAGGTATGGCTTCCTCTCACAGTCATACAGCTCTCACAGCCCAATGTCATACTGGAAACGAGGAATTTCGACGAGTCTTTATAGCAGTCGGCACCACTCCTGCAGCAACGCAGTTTTCAGCTCCTGGATGGTTCTCGGAGGGGGGATGGCGAGATGCAATTGCCCTCCAAAAAGAATCTTAGCCATGTTCATTAGGGTTTAGGTTTTGACATCTGGCTGGCCAATCCATCCGGTGAATATCCTTATTTTCAAGATAATAGTCGACTATGTGAGCCTTATGTGAACAAGCGTTGCCGTCCATAAAAATGAACCGAGGGCCAACTGCGTCCCTGAAAAGTCAACAGTAGGTTTGTGAGATCCCATCCCTATACCTCTCACCAATCATAGACCCTCAGTCAAAGACATGGAGAAGTGTGCGGTCGTTTAGCATAGTGCAGACAACACCAGCCTTGGACCAGCCTGCAGTGGGGTAACGCTTTCTTCACAGGCAGGCCGTGATTCAACATGGACACTGATTCTTGTCAAACCTTCATTTGGAAAAAACCTGGGTCTTGACTGTACTCACTAAAATTAACAACTATGAAATATAGCAAGAACAATTAAACCTCATATGAAAGGAAAGAGAACTGGAAAATGGGAACGATAAAGTGAGGCATCTTGAAAAAACCATTTTCAAGCAATCTCAGCTTCTACACGTTTTAAACAGCATGATTGCTTTTTTATTCATCCTAGTGAGTTAGTATTAAAAGGTATATCAAATACTGTATATTAATTTTCTGTCGGGAAAAGGGCTCTAATTCAACCTTTTTATGTTTTAAAAGAGATATCTATCTCTCTCTCGCTCGCGTATGCCAGTATAGAGCAATCAGAGGCGTTTGTCGAGACTCGAACCTAGAACCCCCTGTATCAAACCTCAACGGGCTAACCGCTAGGATACTCGGGGCCCTATAAAAAGGTATGTTTTACCTACTTAGTTACTGCGGCTGTGAGAGAAAGCTTCATCCTCGATCACTTGCTGACGTCACTCTTCCCTTTATCACTAGGCCAACTTCATGGGGCGTTTTCTGTTAACAATTGTTTCTGCTGATAACTTTAATTTTTTTCTCATTTACTAATAACTTATAACTTATTTTTATCACTCTGTTTCACTCCAGTGGTCAAGTGCCATCATAAAGCTTTTCTGCCAGTACTTCGGACCTTCATTTATCGCGACGAATGCTCTATTAATAAAGCTATCCCAACGATGTGAGAAAGTCTTATTTTTGATCGCTTCCCTCAGAAAAAGAATTTAAAAATACAGCAGGAACTGAAATTCAATAGTTTTGATACATTAGAATAGTTTACAAGCATTTTATATTTTAACTAGTCTAATTTCCTAAAGCCTGAATTTATAATAACATTTGTAAACTAAAAAGAGTATTTTAGAAATAACGACAGCGACTTCTGAAACACATATGGTTATTTTATTTAAAAAATATTCCTTTATTCGTTTATAATGAATTAAAATATTTTCAGTTTATAAGAAAATCTTTAAAATTAATTTCTATTTCTTCCTACAACTGAACTGCATGAGCAAAATTTAAAAGTTCTGAAACAGTTCTGAAACCGAATATCCTTAATTTTCATTTATTTGAATATTTCTATTAAATTTAATGGCATTTATTTCTTTGTTATACAGAAATGCGTTAACTTTTCACATTGTTCAAACGAGGTAGTTTTCTTGAATTGATTTCGCAAATGCGTTGTTTCGGATGTAGCTATTGAATTTAGGCAAGATTATGTGAAGTGTATTCCAAGTTAGATTTCGAGTGCTCGTGTACTAAAAACGGACTGTTCTTGAAACGGGGGAAAGAAAAGTTGCTTATAAAGAGGCGTCATTCTCCCCTCCTCCCTTAAAACACTTGCTCATTTTCAATTGATGGCAACCCTCTGATTACTTCCGATGAATTGTTTGTTTATTCATCGTCTAGCTTTCTGGCGGATATATGTCTGGCGGATAGATGTCTGTAAAAGTTCCAGACGTTTCAAGGACATTGGAAACGTTAATTTCGACTGTTCTCCCTCCCCTTCTAGAACCTTTTGGTTACATAAGGGTAAAAAATCACAAAAGAACAAGCTAGGTGGATTCAACTGAAATGAACCATATTAACAAATGTAATGTTAATGCAAATAAAATAGGTTAAATCTCGTGTAGCATGCTAAAAAGGATATTAAGGGATTTTTTTTAAAGTAGGGATGTACCGTTGTTGAAAATGGACTGTAACATATTAACGTGATTTGGTGTCAAAGCCAACACTCGAGGTAGCGACACAGGTGGTTATGTAAAATGATTAGACAGTTAACTAAATAGAACTTCGTTACACTTAAATGATAATTTATTTGAAGTTCTCTGGATTAATTAACACACTATTAGGTCATGTTCTTGAAGTATATAACACACACAAATAATTGCAGTTGGAGTCTGCGAACAGAAGTTGAGGATAGTCCTCTCTGATGACTGGATGCACTGTCGCTGCAGGTCATCGGTCGGGCCTTCAGGGAATTGGGCTCGAACACAGAACCAGCACTGTTCGTAGAGAACGGATTCCGCTCGTCGGAACCGGCTGGATTGAGGCAGTACTCACACTCCACTCGTAAGCTGTAGATCTGTCACCGAGTAGTGGACGGCTCGTCCCACACACTCTCACTAAAGAAGCTAGTTGCTTCACAAAACCATGGAAGATCAATCTCTGATCTTATCCCAACTCTCCTCAGCGAGAAAGAGTTTCAGCACTTCATAATTTAGTATATTCTTCACTACGGGGTCACTACGGGGCAGAACAACTCGTAAATCTGTCACAGAGTAGTGGACGGCTCGTCCCATACTCTCTCACTAAAGAAGCTAGCAGCTTCAAAAACTTATGATGATCAATCTCTGATCTTTTCACACTCTTCTTAGCGAGAAAGAGTATCACCATTTCAAAGGTTCGAACCTCAGAATTAGAATCGGGATCAGCCTCGAATCTGGATCAGAATCCTCGAAAAATCTCGTGCGTCGCTTTTTAAAACCTTTTCCCCTGGTGGGATCTTTAATATCCCCGCTCTTTGAATCTGGGCTCTGATAGTCTCTTTCTTTTAGCCCATGTGCAAAACGATGTCTATTTTCATATCGATATCGCATCGGAGGATCATTACCGCTCTCGTCAAGAGGCGGATCTTCTTTTGTATTTTAACGTCCAACAGTCCAGACATCGTGGCGAAAAGCTATTGTCCGTCGTTTCTCACCTGCGCGTCGAGCGGCTGATTCCTTTGTAAGTCACCCTTCACTTCGGGAGAAATATTGCATCAACGAAGTCCGCTGGCGGGTTTGCTCTGTTTCCCAGCCGCGGATAATAATTTTATGGGTCTTAAGGAGGGAAAATGTCACAGGACCCTTTGCTCAAGTATTAACGCTAAAGAAGCTCAGTTCAAGAAAAATGTGCCTGGAACTCTCACGCGTTGGAAGCGAAAACTGTTATCAAATACGATGAGCACTGCACGAGATTTGCAGATTTCTGAATTGCAGAGTAAGGGCCTGTTCACATAGGCCTCCGTTGCGTTGCGTTGCGTTGCGTTGCGTTAAGGAAAAGATGACATTGAGACGAAAATAAACCAATCATATGCCTCCAAACAATTAGCAATGAAATTTTTAACGCCTATGATTGGTTTATTTTCGTCTCAACGTCATCTTTTCCTTCACGCAACGCAACGCAACGGACTCCTATGTGAACAGGCCCTTATCGTTTCGGTTCCAGTCGCATAATCACTTCTTGCTTGGCGCAGTGGTTTTGTATTGATGACGAGCAACTGCTTTCTGTTCGCCAACTGATGTTCGACGCTAAATATTTTTCATTTTTAGCTTGTCTATTTTATTTAGATAACTGATTAATCAAGTCTATAACATTTACTCTGCGCGAATAATACATCAAGCTATTTTGGTAGAAATTTGTTTTATGTGCTATACGTTGCGTATAAACACTAGTTCAGATCAGTTTCATTGATTACTACTTCAGATTTAGACAAATATAAGTAAAGAATTCAACAAGAAATTTTTCAGCAAGAAATCATCTAGAGTTAAATAATAATAGTACAATTTAAATGCAATGTATATTAAACGAACAATTAAGCATGGTAAAAGTACAAACATAGGCTCACACCAGTTTTGTTTATAATTAGGATTGAGACAGAAATATTACGTAATTTACCATGTAATCTTCATATATATAAGATCTGGAGCTGATTAATACTCGCCAATATGAGAGCATTTTATATGCACAGCATGTAATTTGTCTCCATGGATTCTATTAATTATAATTTAAAACAAAGTCAAAACAAAAATACAGAATTTAAATGTTTCTTGCATCCTTTTAGTCTCGGCCACTTGCATCGGGAGGTGTTTCACTTTTTCCTCCGCCCCGAAATTTGGATCTTTCGTATATTATCCCAATAGCAGAAATGGCCCCCCCCCCCCCCTCCTCCTCCCAGAAAAAAAAGTTTTTGTCTCTAGGTCTCTTTTTAATGAGTACTATAAGAAGTTGAACGTTAAGACGTATAAAGTTTATAAATATTAGATAACTAAATAGAATAACTCCCTTCACTGATAAAGTTTAAAATATTTATTTAAGAAAAAATTATGTAAACGTTTGAATTATCTTAGTTGAAATTGAAATAGACTAGTTTGATTTGGGTATTTTCATTTTACGAGCAGTTTTTATTATGCATTTCTGAAAACTGACGATTGCTTAGTTTTTAACCAACGTGAAGACAGTATGATTTGTTAATTCGTTTATATATATGATAAAATCACCAAAAGTAACGAACTAGAGCTATTTCATGTAGCATCGTCCCTCATTTATTTTTCAGTTTACATTTTGACTCGCCACGATTTTCAGTAGAAACGCAGACTTGGAATAGTGATAAACTCTTACAATATGATAAACATAAAAACCCTTGTCATTTTTTAAAAGTGAATTCAAAACAATCTTCCTTTGGAACAAAAGGAAAAACAAAATAAACAATGCACGTAGAAAAAATAAAATAAGAGTAATATGAAGGCCTTGTTTTAAGAGTGGTCCAACTTCAATTTAAAAAAAAATGGAATTAGCCTCATTTTCATGTTCATACAAGTCATTTCTATCTTATTTTTAAACTAGTACACCTCCAGATTATTTCTGCTGCCAACAGAGTGCATTACAAATCAGACTTCAGCGGTCATTTCTCAGCACTCCTTAGACTTTAAGGCTCTGCATCTCATAATAAACCAGAATGGAGATGGACCACTATTCAAATAAGGCCTTCATATAACGTTTCCACTCAATAAGACTGTTGGCAATCAATCGCCCATTTGCGAGATTTTTTTTCATTATATTACAGCAACCCTATTGTACAATTCCTATTGTCCATTGGATATGATTCAAATGAGTCCATTGTAAAAGATTCTCATATACTTCGTTATGTTTGACGGCTGTCGGTTTTGACGGATTCGCAGCTATAATAATGTGTAAATTTTGTTTTCAAATTTAAATTTCGTAGCTTTTTATAGTTCACAAATCGACGACCTAACGAAGTCATTTTAAATAATTTTTTAAGGCATTAAGTTTCTAGTAAGAGAAATTTTAAACTGTTCTACATCAACAATCTGTGGAATATTTCTTTCACTTAAAATTTAATTTAATTTAATGAAAATATACTTATAAAATAAGGAATAAGGGGAATCCTGATTGTCTATTTTTTTATTTTAATTGAAAAATTAAATCAATGTGTTTGCGTCCACATATTTTTCTCAATTATTGTATTTGTCAATATCATGAAATCTAAAAAATTGTCAAGTTTCTTAAAACCCATTAATGCCGACTTCGTTTTCTTTAACCATTTTTGTTACTTCTCTCATATTTGTATGTTTTAAGTCTATTAATGTGTATTATACTAAAATTATATTTTTAGTTGCACTTTAACTATGTTTTTTTTACTGGTACGTTTTCGTACTAATTGGCGTATGTGTGTAGTACACATCGAGAATGAAAGCTAACATTAAATTTATTTATTAATGAAAATAATAACAAAATCGGGAATACCAAAATTAAATGAAAAGCACGTTAGATGATTTTCTGACAGAATAAAACAATAAAATGTCTATTGATAGCAAACATGATACTTTTTATGGCACTGAGGATGCAGTGGCACATTACCCTTTTCGCACTTGCAGCTGCTTCTACCGGAACAGTTCTTGCAACGGACATGTTCTTGATCTGATCTGATTCACCAGTGACTATTCTTGTCAAATCTTATTTGTGAGGCCGCTTTATGCCTAAAGGAAATTGGCTTACCTGGCCCTCTAGGCAATGTTCCATAAGTGTCTAACAGTTCCTATGTGCATTGTAGTACGAACTCAAGAAGTGGGATTTCATCAATATAATTTTTCATTTTATACAATTTCCACCCATTTATAACACTGTCACTAAGTACAAACGAAAACAATTGCCACCACCACTTTTTAGAACGAATTCTTACGCAATAATTTGCCACAGCTTGATCAACAAGGTCTACACCATCCATAAGCTTATTATAAATTTTTAGCTGTTGTGGCATGGAAACATTAATTTTATTTTTTTCTGCGGCACTCCATCGGGTAGCAGATGCAATAGGTTTTGTAGAAACTTTGTTACTTGCAACAGTAACAACTTTATTGTCATTCCATTTGACGAAACTGATATCTTCATGACATATATATTCATATGTCCTCCTTGCCGACTTTTTAAAGATTTCTTTGGATGATAAAATAACATTTTTCAGCCTATTTTCTCTCAATGTCCTCGTTCCTGCTATGCCTCTTTTCGATAGCTCTTTCAGCAAGGGAATTCTAGTAAATAAGTTGTCCATGACAACATGTGTCCCAGGTGGGATCTTGCATTTGTCTAGTAACCCAAGAACAACATCGGCACCTTGGCCTAAATCAGATTTTGATAATTTTGTAGATGCTCCACAATAAGGTTCAGCATGCAATAAAAGACCATTAGAAGAACACAGAGTCCAAAGTTTGAAGCCAAAACGGATTTGCTTACCTCTTATGAATTGTTTTAGTCCGTGGTGCCCGAAATATGGAATTATAGACTCATCTACACTCAAAATTTTATACCAACAGCATAAAAGCATGACTTTCAAGGGGCAACAATTTATAAAATACACTTTTATAACAATGATTTAAAGTCAAAATATTATTTCAAAAAATTCTAATTCAAACGTGAAATATTTTCGATTTAAATTCAAACTTGACTATACATTAGCCGGTTGGTACGGTTTCGTACCAACGATATATAAGTTTTTATATTTTATAATACAAAGAAAAACATGACTTTCGAGTGGCATGAATTTATAAAATACACTTTTATAACAGTGATTAATAGTCAATATATAATTTTGAGATAAATCCAAAACTCTAAACTTACAATTTTCTATGTGATGTCAGAGGCATCTTGTTTCACGACGCTTTCACCTGACCATAACGTCAAATAACAACAAGAACTTGAGAGCAAATGGCAAAAAATCTATTTTTACCGCTATCAGTGAACTATTCTTGAAGTACATGAACAATATTGGACAACTAGACACATTTAGTGCAGAGAAAAATAACTATGTTATGTTTTCTATGGTATGTTAACTATGGTATGTTTTCGTACCAATAGGCATTAATGGGTTAATTAAATGAAAAAAAAATATTTTACTAATACAATAAAATCCTGCGTTATCTAGCATGCAGATTTTTTTTCTTTGGTTTAAGAATAAATTTTTTATAATTTAAATATATATTTTTTTTTTACAGGGATGGCCTTGTTTTCGATTATATAGTTTACAGACAAACAGACCGCATCAATCAGGAGCTGTTTCTTCAACTTTTGATTTGGATAGCTTTCTATGTTGTCACAGTTTTAGCATGCATTTCGTTTATCATAGAACCTTGGTTTTAACACTTAATATTCTGTATTTTTCTTTTTCTTATTATAATTTATGGATGTGCATTTATACTGCTTCTTGTATATTAGAACGGATATATCGGGAATTTTATACCATATCTTGTTTTCCTTAGACAATGTTTTATTTATTATACATTTCCATTGAATAAATGTTTTTATACAGATGTGTGAAATTCATTTACAGACGAAAGCCTTAGTAGCTATTCTATGGATGCTTACATATATACATGGAGAGGGGGGAGGCAGTTATAGAAAGTACTGTATAATATGGTAATGTCATTTTTGAATGTCATTTATGTATTATACAGAAATACACATACACACATACCTTCACATGATCATGTATGTGAGCAGAGCTGAGCCGAACAATTGTGGCGTATGAGGCCAGTTTTAAAAACGGCGCCTTTAGACATTTTTGGAGAGTCTTTTAAGTAAAGAATGTATCTCTGTTAGAAATAGTCTACTTAATAGAATAACGGACATTTTCGAAAAAAATATGTATTTATTTAAAAAAAAACATAAAATAAAAATATTACTTTACAGAACTTTAAAAAAGTAGTACAGTTACAGGTAGAGTTAGTAGAATCCTCAGAGCTACAATAACGTTTGGAAACAGGCATTCAAAATTTAATTCTCATAATCTCAAGTTCAGGAGTTTATGAAAAAATCTAAATATTCGCTTATAAATGTATATATTTACGAATTTCTTCAATTATTAAAAATATATTTTTTCGTTATTTGTTAAAATTTTCCTATTTTCACTATGTCTCATTTTGGCGCTTATTTCAATTCGGTGCCTGAGATGGTCACCTCGACGCCTTACCTATGGGACCGGCTCTGTGAGCTAGTATATATTTATGAAAATAGGTGTATAGTGTGAAATTTTCGAAGCAAATTTAGAATAACAAAGTCAACCTAGTCTCAAAACTACAGGCATTTGTCCATGCAATGGCAACAATGCCATTTGTCCAAGAACACATCGTTTACTGCATTATTCAATGAATCTTCTTCAAAACTAATTATGTATTTTGTATTTATATCTAAATTTAAAGCCTTTATTTATAGAAGGAACATTTCTTTATGCTACGAAGATATTTTTGGTCTTAGTTCAATTAACTCTTTTCTACAAAGTGCAGATTATACCATCAACAGGAGGTCATGATGAATTTTCTAACTCACAGCTTTTAAATACTGAACATACTTTTGACACCTATATCAATAAAATGTTTGAATCTGGAGCAAACAATATTTTTCACGTTTCATATCTGCAAAGAAAAAGCGAGCATCAACCCTTGATCCCAGTCCCCAAGGTTTTTGCAGATGAATTTGTATGCCTAACTTTTTTAATCTAAGAGACTTCACATAGAATCCGCCAGTGTCAGCGTTACTCGCATTATATATATAATAGCCGTTGTCTCTGTATAACACTTCCGGGTTGTACTCATCTTTCAATTGAAGCCCTCAGTAAACAAACGGCCGGTTAGGCCTAATTTCAATTTCAGATGTGGATCACAATTTTTTCTTACCTAAAAACTAATATCTTCTCTATCAAATCACGTTTGTTCAGCTTATTTTTCTATAAAACATTCAGAACTAAAAAAAAATTGGATGCTTTTAACTGTATATTTAACAGTTTTTAAAAATCTGTTTACTATTGAGATGAATTCTGAAAGTAAACAAACTTGAATGTGAATGAATCAAGTAGCTCAAGTATTCATATCGCGTAGTGAGCTGTAAAAAACTGGATGGCAGTCTACTACTCCAATCGCATGAAAAACTAAATAAATAAAAAATAATGAAAGGGTTTGCTTTTACAAGGTGTGGATTAAATGCAATATTGTTAGATAATCCGGGATATTTTTTAACTTTCATATACTTTTTCCATTATGACGTCAAAATGACGGGTTGGATGGCAGTCTACTACTCCAATCGCTTGAAAAACTAAGAAAATAAAAAACAATGAAAGGGTTTGCTTTTACAAGGTGTGGATTAAATGCAATATTGTTAGATAATTCGGGATATTTTTTAACTTTCATATACTTTTTCCATTATGACGTCATTATTAGTATTATGGCGTCAAAATGACGGGTTGCCTTCCAGTTTTAATATATTTAACAAATTACAAACCGCCAAACGGTTAGCTACGAAATTGTTAAGGCCTGTGTGGTTTAAAATATGTCAATACGAATAACGCTGACGAATTCTATGTGAACAAGCCTTAAGTCCTAAACTGAAAAAATATAGGATATCATTACGGAAAGTATGGAATAAAACTATCATCAAAAAGTTTGTTCTGTAACAGAATATTTTCGGAGAAGATTGTCGTCTGGCATTAAAAATCAGATGCCTCCCAAGGGTGAGGAGTCGAACGTTTCTCTCCCGCTCCCTAAGTCGGTATTCTACCTACTGAACTACCCTGACAAGTGGTATTTTCAATGACTTTTTCTCCCATATTTACCTGCATCTTTTTAAGACAAACGGTACACAATAAATGGACATATATTTTCAATTATCTATTTAATTTTGAGGATGCAAATTTTGCCCCGAAAATTTTTCGTTATACGTTTGACTGACGCCAAGTATGAAGATAGCACTCGTGTCTCCAAAACTTGGGGCCAGTAATCTACAAACTGAAATACCCAGCAATATGGGGAAATGCAATTTCGAATGATTTTTTGAGGGAAAATCTTTAATCGTTAAATTTCAATTAAGTAGAACTTTATCGTGTCTAACTTTTCTTTTTCTGTTAATTCATGAACTACCTTTTTCTTATATGTTTCCTGAATTGAAATCCTTTTATATAACAGTTCCAGACATATATGTTTTTATAATAGTAAGTTCCGGTTTTTTTCAGACATATCCGTAACGCTATTTCTATTACATTTTTTCGGTTCGATCACCCCTTTTCGTGACTTACTTTGAGGTTAAAAATTTCTTAATCACCTTTTACAACCTTTTTAATCAGGTCTCTTCTAAGTGTTTGATGCTTCTTTGAAAGTCTAAATGCCTTAAAGCTCTTAAAATTTCAGAAATTTTCTCTACTTTTAATCGTAATTTCAGTACTTTACGTCAATTTTCCTTCGTCGTAATAAAGAATGAGAATTAAAAATTTTCTGCTGTTATTCTGTTGCATTTAGAGTTAAATAACAGTATCTAATATTGTAATTCTGAAATTTTGAGGCTGATTCCTTATTTTGAAGGAATACGTTTTTTAATACGCTGCAAATTTTAAAACTTTTCTCTAAAACTAATCTCAAGAATTGTGCTTCACTCGAGTGGAAAACTTAACCATTAAACTCCAAAAAATCGCCTGTTGAACCATACAACTTTCTCCATTTAAAAACAAATAAACTAGGAGTTGGACCCACAACTTTTCTTGAATTACTTTGAAAATCCTGAAAGCTATACTTTTCTTGTTTTGACGATAAGAAGTAATAAAATTTTTCAGGTAAAAATTTATTATAGGTTTTTTGACCTACGTATTACATTTAATCCATATTTATCCTCGAGATCAATGGTGCGTAAAATGTTTTCGACCGCGAACCACTTTCTATCAATTTAAAATCGCTCGACCCCAATGAAATTTTTTTTGTAGTAGCAAATAAAAAAATTAAGAAAATTCTAACAAAAAAAGGAGAAAGAAGTAATCAAATTTTGACAAACTATGCAAATGTTTCAAACTATATACAACAAACTGTGTTTAGCTGACAATTGTAAGACCGTTTGATACATCATTTAACAATATCAAATATATATATATATATATATATATATATATATATATATACACACACACTGCTAAAAAAAATTAGGCGGTCAAGCAAAGAAGTTAAGAAAACCGTACGAGACAGCCACGTATTAGCATAAAATGGATAGTACACTCGTATCAATACGCAATACAGAAAAAAAGACGTAAAAAATTTGTAATTAAGCTTTAAATCTTTGAAAATATGGAAAAAACATGAAAAGATGATTTAGGGCAACAATTTGGTTACATGTAAACAATAAAAAAAAGAATTGTTTTGAAATGATGCAAGATTTTTAATATGGCGTGTGGTCTCCTCGAACAGCTAAGACTGCTGCACACCTCTTTTCCATGGATGCGATGATGTTATAGATAAGACTTTGGGGAATACTGTTCCAGTCCTCAAGAAGTGCAATCTCCAAGTCTCGGAGAGTAAAACGAGGCCTTGTTCTCGCAGCAATGCGACGTCCGAGCATGTCCCAAACATGCTCGATTGGATTCTGGTCAGGAGAGCACGCTGGTCATTCCATACGCTGTATTGTTTCAGCTTTAAGCATGTTCTCCACAAGACGAGCTGTATGCGGTCTGGCATTATCATTCTGGAAAACAAAGGAATCTCCAATGGCTGCAGCGGAAGGTATGACATGAGGTCTCAGTATCTCGTCTGCATACCTTCGGGCCGTCAAAGTACCATTCCGAATGATATGCAGGTCCGTACGTCCACCTATGCTGATTCCACCCCATACCATAAAACCAGCTCGTCTGTATTGTGACCTTTCACGAACGAATGTGGGGTTATTTCGAGTGCCCCTTTCCCTCCATACCAAAACACGTTGGGTGTCACACTCCAGACTGAATCGGGACTCGTCTGTAAACAGCAATTGGCTCCAATCATGTTGCTCCCAATCTCGATGTTCAACAGCCCATCTTCTTCGGGCCGCATGGTGGCGTGAGGTCAACGGAATGCAGACCATTGGCCTACATGCATAGAGACCTCCCTGATGAAGCCTATTACGTACTGTTTGGCTGGACACCCTTCGTCGTGTTGCCAAGACCAACTGTCTTTGCAGCTGAGTAGCATTATCTGTTCTGTTTTGACGAGCTGTTAACAGTATATACCGGTCATCAGTTGCTGTAGCGGCGCGTGGCCGACCTTGCCCTGATCGACGTCTAACATTCCCTGTTTCTTGGAATCGATTCCACAGCCTTGCAACGGCACTTCTGGCGACTCCAACAGCGTCCGCGACACTAAGTTGTGTTTGCGCGGATTCAAGTCTGCCTATAATACGCCATGCCATGGATTCCGGTAAATCACGTTGTTGAGACATTTTCAAGTCACCTTTTCTCAAAAAGAATAACTGAGCAATCGAATTTCACAGTTAAGGCAGTGAAACAGACGTTTCTGCAACATCCCGATTTCCGCCCTTATGTTCTTTTTCTGGTTTTTGACGTCATGAACTTTGATTTGCATATGAAGTTTTCTTCTTCTGTTTCCTGCTAGGTTTTAAATTATGGATGATTTATTTTATGTTACTTATCGGTGTAAGCATTTGCGTAATTTCGTTAAAACCATGTGCTCCCCTAATTGTTTTGAGCAGTGTATATATATATATATATATATACATGACGTGCTTCTTCTACACACGTAGCGCCCGCTTAACTTTTCCCTAATATTTATTAATATGCAGTCAGTGAACCTAGGCCTGTGGTAAATAATTACAATTAATTTATATCCAAGAGTTTTATTCTTAAACTTAATTACTTCAAATCAATCCGTACCAAGTTTTCATCCCACACCTCGCAATTCACAACCATCCAAGATCAAAATCATTCCCTCTCTAATTAAAAATATTTTGTTTCAAAGCTTCTAATGTCATTGCGCATGCGCTCGTGACGCTCGCACCGAAGATGGGGAAGGGGCGGGGTCAAATTTGATGCTATTAATAGATTCTCACTTTGGTTCTTCTCAAACACCTCGTGAATTAAGTCAAACTTCTAAGCGGGGATTTCCCTTCCACAGCGCGTCCCGAAATACGGAAAACAGTGATATTTAATTTTAGAAATAAACTATTCTGAAGACCCCTGTAAATTATCCCAATTATTCCCATTTCTCTGATTAATTCTTAACACACACACACATACACTCAAGAGCCAAAACATTATGACCACCTGTCAATAACGAGTTGGCCCACCTTTGGCGCGCAACACAGCTTCAACCCGCCTTGGCATGGATATCACAAGTCCTTGGTAGATGGCCGGAGACAGATTGTACCAGATGTTTAAGCAACGGTCACGCAAATCCGAGATATTGCGAATTGGTGGTCTTTGAACTCTGAGCTGCCGTCCCATGACATCCCAAATGTGTTCTATCGAATTGAGATCCGGTGTGTTAGGCGGACAGGACATTAACTGGAATTCAGCATCATGTTCCTGGAACCACTCCAACACAATTTTAGCCTTGTGACACGGGACGTTGTCCTGTTGGAACATTCCATTTCCAGCTGGAAAAACAGAGGCCATGTAAGGGTACAACTGGTCCGCAATGATGTTCAGATACCCTGTAGCATTCATGGTCTGCTCTACCACAACCACGGGTCCCAGAGACGCCCAAGAGAACGTCACCCAAAGCATAATACCGCCACCACCAGCCTGTGTATGACCTACTGTACATTGAGGGAGCAACAGTTCGCCTGGAAGACGGCGTATCCTGACACGGACATCGGCGTGATGAATAACAAATCGTGATTCATCTGACCAGGCAACTCTCTCCCACTGATCCATGCACCAGTCGCGATGTTCCCGTGCCCAGCGCAGGCGCAGTTGGCGATGACGCTTGGTCAGCAAAGGCACACGAGTGGGACGTTTGCTGCGTAGCCCCATATCCAACAGTGTCCGCTGAACAGTGTGCTGCGATACTATTCTACTTGGCCCTGCATTGTATTGGGCTGTCAGCTGAGCCACTGTCTGGCTCCGGTTTTGCTTCACCATGCGAGACAGTCTCCGACGACCTTTTTCTTTGATAGCGTGTGGACGTCCAACACCATGTCGTCTACTGATGGTTTCACCGTCATTCATCCACTTTGCATAAGTACTAACAACTGTAGGTCGCGAACAACCAACGAGTCGTGCAGTTTGGGAAATACTTGTTCCGAGCCTTCGAGCCATTACAATCTGCCCTCTATCAAAGTCGCTTAGATCCGCAGCCTTTCCCATCACACAGAAGTAAGTGAAAGAATGATTCTTCAGACTCTCCAGCAGCAGTTAAATACCACTTCCACCTGATCACGTGCCTTCCACGTCATCCAGGCGAATTCATTGCAAAATGTAGGGGTGGTCATAATGTTTTGGCTCTTGAGTGTATATATATATATATATATATATATATATATATATATATATATATATATATATATATATATATATGTATATATATATATATATACATATATATATACATATATATATGTACATATATATATATATACATATATATATATACATATATATATATATATATATATATATATATATATATATATATATATATATATATATATATATATATATATATATATTAACATATAAAGTATGTATATACGAAACAATTTAAAGTATGTTATTGTAGATAATTTAAAGTATACTTTTCAGTTAAGTAATTAAATCCGATATAAATTTGTATCAACCTATCCGTGACTCCTACAAGTTTTTGGAGGCCTACAGTTTTCGTAACACTGCTCTAGATAGTAGTTAGATGCTTTGAACTTGTTAATTACAACAGTTGCTCTGTAAATTCATAACCCTCTTTTGAATGACGTTTCTGAACGTTAGTGAAGATACGAGGAACCACGATTACAAAAGTTTTGTTGCGAAGGAAGAAAATTAGTTATAGTTTACGAAATTTTTTTCAAGAAAATAAATATAAGATCTAGTATCTCATTTTGGTCCAATACGTGTTAAATACTATTTATTTGTATATTTTCGTTTATTTTATAAAATATAAATCATTATGAATTCTAATGCTGAATCTTTTAAATTGAAAAATAATTTTTTTTGCATCTGGTACTTAAAAAATCATATACAAAATAAAAGGAATCATTGCCAGAAATTAGGGTATTATGTGTACATTTCCTTTCTAATTTCGTCTTATGTAGAAATTTTGCACCCTACGACGTATTTAAAACTCATTCGTTGTGAAACATTTCAAGACGAGTAGATAAAATGTCTATTGAATAAAGTCACACTTCACAGCAGTATACATGTATAGACAACTCCTAGTTTTATATTTCTTTTCTGCATGTCGTTAGTTTGTTTCATTGCATTTGTTTTTCGTTAGATTAATGGTCGAGACTAATGGTTTCCATCTTGTTCTACAGCTAAATCATTATTGCTGAGAAAGATACATTCATTACTGTAACCATTACGTCTCATCAGTTTTGTAGCTCTAAGCTTTTAGTTCAAGAATTGAATGTGTACTAAATATTATTTCAAAATAAGTTTATGACCATGAAAAAGCCAGATATTCCTTTTGTAACTGAAACCTTTAATACAAAAAAACTTTTTCTGTAGGTTTAAGCACATTTCTTTTCACATGTAAGACTCTTACAAACTGAGTTTGGAACAATCTAATAAAGTTTCTGTTTAAAAGAATGGAATAAAGTGCCAAGAAAAGTTGAGGTTATAGTTTTATATTTTCAGTAAGTCAATATGAATAATAAAAATATAGAAGATTTAAACGTATTATTTTGTTAAGTTGAATAATTAATACTTAACTACTCAAATCTGTAACTTCATTTATGATAGTGTTTTTCAGAGTTTAAAATAATCCGTTTTCTTTATGATATTAAATTTTTCTTTTAGTGTCAGAAAACTGAGAACTTTTCAAATGAAATTTGTAAACATATCAATTAAGGAAAAATCGAAAATACAAAACCTGACGGAGATGTATAGTAAAATTAAAACTATATTATTCCGTGGAGATCCTAAAATCTTCCAAGTTTATAATCGCGTATTTATCGATTATATAATCTTGATATTATCTATGATTTTTTTCTCATATGCAATTATTAGTGAGAAATTAACAAACTACGAGAAAAATTAAGAAATGAATGATTCTATGCAATTTAAGTTATAAAGTATTGAATTTTTCTTGCTTTAGCTATTTATAAATATTAATTTATAGAAAATTTATCATATTGCATTTTTTCTTGAGAGAAATTTATAAAGCGCCCGATGTAAGTTCTTTAATTTAAAGAAATATAGATTTTAAAACACTCTTCGAGTCTACTAAATATTTTCTAAAATTATGTTAGTGAAAGAATAAGGTTAGTCATCAAAATGAGACATTTTCATTTTAATACATGTAATATCATATATAAAAGGACTTTATTCCAGTTGCATATTTTCTCAAGTAGCTAGTGTGTTAGTAACTTTGAATAACTAATACTTACCTTTTGATGTAGTATAGGCTTTAGTTTCAAAACTTTATCTAGTAAATTTCCATAATTACGGTTTAGAAACCACGAAATTCCTCCTTCAAAAGTTTTGAGTTTAATTCATGATATTTTAAAATTCGTAAAACAGATTTTTTTTAGCATTTTCTCAGCTAAGAAAAATTTACGCATGCCTTAATGGGCTATATAGGTTGAAACTGTTATTTTTGCTTGCATAGAGAATAAAAAAACTATTGGTATTAAAAGGCTAAAAGTAAAGGAATTTATGAATACTGTAGTTTAAAAAATTGCAGCAAAAATATTTTTTAAAACTAAATCCTTTGTTTAGAGTAGGGGGAATATCTATCATCTCTTTTAATTACCAGCAATGTTCGCCGAATAAAACAAAAGATTTTCCTGATGCATTAAAAGTTTTGAAAAATGTTGCTCACATTGTGCGTTGCTTTGTCAGAAGATAAATAGGGAAAACAAATGACATTCATCCCTGTATCTGGTGATAAATAGCCTGATGGTAATCAAAACGAATTAAGATATGTACATTGATCATTAACTTGTTTTCGATTAATTTTTGATTCAAGTACTTTTTTTTAATTTCGCATTCTTTTCAATTAAATTTCTTACAAATTGAAGCATATTCATTAGTATCGAAAAGTAAACTTTCAAGAAATTAATTGTTCTGGTAAATATTAATCTGAAGTAAAGCTATAAAGTATACGGTATATTTTTTTAGAAAAAAGTAATTTCTTTTACTTTTTAAATGATTATAACTACATATTTATTACAAACTGAATGCAATACCGAAAAATCGACATATTTTCTGATAACTATCATAGGAAATTTATACGTTGTAATAAAAAGTTGATAAATGTAACAATCGTAGTTAAAAACCCTTGAAAAGAAAAGTATTTTTCATTTATTCTAAATTTAGACTGATTGCTGAAAGATCATATATTTTCCCTTTCAGGTTTGAGAAGGGACAACAGTTCTTTATTGAGAGTTATTTTGTATAAAAATGGCTAAAGTAAAATTCTTAGCTAAGAATTTATTTAACTGCCGATAGTTAAAAATGACATTTTTAACTGGGCGTCATTCAAAGTGATAAATAATAGCAATGGCAGTAAAGTTTAGTTTGAGTTAATATTAAAATTTTTTAAAATTAAAACTATGCTTGTAATCTTATGAAAATTCTTAATAAGTGTCATAAATTACTGAAAATTTTTATTTCTTGAAAAAGTTCCTACCAGAATATACTTAGGGAAAATTATCGAGATAATTTTATTTTAAAAGATATCCAAGTTAAGTCCCACGGAGCATAATAATCATGTTACTTTTCATCGTAGAACTAATATAAAATGAAGAAACAATGCCTCGGTTCAAAAGCATTGTTTATGTCACTCATCAGTCAATTACAAAAGTCGTATAGCTACAGCAACAGAATACAGAAGATACAATGATTAGATCATCTCTTGATAGTTGACTCTAAGGGTACGCTATTAAAAAGGTTTCCGAAAGTATGAGAACTATAATGCAGTGTGTTCCTAACACTCTAACAATTCACTTAATTCTTTTTTATACAAAATTTGCACATTCAACAGGCATTCATGTAATGAAAATAATGTTAGAATCACGTTTTAAATATCATTACAATATCATAAAAGAGAGTTTATACATGCTTCATTTACAAGGTTACCAGGGTAGAGCTAAACGATTATATATATATATATATATATATATATATATATATATATATATATATATATATATATATATATATATATATATTGTACCAAATCCGAGCTACGGGAAGATATTTTAAAAAGTGAATTTCAAATACAGAAATAAATATGCCAGTTACCGCAAATTGAAATATAGAAATTTATAAAACATCAAATCTTCAGTACACTTTTAACAACTTTCAGAAGAGTATAGAAGATGAAAACGTCGAATCTTCGCTGGAAGCTGAACAATTTCTGCACCTAAGAACTTTTCTTAACAAGGATGGAATTCAGATATAAAAATTAATCACAATATAACAGTTATTAGTAAGTAGCATACGACCTTAACTTCCTTTCCTCTAAGGACCTCGTCTTAAACCAGCCGAAAATTATACTATTTACAAGAAGAATATCACCTGTTGAAAATCCTCAACCGATCGCATCCAAACCAACTTTTTAACTGCTCTTTTTATTCCAGACTCTTTCACATAGGAAACAAAACCCGTGGTGTGTCAACCAAACTATTTTCCACCAATAGACCCAAGAGCAGGATTTATTACTTACTCCATGGTAGACGCGTGAACGCTCAAAACCATTGTTTTATTTAACGTGAACTCCAAAACATCGCTTGCTGGCGATAACATGTCAAGTTGGCCCCAAACTCGTAACATTGCCCCCTCCTCTTAAAGACTGAACGTCCCGGACAGTCCTTACACTAATAACTATGTTCCTAAAATGCGACTACAAAATTAAACTTTACATAAATAAACATAAAACATAACACATATATCATTACAAACTAAATAAATAAACATATAAGAATAACAGTTGCAACATTAGTAAAAAGATAAAATTGGGTAGCCTGGATCTACTTGGCAACAGCCTACGAGCAGTGGTCCGGGTATCCTCAATTACTTCAGGACCCACTCACGTTCCATGGTAAGGAGCGAGCCAGTCTTAATGTACGACCTTCGCTTTGCTATTCGCAGATTTGCGAATTCGCACAGTGGCGTCGTTGATTCTTTTGACGACGACGAAAGGACCGCTCCAGTGGGACTGTAGCTTGAGAGATAAACCTTTCCTACCAACGGGGCTCCACAGCCAAACTTTGATTCCTTCCTGAAACTGATGATCTGTCACTGTCGCGTCGTACCGCCTCTTCATTCTGTCGCTGGCCACGTTGATTCGCTCCCGGGCGAGGTGGTGGATTCCTTCTAGTCTGGCCTGGAGATCGCGGACATACTCCTCCGGTGAAGAGGAGGCATCAGGGGGCAGCCAAAAAGGAGGTCGCACGGCAGTCGCACATTCCGTCCATACAGCATTTCGGCGTGAGTGTGTCCCGTTGTTTCATGGACGGCGCTACGATGCGCGAATAAAAATAAAGGTAGGTGGCGCTCCCAGTCCTTCTGGTGCCTAGAAACTAATAAAGAAATGTGATTAAGAATTGTTTGATAAAAGCGTTCGACCATACAATCCGACTGGGGGTGTAGAGGAGTTGTTCTGGTTTTCTCGATCCAAAATAGCCGACACATTTCGGTGAAGATTGCTGACGTGAAATTAGTTCCCTGATCAGAATGTATCTGCATGGGAGCTCCGTATCTGGAGACCCAATTCTGAACTAGAGCTTCAGCTACGGTGACTGTCTCCTGATCAGCTATGGGGTAAACTTCCGGCCACTTAGTAAAATAGTCCATGGCAACGAGCATGTACTTGTTGCCATCAGTGGAACGTGGAAGAGGTCCCAGAATGTCGATAGCAACGCACTCGAAGGGGACACCTACGTTGTAACGTTGCAACTTCCCTCGGCTACGTCTTTTTGGTCCTTTACGAGTTGCGCAGGCGTCGCAAGCTCGGCACCACTTCTCGACATCGTACCTGGCTTTTCCCCAGAAGAATCGCTCCCGCACCTTGTTCAGGTCTTCATAACTCCAAAATACCCTCCAGTGGCGCTAATATAAAGTTCTTCTAAAATTGCAGGAATTTTTGAGCGCGGAACCCCGAGCTGCCATCTTGTTGTTTTTCCATCGTTTGACTCCCACTTTCGGTATAGAACACCGTTTCGTAAGTGCAAGGAATTCCAGAGGGCCCAGTAGTATTTGGTATTTGGGCTGAAGGTCGATATTTGTTGCCAGCCTGATTTGGTACTGGACAACCCCATGTGTTCTACTATGGGTTTTAAGTCTGGGTCTTCATTTTGTTCTTTTCGAAGCTGCTCATCACTCCACGGGTTCGGAGACAGGGTGACAGCAGCGACTTACCGAACAGTGGGAATTTCAAAACCATAATTCTTCTCGGCCTTGCCGCAATATCGGCAACTGTCAGGGCACGGTCTTCTGGATCGCACGTCAGCATTACCGTGCGAAGAACCCTTACGGTGTTTCAGATCTATAGTGTACTCCTGTAACCTCTGTATCCATCTCGCCACCTGGCCTTCAGGATTTTTAAAGTTCAGGAGCCATGTGAGAGAGGCGTGGTCGATCCGCAGCACAAATTTCCGGCCGTATAAGTAAAGATGGAAATGTTCTACGGCCTTCACCATGGCTAGCAATTCTTTTCTTGTAACACAGTAGTTACGTTCATTTTTGGAAAGGCACTTGCTCCACTAGGTGATAACGCTTTCTTGTCCATCAATTTCCTGCTACAGGACTGCATCGACGAATCCAAAGCTTCTATCCGTGTCTAGGATAAATTATTTATCAGGCTCTGGGTCGGCCAGGATGGGTGTAGACGTTAGGGTTTTATTAAGTTCGTTGAATGCGTCTTCACACTCGTCAGTCCAGACGATCTTCTGGTTTGCTTTTGTCAATCTCTGAAGGGGTCGAGCTAAATTCGAGAACCCTTTAACAAACCACCTGTAGTATGAACAGAGACCTAAAAAGCTCCGCAACTGATGTACGTCTTCAGACCGGAACCAGTCTTTGACTGCCGACACTTTGTTAGGGTCAATCTGGACCCCTCTGTCGGAGATGATGTGACCAAGGTACGTCACTTGGTGACGAAACAAGTTTCATTTCTTTGAAATAAGCTTCAAACTGGCCTCCCGTAGCCTTTGTAGTACCTTTCTGAGATTTCTTAGGTGGTCTTCGAAATCGCGCCCCACAACGATTATATCGTCAAAATAGACCAGACAGGCTTCGCAGGAGAGTCCTCGCAAAACTGTCTAAATTAGGCGCTCGAAAGTCGCGGTCGCATTGCATAGTCCAAATGGCATAACTTTGAACTGCCATAGCCCTTGTCAGGTCCAGTAGTTAACGCTGTCTTCTCTCTATCTTCGGGTATGATTTCAACCTGCCAGTACCCGCTTTTCAGGTCGAGAGTGCAAAACCACTTGTGTCCGGTGAGGGTGTCTAAGGTGTCATCAATTCTAGGGACCGGGTAGCTGTACGTCATAGTTATGTCATTTAACCGACGGTAATCTATGCAAAACCTGGTAGATCCATCCTTCTTCCGTACTAGGACGATAGGAGAAACCTACGGACTGGCGGAGGGCTCGATAACATCATCCTTCACCATCGCTTGCAGTAGTTCGACAATCTCCTCTTGTTTCGTCAAAGGGAATCTTCTGGGATGTTGCTTGATCGGGGGTGGTTCCCCGTGTCAATTCGGTGTTGCGTCAAGTTCGTACAGCCCACTTCTGAGGCACGGGCGAACATGTCTTGAAACTCATCGATGAATTTTTCTGCCCCCATCCTCTGTTGATCAGTCAATTCCACATTCTTTAATAAATCTGCTGTCAAATTAGAGCGCTCGACGACTGGTAGGTCACACTTTCTGCTTATTCCGGTGATCGGGGTACAAGTTGCCAGCATTTCATTCTTCCGGATTACCTTAGCTTTATCGCTGACATTGGCAATCCTGACATGAACCGCACCTTTCGACAGGTCCACAAGAGTTGCGGCAACTAATAGACGTCTTATACTATTGTTATTCTTGGGGTATTCGGTGATGGCGAGAGTATAATTATTGTTATTCTGGATTAAACCGGTCGTTGCTATTTCCGAAATGGAAGGTATGTTGATATCTTGGGTAGCTATTATCTGGGTGCAGGATTTATTGTTGTTATGAAATATTATTATGTCTTCGGTCATGACATGGATTTGATTGAGTTTAAAATCTATTATAAAATTATTTCTGGTCAAAAAGTCAAGTTCTAGGCTAATCGGGTCAAAGATATAGGCAACATATGCCGTATGAGTGAAAACATATGCCGTATGAGTGCCGTATGGCGTGAAAAGTAACTTCTTGCCAAATTCTTCGGCTATGTCCGTCCTGACGATGGTCACGTTAGCTCCCGTATCGACTAACATACTACACGGTTGACCATTCACGAACCCTTCTACAAACGGTCCGTTCTCTTCGCAATGCGTCGACGACACGTGCATAGTACTGAAAGAGGGCTTCTCCTCGTCCTGCTGCTTTCGCCCCTTAAGGTGGCCGGGAACTAGTTTCCCTGAGGATTGGCGTCTTTTGATTCGTCAGCTTGGCGCGGTAGACAATTCCTTTTTAGATGCCCTTCGCGCCCGCAGGTCCAACAGTTCAATGGATTTCTCCTTGGCATAATATTTGAATTCATCCCTGCCAAGGCGCCAATTCGTTTTTCCATTTCTTCAAAACGGGTGTTTATTGGGTTTGTTGCCACACCGCCCAACCAAACCATTTTCCAATATTAGACCGAAGAGCAGGATTTATTACTTACTCCATGGTAGACGCGTGAACGGGCAAAACAATTGTTTTATTTAACGTAAACTCCAAAACATCACATGCTGGCGATAGCACGCCAAGTTGGCCCTAAACTTGTAACAACATATATATATATATATATATATATATATATATATATATATATATATATATATATATATCTACAATCGAACCTCCATATATCGAACTTCCCCATATCGAAATTTTCTATATATCGAACTCTTAGCAAATCTCCATGTTCATTACATAGGAAAACTGTTTCTATACACTCAAGAGCCAAAACATTATGACCACCTGTCAATAACGAGTTGGCCCACCTTTGGCGCGCAACACAGCTTCAACCCGCCTTGGCATGGATGCCACAAGTCCTTGGTAGATGGCCGGAGACAGATTGTACCAGATGTTTAAGCAACGGTCACGCAAATCCGAGATATTGCGAATTGGTGGTCTTTGAACTCTGAGCTGCCGTCCCATGACATCCCAAATGTGTTCTATCAGATTGAGATCCGGTGAGTTAGGTGGCCAGGACATTAACTGGAATTCAGCATCATGTTCCTGGAACCACTCCAACACAATTTTAGCCTTGTGACACGGGGCGTTGTCCTGTTGGAACATTCCATTTCCAGCTGGAAAAACAGAGGCCATGTAAGGGTACAACTGGTCCGCAATGATGTTCAGATACCCTTTAGCATTCGTGGTCTGCTCTACCACAACCACGGGTCCCAGAGATGCTCAAGAGAACTTCCCCAAAGCATAATACCGCCACCACCGGCCTGTGTATGACCTACTGTACATTGAGTGAGCAACAGTTCGCCTGGAAGACGGCGTATCCTGACACGGCCATCGGCGTGATGAATGATAAACCGTGATTCCTCTTACCAGGCAACTCTCTTCCACTGATCCATGGACCAGTCGCGATGTTCCCGGGCCCAGCGCAGGCGCAGTTGGCGATGACGCTTGGTTAGCAAAGGCACACGAGTAGGACGTTTGCTGCGTAGCCCCATATCCAACAGTGTCCGCTGAACAGCGTGCTGCGATACTATTCTACTTGGCCGTGCATTGTATTGGGCTGTCAGCTGAGCCACTGTCTGGCTCCGGTTTTGCTTCACCATGCGAGACAGTCTCCGACGACCTTTTTCTTTGATAGCGTGTGGACGTCCAACACCATGTCGTCTACTGCTGGTTTCACCGTCATTCATCCACTTTGCATAAGTACTAACAACTGTAGGTCGCGAGCAACCCACGAGTCGTGCAGTTTAGGAAATACTTGTTCCGAGCCTTCGAGCCATTACAATCTGCCCTCTATCAAAGTCGCTTAGATCCGCAGCCTTTCCCATCACACACAGAAGTAAGTGAAAGAATGATTCTTCAGACTCTCCAGCAGCAGTTAAATACCACTTCCACCTGATCACGTGCCTTCCACGTCATCCAGGCGGATTCATTGCAAAATGTAGGGGTGGTCATAATGTTTTGGCTCTTGAGTGTATATCGAAAAAATCTCTATATATCGAATTTTTTTTCAAGACATATTGGGAGATCTTATTCCACTTTCGACCATTTACCTCACAAAAAATGTGGGTCAGGGGGAAAAGGAAGTTCGGTGAAGGTTATTTCTGGAGAAATTAGAGGCGTATCTAAAGTAGTCTGTGATGACTGGAGAAGCAATGACTTGAAAAAAATTCGAGAAGATTATCAGCCTGATGATATTTTTAATGCTGAGGAAATGGGACTCGTGTATAAGTGTTTACCCAACAGAACTCTATCTTTGAAAGACGATGGTTGTCATGGAGGCAAGAACAGTAAGGATAGAATAACTGTACTGGTAGGTGCTAACATGAGTGGCAAAGAAAAACTTCGAATATTGGTAGTAAGTAAAAATAAGAACCCTGGAGTATTGAAAAATGCAACGTGTTTAGAGGCTGACTATTGTTCTAATAGAAAGTCATGGATGACAGGTGAAATTTCTGAAGCGTGGATTTTGAAATTGGTTAGAAAAACGAGTGATCAAAATAGAAAAATTACTTTGCTTGTAGACAATTGCTTGTAGTAAATGAATCGGAAAACATTTCCAAGCCATCAAAAAAAGAAATGCGAGAGGCGTTTGAAACAATACGTCGTGGACTTCAATTCGCGGAAAATGCACCTGAGGAATTTTTTAGTGGACTGAATAAATGCGAACATTTCTTTGATGAACTTTCCGCAAAACTGGCTGTTCAGCAAGATATTCGTAGATTTTTTTTAAAGAATGTAACTGTGATCATTGTAACCATTATCTGGATTATTGTTTTTTTTTAAAGGTATGTAGTACTCAATAAATCTTTCATATTGATTAATTTTTTAATTATTAACTTTCATTTAATGTGATTTACATATAAATTACCTAGAAATCGAGTTTCGTATACGAAAATTAGCTTTAATGTTAATGTTTTAGGCGAATTATGATAAAACTAAGATCAATTCTATATATCGAAATTTCTATGTATCGAAATTTTTCCGGCAATTTGCTACTTCGATATATGGAGGTTTGACTGTATATGTATGTATATATATATATATATATATATATATATATATATATATATATATATATATATATATATATATATATATATATATATATATATATTATACATATCATATATTACATATCATATATTATGCTGTTAGTTAGTTTTCTGGGAAGATTATTAACTGTCATCACTTCACACAGAAATTTATGTGTTTAAATTTACTAACTGTAGGTCACACTCTATTTATGCGAGTTACACATTGCTCAAGCCAGTGTCCATTTGCTTGAGAACAATACATATTTGTATGCATTCAAATGTGTCTATTCATGTTATTTATTCAGATACATTTATTTAACTCATAGGTTTGTTTTTGTTTGTAAATATATGTGTTTTGTGTGAGTATGTATGTTGTGTGCGTCTGTCTATCTAAAAAATATAAATCGTAAACTAAATAATAATATAATATAGTATAGTTAAGATAATGATAGCTTTAAAATAATATTAAATAAATATTGTTATAGAATGTAATCTTACATTAACTGTGTTAGGAAACCTATATTCTATTAGTTAATTCAATGTAATAATTATTAACTGTCAACTCTTTACAGAAATTTATGTTTTACCTTTATTACTCGCAAGTTATAGTCACCCTCTGATAATGAGTTGATTTAAATGTACAATATTTTGAAACAAACTTTTCAAACTTGTCTTATAAATCATTATATATATATATATATATATATATATATATATATATATATATATATATATATACTATTTTAACTCTATTTTTATGAAAACATAGGTATAAATTGTGTATGTCACCCCGAAAGTATTAATACCATGAGGTTTACCTTTTGTTTGAATAATTACTATTACTAATATAGTTATTTATCGTATACAAAGTTGCATAATCATTTTGTAAAAATTTTCAGGGTTGGAAAATTTTATAGATTTCAAAATCTTTATCTAGAAAACTCAGCAATTACTAATTTAAAGTGCTGAACCATTAATTACTAAGTTTAGACCTTTAATATAAAAATTACTGAAAGTTATTTAAAGTTATTAATTTCCAACTTATTTACTTGAGGGAGACTTTTTAAACACTTAAGAAAAGTATAACTATTATTAATAATAATATTGAATTATTTTTTTATTTCCTTGTATATTTAATTCAATATTATCAATAATTCTCCTCCGCAACAGTAGTTTAGACATTCAATCAATATTGGATATTCAAAAGGCATTATATACGGATGAACTAAATTGCAGAACAAAGGAATATTAAACTGCGGTAAAATAGCCGAAGCACAAAACACAAAGATTCTAAAAATAGATATTATTACAATACTTCTATACTGGGGTGAAAAGTCTGTTTTAAACAAAAAACAAATTCAAAATGAAATACGTCTTGGGCAGTCTATGTCATGAATTTCATTATTAATCTTTTACATCTTTAGATAAAATACATGATTGCATAAAAATTTCAGCAATATGGAAAATCAAGTAGATTTAAATCCTTTTCTGGACTATAAATATTAAATAAGAATTTAAATAGTTATTTACGAAAAAGTAGTAATAATTTCCATCAAAAAATAGTTATTTTGCTATTAATCGATCATTCAAATATTTTCATCAAAAACATCCAATAGAAACGCTTATCTTTTGATCAGTAAAACCAGCACACTGATAATAAATTCATTGTGAGTCTTTTCATGGAAATCAGAAAATTTTTGTTTCATCAAGGCTCAATTAAGTTCCATCTACAGGCGAGAAAAAAAAATCATTGATTTTCTAATAAAACATCGTAACTCTATACAGTTATTACCAATGTGCTAACCCATTCATATAATTTTGGCGTACAATTTCTCATGCAATATGCAGAGCTTGGACGATTTCTGTCTTATATATGCATTATACTGACGTTAATGTGAAAGATGAATGGCTCTGTAACAGAAAGCCTCTGCTCACCACATGCATCTGCAGAATTCGTTCACACAGTGAGGGCAGATGGGCTTGTGAACGGAGATTGAATATTTGAATAGAATCTGCAAATTACGGAAAAATACTCCTGACCACAAACCTTCATCATCTTCATCCGAAGATATCTGTATAAAGGAATGTTTGTTTTTTTCTAATAAAATATAAAAAAAACCTTGAAATATCTCCAAATATAGCCGATACAGACGCAATGTATGATAAATAATTCAACACTTAATGGAAAGAAAATATTGTTGACTACAAAATAAATAGAATCATCTCTTTAGTACAAATCCCGACCACATGAAGGACAGCTCTTCATTTACACATTTCTTTCGATTTTCAAATCCACACAGCGAAACTTACGAAATATAATGTAAATTGCTAATTTTTTAAGTTTAATTTGGGGATATAGAATGTGCTACACCTTATCGCTGGTAATCCAGGACTTACACGGAATGGCATAGCCAGACAAACTATTGCGTTTTAGGCTAATGTTTTCTCTCCGCTTGAACTAGGAATATTTTTGCTTTATGAATTGAATACATTCCTTATGTCATTCAGAGAAATTTTTTATTTCATCTATTAAATAGAAGGAATTTATCTCCCAAAAAGTAGAAGAAAATATTTTTAATATTCGAAATCTTTTGAAATCTTAATTATTAAACTTTTTTTACAGTTCCATCATTTTAAAGTAAAGGGATCTAATATAGCGAGTTTTGTAATGTGTCCCAGGAGGAGGTTGTAATTCTAGGGTCATTTAACACGGAATAGGTAACTCAGGTAGTAGTATAATCGTGATGAAAATATTTTCAAGTTAAAAGGAAGAATCCCTTATAATAGCTCTGTATTTCGGTCTGAAATCTTGGCCATCGAAAAGACTTTGAAATTGTTACTCCACCTTTCAAATACAAATAATAACAACTGGATATTCGCCAACAGCCGTAGTTCCTCTATTGATACAACGTTTCGGACATTACATGCATAAGCATTATTAGATACATTATATGGACAAAAGTATTTGGACATTTAATGTTTTACAGAAAAAGTGCTTTATTATATTATTTAGTAATGGGTAGGCCCCCATTTTGCTTATATTACAATGTCAACACGCCAAAGCATACTTCCCACAAGGTCTCTGTAAGTCTGGGTAGGAATAGCTTGCCATACCTCTTGCAAGACAGTGAGAAGAGATTGTTTTGAAGATGAGCGTGGGTGGCGGTGTCGTACCCGTCCCTGCAATTAATCCCACAAGTGCTGGATCGGATTGAGATCGGAGCTTTGAGAAGGCCATTAAAGCAAATTCATCTCATTTTCAGGAAACCAGTCCAGTAAAAATTTTGCAGTAAGACATGGAGCTCCATCCTGTTGAAAGAAACAAGCATCCTCGCCGTAGTATTGTCACAGTGTAAGCAGGACCGAATTATCCAGAATGTCGAGGACCACGTCAAAGTTCATGGTACCAGGTACAGAAAGCAATGGGCCGAGTTCTAACCAGGAGAAACAACCCCACACTAAGATGGACCCTCTTCCGAACTTCACTGTTCGAAGAACGCAGTCTGAATGAAACCGTTCTCAGAGTTGTCGCTACATAGGCCAATAGGTAGGGAGTTGAATTCGGAAATAATTCAAACAAAAGTGGAAACTTTTTTAATCACTTTATTTTAGGTCAAATATGAATATCCTGAGTTTTCCCCCTCCCCCGAGGCAAGCGCTGGTGGTTAGGTAAAAAAAAAATGAGTAAAAAAGAGGTACTTTTTCAGCTTTTTCAAAATAAATTAAAACCGGTCCATCCAATCAAAGAAACCATAGTACAAAATTTTTAGAGCATTAAATTCTGTTTAAAATGAGTACCAATACATAAAAATTACTTCGGTTATAAGGTTACTAGCTTCTCCCAAAGTTGCCTTTATTTTTTCAACTTTTGCTAGTAAGTGCGATTTTCGCTATACGTGTGTTTTTCGGGGAAATGGGCAGGGGGGGGGGGGGATCCCGGAATCGGAAATAATTCAAACAAAGGTGAAAACTTTTTTAATCACTTTATTTTAGGGGAAATATGAATATCCTGAGTTTCCCTCTCTGACGAGGCGAGCGCTTGTGGTTAGGTCAAAGGACATCCGCTAGGTTCAGGGTGACCAGTCACCCCACCAGATCGCCTTCCAGTAACTGCCACGTTGCGATTTAGTACGGTTTGTATCCGCTGTTGTTCCGTGTTTTTCATTTTGCTTGCGTTATTATTTCATTTTGCTACTTAACGTGTCTCACAAAGTGTTCTAATCGGTACCAACAATGTCAGACATTTGTCCAGTTTATGCAGAAACATTTGAAGAAGGTGAGACAATAGTTGTGAAAGAAAGAGGGGTTATCATTGATAGAATACAGCAAAAAGAGAGGTGATGGTAAGCATAATCTTTTTTAAAACTGTACGACTGTCAAAATTCATGTCAAGTGCCAAAATACTTACACAAGAGAAAATCCATTGTTACGATTGTCCAAAGCAAGTAGTAGTGGTGCTGGTGCTCGACGATCTAACATACCATCATTCAATTTCCTAAAGAACTGCTTTTAGTGCGCTGAAAATGCATCAGGAGATTTTCAAAAGAAAGAAATAAGGAAACCAAAAGCAAAACGTGACCGAGTAAGTTTTGTTACAACCTCTGAATTATTAAAAGATTTCAAAGGACCGTATCCGTCTGAAAAAACACTCAAGAGAAGACTGATGGAAAAATATGGCGATGACATCATCATTACAGCAGGATACAATAGACAACTCATTACATGTTTTCGTAACACTAGTTATACAATTTGAGCGTAAGTTGGTATGGATCTGAAAAAAATTATGAACAAGAAGAGCATTATTAAAGTTGCTGCAGATATAATAAGGGAATACATAAGATCCAAGGTGTACGACATGGATAAGTACCCTGATAAACAAAATTTTTTAGAGAATGCTGAGCAGAATATTCCTGAATCATTGCAGTATCTCTTAAATTCAATTATCAGGAAAGCAAACGTGGAAAAGAAAATAGAAAATGGAAAACCAAGGTAATTGCAATTTCACACTCAATAATTTCTGCATCAAGGCCAAGACCTTTTATTTCATCAATACAAGTAGGTATTGGCGCACTTTTATCAGGGCAATATGGTTTTAAAGATTTAATATGTATAGCTCATGCACCGGGCTTTTGCTGTTCTTACGATGAAATTAGAATGTTTGAAATGTCTTGTCTACAGCATCCAAGAAGCAGTGCATTGCGTAGGTTCTTCTCTCAATTTGTTTTTGATAACGCAAATATCAATGTAGATACTTTAGACGGATCAAACACATTTCACGCAATGGGTGAAATTCAGTGCATAGCCCCCCCCCCTCTTCTCTTTCTTCACCAGGCCCAATCTCAAGAGTGGGAGTGATGCCAGGCACTGAGATTGTAGGGAATTCTGGTGCTATCACATTGTTACCTTTTCAGAGGAGAACAACACTGAGTAGCATCATTATTGAAGACCTTGGTGAAATCAATTATGCAGATGAAGTTTTGCCAAGTAATTTGATGTGGATTTATAAAAAATGGCAATGCGATGAGACCTCAGGTTGGAATGTCTTCATGGAAGACATTACATGTACAAAACAGTACTGTAAATTACAAATTATGTTTCTTCCTTTCATCAATTCTCCTACCTCAAACTATAACACTGTGTACAGTGCCCTTGTTAGTGCAGCTAATGAATGTAAAGATATAGAATAGAATCATAGAGAAAAGCCATTGTTTTGTGATCATCGATGAGCCCCTTTACTGGAAAACTCGGGAAATCATTTATTTCCTCAAGTTTCGTAGAATCTGAGCTTGGGTCCGTAACTGTCCGTTTGGAGGGCTTTCATCTACTAATGGCCTTCATGGAAGCAGTATGATACATCATGTATGGCAGTGGGTTGCAGGACTTATTGGGCATTGCCTGTTCTCGGGCATCAATTCAGAAACTGATGCTGGGTCATGCATATTCGAGAGCTTTTAGGGCTCATATGATGTGCTACTTGGCAATTGCAAAGATCGGTCTTTTGAAGATTGAGATTTCAGATGAAAAGCGAGATGCCATCAGTGAAGTAGAATGTTCTCTTTCTGAATCAGATACTGCTGTATAAAGTATTGTGCAGAAGTTTACTCAGAAATTTGGAGAGCTGGAAAATAATGGACCTACCGCAAAACTATGGGTGCAATATTTTCCAATGGTAACGTTGATAAAGTAATTCATACAAGCAGAGAGAAGTGGAGACTGGAAACTACATCTACTTTCTGTGAAAAGAATGCTGCCTTACTTCAAGTGGCCATTTTTTGTACGCAAAGTCTGTAACACTGAACTTGCAGGACATGCTTGTCTTACACAATAAGCTGACTCTTACAAAGTACAAAAATTTGTAGAAAATGGCTTTTTTACTATTCGGTGTTATTAAAAGCACTCATTGAATGCAGAATTAAATGCTCCACAACATTTAGATAGAACTATTTTTTTTCAAACAGGTACTTTCACTGAAAGACACAACTATACCGAAAATCGCACTTACCAGCAAAAGTGGAAAAAATGACGGAAACTTCGGGAGAAGCTAGTAACCTTATAACTGGAGTAATTTTTATGCATTGGTACTCATTTTACGCAGAATTTAATGCTCTAAAAATTTTATACTACGGTTTCTTTGATTGGATGAACCGGTTTTAATTTATTTTGAAAAAAGTGAAAAAAAATACCTCTTTTTCACTCAATTTTTTTACGTAACCAACAGCGCTCACCTCGTCGGAGGGAGAAAACTCAGGATATTCATATTTGACGTAAAACAAAGTGATTAAAAAAGTTTCCACCTTTGTTTGAATTATTTCCGAATCCAGGATATTTTTCCCTCTGCCTACTGGCCTAACACCCAAACAAGTCCATCAGACTGAAGAATGAATACCTGGAAGAATGAATACCGAGACTCATCACTACAAAGAACAGTTTTCCATTCTTCAACGGTCCAGGAACGGCGGGCGAAACACCAGTCCAAACGACGCCTCTCATTAACAGGTGTAATCAATGACTTGAATGAAACTGCTCGACCATGATGACTGATCATGTGCAGGTCTGTGCGGATAGTTTTTCTAATAACGGAGCTCCCAGATGCACTTCCAACCTCTACAGCGATCGCAGGGGCAGGAGAAGTGCGAGACTTCTTGACATGTCTTACCAAGCTTTTTCTGTCACATTCTGTAAGTTTATGCTCTCGTCAGGGACTTTTTTGCTGTTGTTGCTTCCAACGTTTGATAAAATACGCTACACATTCTTTTGGGATATCCAGTTTGGATGCAATAGCTCGCACAGAAAGATTTCACAAATGGCATCCTATGACGAGCCGGCGTTGGAGCAATGTAAGTTTAGATCCACGGGGCACAGAGTAAATGAATAGTTAATACAAAATGAGCTGTTTTATATTTTACCCATGCCCTTCCAAGCATACCTTTTGGCAAACCCAATATTTTCATATTTGCCGATTTTCTGCGGTGTCCAAATACTTTTGTCCATATAGTGTATATGCAACAACGATTTTTTTAGTTTTGGTACAATATTATGGACCGTACTAACATAATATTATTCCCTATATGACACAACTCTTTTCAAAACTTTATTTCACCTACATTTTGTTCCTCCCATGTCGCTGTAGATGAAAATTAAATCACGGATAATCTTGCAAAATATGACTGCCATTCTGGAGTTGCTATTATGTTCCTTCGGGTTAACTTACAAAGAAATCGACTGAGTTCAAAGACTCCTGGCAATTTAAATTAGAGAAGACCTCCGTCAGATAATTGGTACGAAGGACTACTATCGGTGTACCTGGCTACTTTATGCAGATTGAAAAGTGGCCTCTAGAAACACATGAAAATAGATCAAGGAATTAAGGTCTTCTCTCAATGTCTCTAACGTAATGACGCTCATACTTTCCTTCGACATCTTCCTTATACCTGTGTTTTTTTTTTCAAACGTGGAGGCACTTTATCGTTAGACATTCGCCTGTTGTTATTCATCACAGTTTTTGCTGACCATTTTATTATGGGAGTACTATATAGGCGTACCAGCATTGCTCCCTATGAAGGGACGACACGAACGGAGGTATTTTAGTGGGAGCGCCGGGATTCGATCCGAGCACCCTCAGCTCCGAAAGCCAGAGCGCTTACGATAAGGCCACCTCGGCCCCTTATATCATAGTTGCAGCAAACACCTTTGTTAAAATCTACTACGGGTGCTGAGTTCTTCATAAAATTATGGTCATTTGGTCCTGGTCTAGCTTTGGCTGACTTAAGTCGAGTTAGCCACAACACAACAACGACATGGTTGTCAAGGTTGTGATGATTGTCAATTCGTAAAGGACTTAACTGTGAGCTCTTAAAAATGTAGTTGTAAAGCTAAAATTCCCTGATTTTGTTTTACCAGTCAGAAATATTTATCGGGAATTGTAGGAAATCACTCTGCCTTATTTATTTCCTGTCTATAATTTATTTTTATTACATAGATACTCTTCTTCTTGCTATGCATTAAAAGACATAATCAACTGAACTATACAACTGAAACTTAAAACTGCTCTGTACAAACCCTATTAGATTTGCTCACCCCAATGTTAACCTATGGAAAAAATGTGTCCAATGATCGCCGATTTGGATTTAAAGATTTTTTTTTTAATTGTACTCCTTAATACAGAAAGAAATTTTGCACTTTGAAGCATTTTTCGTTTAAAAAAAGTTAAAATAAAAATTTTTAAATTTAAATAATTCGGGGAAGAAAAATCTTGTATAGTGTGTTTAAAATGTTCATAAATTTCTTTGGCGGGCGAAATTTATAAAATGAATCGTGTTGTAAGGTTCAGGAAAGTTCAGGCTATCTAAAAATACCATTTTTATTTGATTATCAACAGTAAACTTTTAATAAATAACAGCAGATTATGTAGCTGTAAATAGTAGACAAATTTTCTCCATAGGTTAACACTGAGGTGGGCGAATCCAGTGGGGTTAATATACAGCAACCTTAACGCATGCAATATTTAACATGATTTTTTGCATATTGTAGCAGAGAAACAATATTTTTAATTGGCCTAACTACTGAAAGAACAAGTAATTATTTACACTTAGGTTATTTTTAAATAACAGATTTTTAAATTGTTAAATTGCTATATTAAGATTATAATGGAATTTTACGCTAAGAAAATATTTATTCAAGGAAAAAAAAAATGTAGTCGTCGCTCTTTGATTTCTGATAAAAACCCATTGCTGAAAATGCCAGCAAATATATTGGTCAATTTATTCCATGTCCATAAAAACAGAGATGGTAAGAGCTCCCCCCCCCCACAGTGCCTTGAGAACTTACAGGATTGGGTCTAAACAGTAATATGGTCATTCAGAATTCCCTTACTCTTTAGACTAATCTGAGGCAGCAAAAAATTAGACAAAGGTCGTGTGTTGGATTATTCCAGTATTTCACAACTATAGACGAATCAGTGAAAAAAACCATACCAGGCAATAAACAGAAGTTTTACGAAGAGAGGTCCTTTGAATAGTTTTATGATCTACAAATGCGTCTTTTGGTCTGGTCTAGACTCAGTAACATTATATAGCAATTAGAAAAATGTCAACTAAACCCCTGAATGTATGAAATGATCAGAACATCCCTCCAATGGATATTTTTTTTCTAAGAGAGCAGGGCAATCAGACGGCATTCCAAAAATTTATCTGGATAAAATTGCATATAAATAGTTTTGGGTCACAAGGCCTTAATTTATCATATAAATTGGCCACCACAGAATCTTGATATAATGCCATTAAAGTTCTAGGTGTACTGGACTTCAGTTTTTGAAGTAGATCATCTGTCATAAGGACATGATATTATACATACATACAAGCACATACACACATACTGAATGGCCCGTTTACTATAACCACTTGACATTTTTATGCAAGTCAGCTATGATGTCCCTCTGTTGTTGCTAGTGGGGTTGACTATTACAAAAAGGGATTGCTGGATTTTTGTAATGACAGTTGAAGCGCATTGCTTTCGAAGGGTTAGGTAAAGAACGTTATTTAACTTTGAACAGGACTTATTACTTAGAACGTAAAATGATTGTGGGTACTTAAAGCAATGGAGAGAGTATCAAAGAAATTGATTCACTTGTAAAGTGTTCGAGAGCAGATGTTTATGTTCACAATGAGCTGGCTGCCAAACAAAGAATTTGGCAACGTACGGAGTGTGGTCGTCACCGAGTACTGGATGCTCGGTCTGAAAGGAAAGTTTTCAGACATGTCCAGTCCAACAGAATGACAACAGTATGCCAAATTATAGCTAACCTTAATAAGGGGCCAACACCGATGGCCTCTTAACGTATTGTTTGCCCCATAGGCGTAGCGTGCTTCCAACTTTTTTTTTTGGTGGGGCACGAATTATATTCAGTTAGGACCCTCCTCCATGCATTGACTGCCAGGCGGTCCTTAAAATATGAAACATTATGATTTTTTTGAAATTGAATTACAATAGAATTGATGTTTGAGTAGTATTCAAAAGCTATACGATGATAAAAATAAATACAATGTAAATAAAATGAGAAAAAAAAATATAGCATCGATTTTTTGTTGTGGATAATATCATTGTTAAAAACTATGTTAAGACTAAAGACATAAGCGGAATCTTCAGTTTCACAGTTTGAGAAAGTAGGGAAAATCCAACTTTCATAAAATTTTTCTACGATTTACCGATTTTAACTGAACTTCTATGAACGTTTGAATTTATTTCAAGTTAATTTGAGGGGGCACGTGCCCCCCTAACGCTACGCCTATGGTTCGCCCCACATTGCACCGTATGGAAGCCGAGGGCTTGTTATAAGCCTTTGCAGTCTGCTGCTTAGAAGATCAAAAGTTTACAGCTCACACAGGATCCCAATGATTGGTCATTAGATGAAATGAAAAAGGGAAAAGTGTTGTTGTTTTTGCTACTCATCCTCCGGTGTCTGACGGAGTCAGACAAGATTCATAAGGCCATTGACCTTCAGAAATCTGAGCACAAGAAGGGGATCGGAATAAATATATATTTTCTAGATAAGCCCAAACAACTTAAAATGTGCTCGGCAGAGGCCTGGTGAATAAAACACTTAATGCTGGTGGTGAAGTTCAATTACAGCATTGCAGATGGCAGGGTCAAATTTGAAGAAAACAGCACGGAAGCATTGACCCTAAGTGTATTGCCATAGCATTTCAAGCTGATGGAGGCAATGTTACGGTTTGCTCCTTTCATTTCGCGGGAAACAACGCCTGAATTCTAAATGGTATTTAAATATTGTCAATGACAAAGTACAACCTAATTTACTGACGGTTTATCCCTTTGGATATGGTTAACCAGGACAATGCAGCATGTCAGAAAGTATCCATTGTCCCCAGATGGTTTGAAGAGAACAGAGGATACTTCACCTTGCTTAGTTGGCTGCTACAATCACCAGATCTCAGTCCAAATGAGCATTCGTGGGATGAGGTCGAAAGGGACATCAGCCGCTGTATTCATTAGAATCAAATCTTAGAGAACTGGAAAATGCAGTTAATCGAATATGGTCTCAGATTCCCCAAGACACCAACCAACATCTCAAAGATTCCAGGCCAAAGAGAATCGCAGCAGAATTTAGAGCAAAAGGTGGCCCAACGATGCACTGAGTAGGTGGTTATAATAAATTGGCCTCTTAGTGTGTGTGTAATACGAGTACGTTCTTTATACTCGAGAAAGGATTTTTTTATTTGGAAATCTTACTCGTTTGTTTAAAATAAAGCACTCTAATTTTAACAAATATATAACATTTTTCTTAGTTTTTTTTTAGAGAAACAGTCATAGATTTTTATGAGGAAAGAGAAAGCAGGGGAAAATTTAGTTGCAAATTTCTCAGTAACTGCCGTAACTTATTTTCCAAGTAACTGCCGTAACTTATTTTAATGCTAATCAGAACGCATTCATATATTAGTTTCAATTTTTCGTTTTATGGAGTGTTAAATGATGATATTTCTTTATTTTTTCATATTTTAGAGTTCATATCATACCTAAGCAAAAAATGGCTTATTATAGCTAGCAAAAAATTAGATATGCTTTAGAATGGTCATAGTGTATAGTCATGCGAGACGTTCCAACGATGGCTTTTTCTTTTTCTTTTTTTTTATCATCGGCGTAGGGGGTTTGTTTACATCGTCATTTTTTGACAACTCCTTTGAAAGATTGAATATTTAGAACATTAGGCAAAAATTGTTTGCTTGTTTTTTATAATTCCGCTTACTTATTTCCATTTAATGATAGAAATTATCTGCAACAGACAAAAAAAAAAGATTTTATTGCCTCATACCTCTATTTTTTATCTGTGAAAATGAATTCATGTAAAATTTTAATTATTTAATGAGAGTCCTCGAGTTTTTGATATGAGGCACCTCCAATAATAAAAGCGAGAGATTTCGATTAGCTGCTCTCGAGTCTGAATCCCTCTGACACATGGAAGAGGGTGCTGTTGCAGAAATGATTGGGAACAAATCTTGAAAAGAATGTAGCGTAAAGCAGCGAATCATTTATAGTAAAATCTTTTTCTATGTTTTCATCTACGAGTTGTCCTAAAGATTAATGACTTGTTTTGTATTTTATAAAAAAAGATTGTGAATAATGTATTTTAGAGGAACTGATCGATATGTAACCAAAAAGTATAAATAAAAGAGTGCATACAGGAAAATCCGTTCTTTAAGTTACAAAGAATGTTCCCCCTAATGAAAGAATCACAATCAATCTCAGAAATTTAAAATCAAATTCTTTACTGCGTGTGTCGAAAGAATATTGTTGTTCGTCCTTATGATGAAAAATGGCTGCAGACTAATGGCATTTAAACATAGGCAATGATGCTTTGCAGTAGGACCCCGTTGTTTGTTGTTTTAAAGCAATGAATAAAAGCTCCGTGCTTTTTTTCCTGTCGACCCTTTTCGATATATTCGCGTCTATTCATCATTCAGTTCCAAAAACAATGAGATGCATGAGGCACGATTCACTTTAAACTATCGGAAGAAGTGCATTAAACTATAACTAGCTTGTTCGTAGAGGGGAGATCAAATGGATTACTGCTTGGACTTCCAGAAAATCCTATAAAACGTTTACCTAATAACATGTCATTAATCAATATTTGTTTTACTCCTGAATTGTAATGACAAATTTTTGCACATTTTTCGTGTTATTCTAGGCAGAAAATGATAAATGAAAATGTAGAATGCATATTTTATTACGTATGACATGCTTTTGTATTTAATACAAATATGCCATGATTCAGAGGAATTCCTTACCAGATTGATAAAAATGAAACTAAACTTTTGTTAGATATTTTATCCCTTAAAATGTTTTCTAGTTTTAAAACAACTTTCTATGAATGATATTTTGTTAGTTTGACAGAAATAAATATACTGTTATATGTCCATAAAATTTTCAAATTTTCGGTTCAAAAACACATTTTAAATACTAAAACACTAGGCATTCTTCGTTAAATAATCCTAATGCAATTATATTAAAAAAAATATGCAGCTATATTTCTAGAATGAAGGACATTAAAAATTAGTCTTTAAAGCATCTGAAGTGAATCTCTTTGAAATTTTAATTGTAGCGCCATAAAAACTGAAAATATTTCGGAGAATAAAATTTTCATTAATTCGATCTTGTGAACTGTTCCATATTAAAAGCAAAAATCATCTGAAATTTTGTGTGTAACTGTCTTACAGAAAGTCTATTTTTGCGTTTAACTCGTGGGAAAAACTTGCTATATGTTTAATTATTATATCTGTACAGTGCGTGACTTTTTTAATTTAAAATGTTTTTTTATTTTTAAAAACACAATGAAAATGACAAAAAATTAAAATCATGTATAATATCATCAAAAACCATTACAAAAAGAGCTTTTTTACATAGGCATATTTGGATACATTTATAAAGATCAAGAACATTTTCTCTGTAGCCAAAGGCTGTCGCCATGCAGTGTGAAGCTATTTAAAAATTTTAAGTTTGATTATTATAAATATCAGAAAAAATATTGAAAAATTAATATATGATTTAAAAGTATATAACAAAATGGTTGTTCCACTTTTGTTTCTTTAAATAAAGACTTAAAACATCAATCACTATTTGGAACAAAGAAAAAAAAAACACTTCTGACAGTGAGGTTTGGACAATGTGTTGCCTTACAAGTTTCGATTATTTTAAGCATTTTCATTACCCAGGGTAGAATTATTTACAACTGTACAGTGCCCATACAAGCTATTTCCTAATAAAATTGACCCGACACCAGTCAAAGCATCGACAGGGGCAGGTGCATCAGTGCTATGTTTATGACAGTCCAAAGGAAATTGTCCCTCAATCAATCCCCAGCTACGAGACTGCAAATGCCGTTTCTAATATTGTTTGACCATGCATTAACAAGACTACACATAAATGTGCTACTTGTAGCCAAGGTAGATTTAAAAACATAATTATTAACGTGATAATAAAATATGGATAGGGCTCTTCGTTGAAATGCCTAACTGACCAAGGGAAAAACCGATGTTGAAAAGCTGGTAACTGCGCTCTAATGTATGAAAAAAATTGAAAAAGTATTTGATTTTCCTCAAAAAAAGAAGCTTGTAATACGTGATTCAAGATAACTCTCCCTTTTTTCTTCAATTGACCATATTACTCTTGCGGATTTTGTATAATTAGAAAATATTTTAATTATGATTAACTAATGTTCTTAATTCTTTAGCTACTAGAATTAAGAACAAAGAATTAATAATCTTAATAATAATATTAATCTTGATAATAAATAAGATATATCTTAATTAATCTTGATAATTAATTATCTTAATAATTTATATTATTAAGATAATTTATATTATCTTAATAATATGAATTATCTTATTGATTGCATTGTAAGCAAGCGTATATTAAATAATATATGTTTATTTACATATCAACGTAAACATTTCCCTCCTGAAAGATTAATATGCATAGCAATGTTTGTTTTATTTGAGCACAAAACTGATTATATAATCCAAAAATATAAGATTTATTTACACAGAAAAAAAAAGTGACCTTCCTCTTAGACTTCATGTTTAGTTCATACATGTCTCTTTTTGTTAACAGTTTAGTTGTAACACTAAAACCTCGATAATTTTTTTCTATATTTTTTTTAACTTTTATTATCATTTAAAGTTTTCCTTTACAAAGTTAAGATATAAAAGAGCTTCAAAAAACTTACTACTAAAAACTCGAAGCTCGAGAAGAATAAAAAAAGAGCATACGGAGCTAAACAAAACGGAAATTAATGACCTGGCCAGTCCATTTTTTTTCTGCAGAAGCGGTGTTCGAGAGTTATGTCTTCCGGAAGAGCTAGACGACTAAATCCATTCATCACCTAGTTGTCAATTCTTGGCACAGCATTCTTAATTGTTTCTTTCCTCCCTCAACAATCTCCCGTGACTTTTTTCTCCTTTCTCACTCCCTTTTTTCTTTCTTTCTTAGCATTATGGTAATTTTTGTCGTTGAATAAATTTGGCGCATCCTATCCTATTTTCTCTGAGTGAAAACAAAAAAATATTCAAACGCATAAAATTTAAAAGTTTCCTAGCCAGCGCTCAGAATTACTAAGTTGCTGTTTATGCGGAAAAAGAAAAACATATTTGGCTTAAAATCAGCAATGATAACTTCACCGAAAAAACGCTGGATTTTTTTTTTCTTTTACCGAATTATTTGAGAGGATATGAAACATTTTAATATAACGAAGTATTTTTTAAAAGGTTTTTAACAATGAAATAATTTGAACTTCCATGTATATCCTTGCTAAATTTTCATGGTTATATATATTAAAGAAAAAAAACCCGCTGATAACGAATATTTAAAAGAACTGAAAGCAGTTTTTAAACATTTCTAATAATGTTATGATTCACATTTTGAAAGTTCATACAGATTTCTAGAAAATGTCAAAATGATGAAAATTGATTTCTTTGAAATATTTTTTCCCTTTCTTTTCGATTTTAAGCTCATATTCTAGGTGATTCTAAGCTCCTATAAACCGAATTTGCGTTGAGCCTGAGGTAGCCTACTTTTGGAGAGTTGGGCTTCGGACTGAGGGTACTCGGTTCGAATCCCGATCAAGCCACTCAATAACGTCAAGGCTAGGATGGATATGGGCACGTTACAGCTATAGATCGGAAAGTTCTATGAGATCAGAGAGGGTGGGAGAAGGTACGATCTCACCAGATATCGCCCTTAGGTGCTCGGTCTAAATTGTGGTGGCAGTCTCTTCACCGGTAGGGATTCCATCATAGAAAGCCTTATTTGCTTTGTCAGGTCTTTTCTGGTGCATTGGATATTGGAAATTAAATTTGTGAAATGTCGTTGAGGCTCTTTCATTCATAGTCTATATATATAAAACAGTTCCGTAACTGACTCATTCATTCACTGACTGACTCACTGACTGACATACAACGCACAGACCAAACCGCTGGACCTAAAGGGCTGAAATTTTGCATGGCTATTCTTCTAATAGTGTAGGGGTGCACTAAGAAAGATTTTTCAAAAATTCTTCTTAGATTTTTTTAAATTAAATTTTTAAGCTGTTTTTTAAGCTTTTTTTACGTTTGCATTTAAAATAATACATTGACGGTTATAAAATTTATATCACGAGAAAGATCATAAAAATTCCTTCAAAATGAAATTTTTTTTCGAATTTTTACCTCCATTTCCTGATTTTTGGTGAATTTTTAAAGATTAATTTTTAGAATTTAATTTATTAAATGCTGATCACGTGATTTCTTTTTCTGGTACTTTAAATAAATTTATCGTCACGTGCATAACAACTAAATAGACAAAAAAAAATTTTTTTTCTTGCTAATGCGGCAGACGATTGGACATTATTTTGTCTATAAAAATATCCCTTACGATTTTTTTAAAAATATATTTTGTTTTCTACATCAATTGTATATATTGATCGTCGTATTTATTATATATAGATATATATATTTATTTATTTTTTTGGCATTAATTGTATACATTGACCGTTGTATTTAATTTGAATGTACTCCGTAGCGAAGCGCGGGTTTTCAGCTAGTTTATTATATGTATGTAGCTGACTGTCTATCTCATTCACTCTGACTCTTTCTGAAGTCTCATTATTGAAGCTACATATGCTCTTCTCATTGCTTTCAAGAAAATGAATGAGCTGTGCATGTGGACATACATACGAGTTTCATTATTTTTTCAAGTTTTGCCATGTTTGTACGTTTCGTTTCATGGCGGGTTAGCCAAGTAAACGTAAAAATTTGGGGGCTAATTTTGTCTGACTAGTATTGAAATGCATTTATGCAGGCAATAAGTTAGGTTGTTTGGGGCTGTATAACATCCATATCCAACATATAGAATTGAGAATTCTATCGATACATTAATATATCATTAGTATTCTTAATATAATTTTAAAGTGTTTAAAATACATAGAAATAGTGAAATAATCTCTAAATGTCTGTACTTAAATACTGAAACAATCTCTCTAGAAATGAAAAAAGAATAATAGGTAAAAAATGGCAAACAAAGGATAATTTTTTTATTTGATGCTCGCTTTAATTTTGGACCCCTAGCGCCTTGTCTAATAAATATTGCCTCCGGCCTCTATAGGCAGCATTTACTTAACATAGCAATGATAATAAGTAATTTATTAGAGACTGACTTACTTATGCAAACCTAATACCTAATCAGAAATGAGATTGAAAATTTGGGTTCCGTACGGATTTTTTTTTTTCCGTTGCTGTGTGTGTGTGTGTGGTGAGGGTGTCATAAAATGGCCAAATACATTTGAAAGTACTAAATTTGGTTAGAAATTTATAAATTGTTCTTGGTAAATTTTATGAGCTTCGAAAATTTCAAATCTTCCTTTGATATCTATTTCTCGTATTGAAAATTACCCAAAGCCTAAAAGAACTCTAAAATAGATTAGGTTATTCATTAATTTTCATGTATGGTCAGAGATACACAGTTTCAATTACCTACGAAAGAAGATATTGTTCAAAATATGTTATTAATACGTAAACTCGTCAATTTATCAAGTAAAAAATTGAAATGCGATTTCCCTTTCCCTTTTTTGATGATTCAGTTGGTACTAAGGGCATTTGTGTTAATTGTTCTTCAGTCTCATATTTTCTTAATATCGCTAAATATTTACATCTGCCACTATCAGCAAATATAAACGAAGGCTGCTTCGTTTAACCTTGTCGCTGCTATTGGCGAAATAACACGCTCCAAGTGTTTTTCAGTTTCTGGCGTAGTGGGCGATGGAACTTGTTCGTTTCCCTCTCTTATCCCATCCGCAAAGGATTATCATTCTTCAAAATTCTCGCGGTATATAAATACGAACACACGTGTTTGGAGTAAAATTCCGGTGAATAGCATTTACTGTGTGCTATCAGCGGATAAAATACTTGGAATACTGCGACGTTAGAAAGTGCATCCATTAGATCCTAAATCCGGCTTTAAGTTCCGTTTCCAAATTAAAGCATTGTGTGATAGATCGCAACCATAAACGAGTTACATGTGCAAGAAATCTGATGTTGCACTTTATGTAGTTCGTCGCTTTCAGATTATATTGAAGATTATATTAAGAAAATATTGAAATTAAATCTAATAGAACATACAAAAGAATATAGTACAGTTAATATAGCACAGTTTGAGGAACATTTATTTTACTATATTTTAATATTTTTTTGGATAATGTCCAATGGTCTGCTGCATTAGAAAGACAAAAAAAATTATTAATTTATTTCGTTGTTATGCACGTGACGATAAATTAAGTTAAAGTATCAAAAAGAAAAGAAACCACGTGATCAGAATTTAATAAATTAAATTATAAAAATTAATCTTTAAAAATTCACCAAAAATCAGAAAATAGAGGTAAAGATTCGAGAAAATTTCATTTTAAAGGAATTTACATGATCTTTCTAGTGATGTAAATTTTATAACACTCCAATTATTATTTTAAATGCAAACTTTGAAGAATGTTTCAAAAACAGTTTAAAAATTTAATTTTAAAAAAACCTAAAAAGAATTTTTCAAAAATCTCTCTTAGTGCCCCCCTACACTATAAGAAGACTCGCCATTCAAAATTTCCGTCCTTCAGGTTCGGCGGTTTGGTCTGTTCGTTGTTTATCAATCAGTCAGTCAGTCAGTTACGGAACTGTTATATATATATATATAGATAACTGTTAAAATACACTGGTGTAAGAAATTAAGAGAATTTGCAGACTTGGTCGATTATCTCTAGAACTATTGTACCGATTTTAAGGAAATTTGATATGTACATACATTGATACATTGCAAAACAAATAACCATTCAATAATTGTAATACACACGCATGATCGTGCGTAACACTCGTTGGAGTCGGAAGGTATGAAACAGCTGTTGCAGAATAAACAAAAAAATGGGTTAATAGATGGTGTTATTATGCAGCAATCGGTTAATTTCAAATTGTAACAGTAAAAATGAGTAACCACCAACGTTTAGATGATGAAATGAGGTGGCGAATTGTAAGGAGGCTAGAAGCAGGCCAATCTCAAGTCCAAATTTGTAGAGAGTTAAATTTAACGCCCAGCGTCGTGTGTAACTTATGGAAACAGTTCCAGGATACCGAATCCATCGAGAGAAAGCCTGCGCAAGGTCGTCCAAGAGCCACGACGGCTAGAGAAGATCGCCATTTGTCGGTTATAGCGAGGCGTAACAGGAGTGCTACAGCTTTTCAGCTCTCTCGTGACTTGTATGCAGCCACAGGAACCCGTGTATCAAGGGTGACTGTTTCCAAAACACTTCATGAGAGAGGGTTGTTTGCAAGAAGACCTGCTGTTTGCGTCCCGCTCACTTCTACGAACAGGAGAATCCATTCATCATGGTGCAGAGAGCATAGAGATTGGAGTATGGATCAATGGGCGACCATTCTCTTCACTGATGAGTCCCGGTTCAGCCTAAACACCGATTCTCGCCGTACGTTCGTAGGGAGAGAACCAGAGACCCGCTACCTACCCTCCAATGTCCGCGAAATCCACCATTATGGCGGAGGATGTTTAATGGTCTGTGCAAGCATCATGTTGGATGGCCACACACATCTACGTGTCTTTGAAAGAGGCACTGTGACTGGTGTGAGGTATAGGGATGAGGTCTTGGAGTCCTATGTTCGCCTTTTCGGGGGTGCAGTTGGCCCTGAGTTCATTTTAATGGACGATAACGCGAGGCCACATAGAGCTCTTCTGGTCGACGAATTTCTAGAGAGAGAGGATATTTGCAGGATGGATTGGCCAGCCAGATCTCCAGACCTTAACCCTATAGATCATGTCCGGGACGCTCTGGGGAGGGTAATCACAACTCGCAACCCCCTCTGAGAACCATCCAGGGAATGAAAACAGCGTTGCTGAACGAGTGGGACCAATTGCCACAGGAAATGATAAACTGCCTTATTTCAAGTATGAAATCACACTGCGAGACCTGTATATCTGTAAGAGGGGACCATACCCCCTATTAACCCATCTATTAACCCTTTTTTTTGTTTATTCTTTAACCGCTGTTTCATACCTTCCGACTCCAACGAGTGTTACGCACGATCATGCGTGTGTATTACAATTATTGAATGGTTATTTGTTTTGTATTGTATCAATGTATGTACATATCAAATTTCATTAAAATCTGTACAGTAGTTCTAGAGATAATCGACAAAGTCTGCAAATTCTCTTAATTTCTTACACCAGTGTACATTTTGAACAATATCATTTATTCACCCGCGGAGTTTGACTGGTGCCACCTGGTGAAATTTTCTAAACTGTGCGTACAAAGGGATATCAAACTAAAGAACGAATCAAAGAAAGAACTATCTCAGCAGACATCTGTTATAGATAAAATTGAATTAAACAAATAACTCTGAAATACTCCAGTAATTGTTCACAATTAAAGGACCCTTATTCGACCGTCATTATTCGATTGCAACGTGCATTCTGATTTTTCTTTTACAATTTCTGAATGAAAAGTGTGCGTTAGATTGGAGTAAATACATTGCAGCAAAACATTTACAGCAAGTAAATTTTCTGAGAATAAAATATCATTAGCAAAAATAAGAGGATAGAAAGATAGGTAAATTCAGTTTTCGAGTAGATACTAGATTATTCAACTCTTCGTTATGCATTCCTCGTCAAAATTGCAGCGTCGATGAGAAGCACCATCAAATGTTTAAAAAATATTTTGACGAAATATTTTTCCCCGGACATAGTCTCTCACAGCAATTGACTCAAAACTATTTGTGCCCAATTAAACTACAGAACTGAATATTCACTACTTCTAATGCTAGATGCAAATGTCTAGTTAAATATGGATGTCACGAACCCTAAGGTAATCAGGTTTAGTCGCTCATATATATTTTTACTCCTTTAAAGTTATAATCTCTATGCAATGAACTCCTTTTTTAAACTTAACGTATAATTAATGTTAATAGTTAGAGTAACACAAAATGCTTAAATAAAAACTGATTTCATAAAGATATATTTAATATGCTGACAGTGCTTCAAATACGATAAAAGTAAACCGAGTCCTTGAGTTGGGAGACATTTGTCTCTCCTTCTAAAATTCTCCTCTTATTAAATCAAATCTATTTCAACATTAGACGGAAAGTTTTTGAAATCTTGAAAGTATTTTTCATTTATGTGATTTATGAGCATATAGCAAAAATACTAGTGAGCTATTTGTGAAAGATTAAACATTTAAAGTATTTACGTGTTGATTCCAAATTACTCTGAGACACGCTTTAAGTTTCAGTAAGAAATTTTTAGTAAGATATTCGTCTATATTGATCGGTGTTTAATGAGAGAGAAGATCAAAATAGATTTCGTGCAGCATTATCTCATCACACATGTCATTACAACTCCCTTTAATTTGCCGCTTCAAAAAGGAACCGCCCAAAGATGAAATACAAAGAAAGAAGGAACGACCAAAGTAAGTAAAATTATAATGTAATTCAAATGTACATGGATTATTAGGCTCTACATATTTTTTTTTCCAAACTGGAAAACGATAATATTTAAACTTTTTTAAGCATTAAAATGAAAGCAAGATAAAAGTAAATTGTAAAAATCAGACAATGCTATGAAAAATATATATAAAAGCATAAATAAAAATTATAAATGCTGTATAAAAATATTCCATTGTGTAGAGGATATAGAAAAAAACTCGCCGTAAATGATTTCAACTGACAGGCACAAACTATGTTTGCAACTATGACTTGTTGCGTTGTCGTACGTTGGTTTTTACGGGCGATAACAAATCTTTTATGCATTTTTAATTCTTCATAAACATGCAACATGATCTAATTTGGTGATTCATGTAATGATTTTTAGAAAAAAAATACCATCAGTTTTGTTCACTAAATATGTCATTACTTAATTTGAATATTAATTAATGTATTAAATAAATGCACTATGGATGTAAACTATCACTGGCTGATTGGTTGGTTGGTTGAAAGCACTGCGACCATATTTTGCTGAACTAGGGTTAGTTAAACAGGAGATTAAAGAATTTTTGATGATCGCTATTAAGTACAACGGTAACGTTTCCAAGTTTTGAAAGTATAGGAGCTTAACAGACTCATAAAAGTTGAAGAGAGATATTATATGCCAATGAAAATTGTTGCTCTTACCTACTTGAGGTTTCAGGAGCTGATATCCTGGGATATTTTGCGTTATTATGGGCTTACTGACTATACTCTTAAATCACTTTTCACTGCAGGGTATACTTATTTACTTTCAAGTTTTTGTTTAAAAATATTTCTTTGTTGCGTAATACGATATCTTCTTAAGTCGAAATAACTAAATTTTTCATTAGCTGGTCTCTTGATTTTTAGCTTTGTAGAACTACTTAACTACATGATTCTACTAAAATTTCTATCTTTTTGAACAAATTGAGGTTAAATTGTAAACAGAAAAAATAAATATCAGAATGTAGCATGGACTTCTGCCGTCACGAATTGACAAATATTAAAGCAACTAGATGCTGCCCTTCCACAAAAAAAAAATCTAACTGGATTATAAATAGTGACAGCTCATTGAAAAAATGCATTGAATAGGTTATAGGTTTCTTAACGATATAACTCCAATTTAGTTTCATATTTTTTAACCAAAAAAACCCACGAAAGAAAATAATTATTTTTCTCTTCTGCTTTGACGTCATTAGAAAAGTCAATCAATACAGTCTGCTGATTCTAACCTAATTTCTCCTTAGTTCAAGCATGCTCGATCTACACAGGTTGTTTGTTTACAGTTCTCTTTAAGTCTTAAGGCCTGTTCACATAGCAGTCCGTTAGCGTATGCATAAAATGTCAACGGAATGTTCATGGATGAGGATACGTGAGTCAATGGATGATATCATAGCGCTCAGCTATATGGTTGGTCAAAATTTAACGCTTACGCTAACGGACTCATATGTGATCAGGCCCTTATTGTGTTGAAGTAGATTATGATATTATTAAAAAGGCAGGTGTTCGCGTAGGTTCGAATCCTGCCGACTAAAATTAAAGGTAACACTTTAGCCCAGACCGGTACAGGTGATGGATTCACACACAGGTAGTCGTTGTCGTTGTAATAAACACATATGGAAGGCATTGAAGATTGAAAACCACAACACTAATGAAGTGCACATTATTTTATTCTGAACAATTCTGCAGACATCCCAGCAAATTACAGGTACCTTTACAGCAGAACACACACAAACAATACTAGAGGTCACTGGAATTTGCCGGGGCAGTCAGAGGACGTTTACATCATGGTATAGTTGGAAGCAGTACGCGGAAAAGGGACAGAAGAACGAGAGAACGCGAGCCAGAAGAGCAAGAGAGCAGGCAAGGAAGGGCCGAAAATCGCTGCTCAACGTTTTTATACAATGGGGGTGCTAAGAGTTTATAATTCTATTAATTGGTTAGAATCGAACATCCGTCTTGACCCCGTGAAGGTGTGACTCAACGTCGCAAGACTTTCCGAATAGGTGTGGCGTGGCAAGATAGACGCGTGACGCTGACTCATGCCTAAAAATAACTTTAATGTTTCGTGAGTGGCGGTTAAGGGAATAGAACAGTTGGTTAGTTCGTTTATTCCTAGGTCACAATTTAAAATAGGAGGCTGTACTTTATTGAGGAGAATTTGGAATACGCGACAAGTAATAATAGTGGGGCGTTATCATTACTTGCATACATGCACACACACACACATATATATTATATATATATATATATATAAATAAATATATATATATATATATATATATATATATATATATATATATATATATATAAATATATATATATATATATATATATATAGATAGATAGATAGATAGATAGATAGATAGAGAGAGAGAGAGAGAGAGAGCTCTCACAGACAAAGAGAGAGAAAGAGACAGAGAGAGGAAGAGAGGGAATAGGTAAGAGGGAGAGAGAGATATCCCCTCTTCTCTCTGATAGCGCGTGCAGACTTGTACAGCGCTCTCTGCCTATTCCAGTGATTTATGTGTCCTGTACTCTGTTCCCTGCGTAGATCGCTGGGTCTAGCGGTCCGTGAGCATTTGATCAAAGGCAAACTCGAGGTCTCGGGGGTCAAATGGTGACAGTGGGGGCGGGTCACACTAGATCAAGCAACACGACGTCTTTGGCGGCTTGAATGGGGGGGTTCTAAATGGGGGAATATCTGGAAGACACGTGTTCATTGGAATGGGGGTGGTTCTAAATACCGTGTCTAATATTACCGTGACTAATGTTGACAGGACAGTCGGGGAGAGAGCTCTGTCGAATGTGAATGCACCATCAGAGAGAGAGGGGGGGAGAATTGAGAGAGTGGGTAGAGAGAGAGACTCTCTCTCACCTCCCTTCCTCTCTCTCCTCCTCCCTCCCTAGAGAGAGTGAGAGCTTCCCCTTTCCTTCATTCTCTCTCTCTAGAGAGAGAGGGGGGAGGGGGCCCATTCTTCTCTGAGAGAGAGAGTCTCTCTCTGTCTCATATATCTATCTATCTATCTATCTATCTATATATATATATATATATATATACACTCTATCTACCAATAAGTATTTGGACACCTGTGATAGAAAATAAAAACAAAAGTTATTCATATTCAATAGTTGGTAGAACTTCCACGAGAGACAATTACAGCCTCAACCCTTCGAGGCATGATTTTCACAAGTCCTTGTATGACGGCTAGAGGTATTTTCTTCCACTCGGCTTGGAGAAGATATGTAAGTTCCTTCACAGATTTTGGACAGTTGTTGCACCCCTTAATTTGGCGATCCAATTCATCCCAGAGGTTCTCGATAGAGTTCAGGCTTAGGCTGTAGGCAGGTAGGTCCATCCGGTTAATCCCATTGTCACCATACCAATCCATGGTGGACCTCGCAAAATGACAGCTGGCGTTGTCGTCCTGGAAGTAACATGGGTCCAACCCGTAAAACTTCCACAACGTAGAAAGCACACTGTCATCCAAAATACTACAGTAGGCGTCGACGTTGAGCTTACCATGAATTGGGACCAAGGGTACCAGTACAGAGAATTCCAATTACTAGTCGACCATTTCAGCAAATAGTAGCTTGTGATGCAATTGGTCCTTTAAGTATAACTGAGTGGAGAAATAGATATATTTTAGTTATTTCTGATTATTTCACTAGAAGGGTTGAGGCTTACCCTATTAAGGATTTAAAAACAGACACAATTTGCTTAATGTTAGAGAAATTTATTTGTACACATGGAATACCAGAAATCTTAATTACAGACAGGGTTAGTTCCTTTTTATAGGAAAGCATAGCTAAGGTTTACAAAAAATTACAGATACAAAAGCATTCCACGACTTCTTTCCATCCAAGTTCGGATGGAGTGGTAGAAAGAGTCAAAGGGATCATTATAGGTTCTCTCAAACATTTGATTGAATCATCGGTGAGCAGATGGGATCAATATATGCATTTCGCGGTATTTGCTCACAGAACTGCATTGCACTCTTCAATAGATGATAGTCTTTCACATTTAGTATACGAGAGACCTGACGTTACCTATTTACCTTATTACTACTCTGTCACTACACACTTATTTAGATTCTAGGGATTATGTAGAGGATTTGGAAATAAGTTTTGCAGCATACTTTTAAATCTGTGCAACATAATTTAACTCAAACCGCAGAAAAACAATAAATTTGTAGTAACAAAAACATTAAACAAAAAAATATCATGGTAGGAGATTTAGTAATGTTATATACACCCATAGTAAAACAAGGGGAATCACGTAAATTTGCTAAAACTAACAGAGGCGTATATCGAGTAAAAGAAAAAACCAGTGCAGTAAATTTTAGAATAGTACACATAAATAACCCTAAAGATGAACAAATGGTGCACGTAGATCGCCTCACTAAATGCACACAAAGAATAATTTTCCCTTCTTATACGAAGTGTCCATTGATCTTTCAAATAATAGTGAAGAACAACAGGTAGGACAGGGTTTTAATGATAATGTGGAAACATAAACTAATTTTAATATAAATTCAACTGAACTACCCACTAGAAGTTACGGTTCATATCAGATAGTGTTTCAACCTTTTACCGGTTGTAGCAATGCCAACATTAGAGATATAACTTGTAACGAAAATTTAACTAGTTTAGGAGAAACAGTGAACAATCAAGGAGATAATCGTGGTCATATGCATGACAATTCGTTAGATGGCAGCGTTGTTCAGGATTCAGAACTACCTCAATCTCTATCTATTTCGACACCTACTTTACCTGCAACAAACTTTAACAACACTCAAACAACTAATAATGCTTCAACTATACACCATAATAACTCATTCATATTTTTTACGTCCACGAGATGGCAATGGTTTTGCTACTCATCATTCTTAGGGTTCGAAAACGGAGTTTGTTTTCAATTTGATTCAGTGTCATGATTGTATGTTATTTTATTCTATTTTATATTTATATGAGTACTGATTTATTTCACTTCGTTTTGTATATCACACATTTTTTTTTATTGATTTTTTTGGGAGATATTTTGGGTTTAGTAGATAAATATATATGTTCATTTTTATTGTTACTCTTTTCATGACAAACACTGGCTATTGGTAACAATTATATATAAGTGCACATACATGTAATTGATGAGCAGTTGAGCAACGATAGTGCTTAGGAGATACAAGTAACAGTACAATTAGATGATGAGACATCGAGCGTATTCAAGGTGGAATTAGTGTAAGGAAGAAAGACGTGCAGGTCCAGATCGAAGGATTCATATGCATAGGAATTTACGACACCAGCAGGGAGTAGCTAACCCAGCGCAAGTGCTTCGTCACCATGCAGTCCTGATCTCAACCTCATTTTTACACCTACCAGAATCTTGATAAAGTTACTGATAAGAATGTAGTTTAAGAGACTGTTGATTTAAACAACCAGTTCCAATGAGAATGATAACAGGGAGTTTAAATTCATTTATAGCAGTGTAGTTAAATGTCACAAGTGTGTGTTTTTTTTTCTGGAGTAATCATATAATTTTTTTTATTGTGTTATGCATCGGCTATTATATACATGTGTTTACAATTGTCAAAATATACAATTTCAGTAACATTTTTATTGAATTTAATTGTGCGGTCAAATTTTGTTTCTGGTATGTGTTTCGTTGTGTCTCATGCAACATAAATTTTGTACAATTTTTGTTTAAACTTACGAAAAATTTTGGTTGCCAAAATTTTTAAGAATAAAGGGGAGGTATTGTTGTGTATCGCTTTATAAATTAAATATACAGAAAATCAAATACGTTGTAATATTTTTCTCCACCTGTTGTTTAAGTTTGATGAGTGTCATTAGATTAATTTTATCGCGGATTAATTGTGGTGGCATTCATGAAAGTTGAGCAAATTATAAATCATGTTTTATGTACGATAAATGTAACATACTGATATTTAATTTGTTTTAAATATTTGATTGACTGACAATTGTCAATTTATTTTAATTCCTTTTCATGTTGATTGACTGACTCAAGGTATAGTTTTTTTTATTATTCAAGCTTTATTTAGTCTTTTTATTTATTTACCCCCTTATAATTTTTAAGTTTTTATACGCTTAATTTTTTTTATATATTTTTTTTAAATTATCGCGCACTGGATTAAAACACAGAAGTTCTTCACGAAAATCTTAAATAAAATGGCGCTGAGAGTTTATTCAGTTTTATTCAAGAAAAGGGACAAATTTTGCTCACTTTTAAGAGAGGAATATACTGCTAAGAGGACCCCTGGGTCGGACTAGGTCTATGTGAGGGGTCAAGAGTCCTGGAGATGCGTTCGGCCAATAAAAGCAGATATGCTGAAGTCGAAAGGGTGACCCGTAGAATTCAATGAAAACAATATACAAAGGATTGACACGAAAAACTGGGGCTGAGTCTCTCTCTGATCCCCGTCCTGGCTGCTTGTGTCTGTGCCAACATGAAAACTTCGGTGAAAGCAATGATGATGAGGATATTGAAGGAAGACCTTGGGGCTGGAGTAGATTCATTCCCGATATCCGAAGAAGATTAAAGTTTTAAGGTTCTCCTCGAGGCTATTAAGCTATGCCCTCAGATAAGTTTTTATTTATTTTTTTTTAGCCATGGCATAATTTAAATATTTTTTTTGTTCTTTTAATACTTTTTTCGTCAGTCAAATTTTTTTGGGGGCCAATTCATTTTTTTTTATTTTTTAATGTTGTTCAAGGTGATTCTGAATAATTTCAATACGAGGGATATTATCTAATGTTATTATAATTACAAGTTGAATGAGGTTGTTATTAAATAGTATTTGTATGATGAATTTATAGTGAAGATATTCAAGTGAACTCTAAATAATTTTAATATGAGGGACATTATTTAATGTTATTATAATTGCAAGTAGAATGAGTCATTATATGTTTTTGTGTATTGAATTTATTATGAAGTTAAGGATATGAGAGAAAGCTTCTACTAATTTCTATTGTTTAAAGTAAAGTGAAAAGATAGTTATTAACTTGTATTAAATTAATTGAATAAAAAAATTGTAGTTTGTTCCCTCAGAAATAATTGTGTCTGTCATGTTTTTGAGAGTGTTCATTTGTGAATTTCTGTTAGCCATAGAATCTAGGTTATTGTTTTAGTTTGGGGAATTTGAACACAACGCAATGCTCACCACTATACTAGTAAAAGAACTGAAAAGTAAAGCTAAAAGAATTTAATTACTAATCCAGTTTTAATAATACGAAATAAGTTGACAATAATTAATAATAATTTTTTTGTATTACTTGTACCTTCCATTGCCTTGTTTAACTTCATTTATTAATTAAATATAACATTCAATTTTCTTAAAGACTTCTTTATTCTATATTAAATATAAATTACCTACACTTTGAAATAATTAATACTCTTTGTTTTAAGTAAATAATAAGTAACAAAAGTTTAAACACAACAGTCCATACCAGGAGAAACACCCCTAGACCATAATTCCCCCTCCGCCGAACTTTACTGTGGGCACAATTCATTCTGGAAGGAGCCGTTCTCCAGGCAGACACAAGACCTAGACCTGCCATCAGAATGGTAGAGGGTGAACCTTGATTCGTCGCTTCAGAGAACCCGTTTCCACTGATCTACGGTCCACTTTCGACGTGCTTTGCACCATATTGACCTAACAGCGCGGTTGATCTTTGTGATCAAAGGCTAATGGGCGGCATCACGACCATGAAAACCAAGCAGATGTGATTCCTTACTGATGGCATTCATTGAAACAACACTCCCGGATGCCTGTTGAAACTCCTGGAGTATGTGGGCCATCGGTTCGATGCGGTTCTTCCGAATTTCTCTGGACAGCACCCGAAAGTCTCTATATTCCAGTTTCGGGAGTCTGCGGGCTCGGGGCACATTCCAACAATCCCCGCTCACCTTCCAGTTCTGAATCACATTGGCCACTGTCGATCTTGGGTAATTCAGCTCGCTAGATATGTCCCTTAAGCATCGGCCATTTATGAGATACCCGAAGATTACACCTTTCTCGATATCAGAAAGCTCTGCACTTGGTAGCATCTCGCATGCGACTAACGCTAATGTTGTTCCCTACACGATATTTTACGGCGGAGGGTGTGACGTATATCAGATATCGTCATTTGCATGAGTGTCCAAATACTTACTGGTAGATAGTATATATATATATATATATATATATATATATATATATATATATATATATATATATATATATATATATATATATGTTACCGCTAAAGTGCAGAAATCAGTTAATGTGCATCTTATCTAGCTAATCTGCAGATTAACTGATTTGCTCCGTTAAAGTGCGGAAAATTGTTTCATTTCTCAAATTACCTAGGTAATCTGCTAATTACCTAGATAATCTACATATTACCTACAAGGCACTCGTTAAAGTGAAAAAAATATATTTGCTGGCACAACAGCAACGTTTCTGTACGTTTAAATTAACATAGTGTTATTTATTTATTTTTCGATATCCAAAGAATCAAGTTAATATAATCAAACAATCGCTCCGTTAAAGTGCGGAAAATTGTTTCATTTCTCAAATTACCTAGGTAATCTGCTAATTACCTAGATAATCTACATATTACCTACAAGGCACTCGTTAAAGTGAAAAAAAGATCTTTGCTGGCACAACAGCAACGTTTCTGTACGTTTAAATTAACATAGTGTTATTTATTTATTTTTCGATATCTAAAGAATCAAGTTAATATAATCAAACAATCAACAAATTAGTTGATAGAATGAATCATTAATCAATTAAAAAACTATAATACAAAGAATCAAACAGTTTAAAACATTATTACAATTAAGAAAAGGAATTTCAAAACATATGATAAAAGTATGCTTACTTATTTGTGCAATCTAAAGATTGGTGACACTGTGAATTACTTAGCAATTGGTTTTTGTGACAAGCACACCTATTTGTGGTACATTTAGATTTGCAGTCATATTTTATGAAACCCTGCCACGTACCAAGATTGTTTTATTGCTGTTTGACGTAAATATATTTCTACAGCATGGACATCTTCTTTCGTTAAAAATCTCTCTTTACAAACACTGAATTCAGATCTTTTATTCAATTGTTTTAAAATACTCGTTTTAGTACCAAGTATATAAAATCCATCCTGTGTTTTACTAAGAACCACAGCTAAAATCTAGCGGGCATCAGTTTTTGCTCTGTCTACTTCGGGTACTTTAATTCTCACAGTGACACCATCATCGACATTTGGGTGCTTTGCATTATAAACTGCTAACATTTTCTTTCCTTGCTTTTTTAAACCTTTCTTGGCTTCATCAAGCTGTATTTTCTGATCCATATTTTTTTTTACAAACGGAAAGGAAATGTGAGAAACAAACTTTGAACTTGAACGATACGGAAGCTGTTAATGTGGACATTACCTAGGTAAAATACGGGAAACTCTTGATCCCGCACTTTAACGGAGCAAATTAGTTAATCTGCAAATTTGCTAGGTAATGTGTACATTAACGGCTTTCGAGATTTAGCGGTAACACACACACACACACACACACACACACACACACACACACATATATATATATATATATATATATATATATATATATATATATATATATATATATATACAAGGGGTGTTCAAATGAAAACGTATGAAACGGCGTAACAACCAAACCAGTTGAAATTTGAATATGCCGCTTTGGGATAACATAGTGAGACATCTAGGGACGCGAATGTAGTGTCCGGGATGGTTGTGCGCATGCACGGGCACCCGCACATGACGCAGGAGGGAAGCAATGAATTCGTGTGTTCCGTCCAATTGACGTGGCAGTGCGTGTAAGGGCATCACAGCGTTCACATTGCAAAATTCGACGATTGAGGAACAGCGAGGTGTTATCAGATTTCTGACTGCAGAAGGATCTGCAGAAGTATCATCCGATATTTATCTCCGGAGGGTGGTCGTATACGGAAAAACCCTTAACAGTGAAGTGCACTGTGAGACACTCCGTAGCCTAAGCAAGTCCATCAAGAGCAAACGGCGTGGGCTGCTTACGGAGGGAGTGGTTCTGCTTCAAGATAACTCAAGTCTACACGTCTCCAAGCTCCCAAAAAGTGTACTGGCCATGTTCAAGTAGGAGCAGCTCGAGCAACCATCCTACAGTCCGGACATGTCGCACTGCGACTTCCATCTGTTTGGTCCTCTAAAAAAACATCTCAGTGAGAAGCGCTTCAACTCGGATGACGAACTGAAGATCACAGTGGAGGACTGGCTCTTGTCACAGCCACAGGAATTGTAAGAACTTGAAATCCTTCGGCTCGTGAAAAGTGGGATAGTTGTGCTCAGGCATCTGGTGATTACTTTTGAATAAAGACTTCAATTATACCCACAGTGTCGTTTCGTACCTTTTCATTTGAACACCCCTTGTATATATTAGGGTGGAGCACTCGTACATGGTAAAAAAAAAATTAATTTTCATTTCTAATAGTAATCGAAGTTTGAGCTACCTATAGAGGAAAAAAAACTGTATTGCAATTTTTAATAATATTTTTATTTTACCCGCGCATTTACTTTGAAAATTTACACTTTTGCTGGAATACGGATGAAACTTGTATGAGGATATTTCGATCTACATATATAAAACGCGTAGGTATGCGGCACAAAAATCGACGATATTTGTACACTCCGAATGGCAACGGCTTCAACTACCAGATGTAAACATTAGCGGCCTTCCGCAATTTGCAACCACGTGTCAACATGGATTTACGCACTGAAATCAGGAATGCTCGAAAGCGAGCTGCTCGATCAAGTGAAAATTGGGAACAGTCTCAAGAAAACGAAGGCGAAGAAGAAATAATTCCTTAAGAGAGAGGCGTGAAAGATAGAGCATAAATGATAGAAAGAGGTTAGGCTTAACTGTCACCGGCACAGCTACCGAGAGCCAGTAATATTTAATTTTGTGCACATTTTTCAGTACTTGCTGAATTTTTACTCCATTTTATAAGTGAATAAATTTTTCCAACAATCTATTATTTGATATGATTAAGTGTAGATATCTGAATTGTGAACAATAGAACATACAGAGAGTGGTGTATTCCAAACTATATATTAGTACTTGCTCATTTTACTCCAATTTTTTGAGTGAAAAAATTTTTCCCCAACAATTTCTTATTTGATGTAATGATAAAGTGTAGATATCTTAATTTTGAAAAATAGTACATACAGAGAGGGATGTAATTTTTAAAATCATTGGTATTGGGTTTCTCACTCTTATCTTTAACTCTGTTCTGAAGTAATGAAAATTCACATTTTTTAATCACGATGTTTTAGAATCAGCCTTATAGAGAATACCCCTTAACAACGTATATTTATGATGACAGGAAATGGTAACATTCCTTACATATGAGGCGGTGAAAGGCAAAGTGGTGCAAGTCACATTTTCAACTTATTTTATTTGATGGCAAAAATGTAATCTCCATGTACAATTTATAGTGAAATTGCAAATAATTATTATTTGCAATATTATAATAATTATTATGAATTATAATTTGTTCAATTTATAGTGGGATTTCTTGTAGTTTTTGCCGTAAAACGCTTTGGACTTACACCACTTGACTTACTGACTTACACCACTTTGCCTTTCACCGCCTCATATGTTACTTTCAGTTGAATTGTTTTGCAAAAGAAAATAAACTAAAAGCGACCATGCTGGTCGTGCAGCGGCTAGTTTAATAAAAAAAGCGTCACTTAAAACATAAATCATATATAAAACTAGTTAAAGAGTACTTAAAAATCACGTTTGGTCATCAATTTTTATTGACTCAGTTTTGGTTTGGTTTGGTTTGGTTTGGAGCGCTACGGTCAAGTTTTGCTACACGAGGCCTAATTAGATCAGGAACTACAGTTTAAAGCCGATTCCGAACAGCTACAATTATCCATGCCAACAGTTGGACTCGAACCCACAGGATCTGAAGCAAATGCCAGTGCAGTATCAGCAAAACGGTTGCACCTGTGAAGTGTTCAAGAGCAGCAGTTATTAATGTTTACAGAGAGTGGACTACCAAGAAGAAAACCGGGTCTCAACGTCAGGCTTGTGGTCGTCACAGACTACTGAATGCTCGATCTGAAAGGAGATTTTTCAGAAATGTCCAGTCCAACAGAAGTGCAACAGTACGTCAACTAGCAGGGAATCTTAATCAAGGAGCAACTGCGAACGTCTCTGGAGGAACTGTTCGCCACACATTACAGCGTATAGGCTATGGAAGCCGACGACCTGTTTGAAAGCCTCTATTGTCTGCCTTGAACATGAGCAGACGTCTCGAGTTCGCAAACGAGTACATGGATTGGACAGTAGATGACTGGAAAAGGGTCATGTGCTCCGATGAATTCCGTTTTCAACCACACCATCCAGATGGCAGGGTGCGAATATGGAGAAAACAGCACAAAAGCATGGACCCCAACTGCATTGCCACAATACTTCAAGCAGGTCTAGGCAATATTAGGGTTTGCGGGAGTGCTTTCTTGGTATTGTATGGATCCTTTGATTCCTGTGAAACAACGTTTGAATGCCCAAGGGTATTTAAGTGTTATCGGAGATCCAGTACATCCTGATATGTTAAAGGTGTACCCTGCCACGGACTGATACTTCCAGCATGACAATACTCCTTGTTATAAAACTGGCATTGTCCTCAGATGGTTTGAAGAGCATGATGTAGAATTTACCTTGCTTCGTTGGCCTGCACAATCAACAGATCTGAATCCAATTGAGAATTTGTGGGATGAAATCGAACAGGGCATCAGGCAGCTGGATCCAGTACCCTCAAATCTGAAGGAATCGGAAAGTGCAGTTCATTGTATATGGCCTCAAATACCTCATACCACCTACCAACATCTCATAAAATCCATGCCAAGAATAATTCATGCAGTATTATGGCAAAAAGAGGTCCAACATTGCATGGAGGGGGTGGTCATAATAATTTGGCCACTCAGTGTACACACACACACACACACACACACACACACACACACATATATATATATATATATATATATATATATATATATATATATATATATATATATATATATATATATATATGGCACAACAGTCCGAATGTGTACCAAGGCCGGTGGTGCCTATCTCCGCTTTCTTGACTGTTGGTTTGGGGCACCGTACAGCATATGTCTCGGTCAAGTGGTCAACCTGACGCGGGATTCCAGAATTAGTTCTCAAGCATTCTTGGTCCGGATTTTAGCGACCCACTCAAGGGATGAAAGGCTCATGTGTATATATATATATATATATATATATATATATATATATATATATATATATATATATATATACAATCAATATATATATATATATATATATATATTGATTGCAACGACTCCCGTATAATAACGATTATCTTCTCACGTGGATATTCCATGAAGACCACCCAGCGTGCTTCTTGTGTAATTAAGTGATTTAAACTTGTGTTGAGACCGACGTAGACAGACATCCGCTTGGCGACAGGAAAGGCTGGAAGCGCTAACGACAGCTCGCGGAGCAGTAAGCCAGCTACAAAAGGGGAGGCGCATACCGGAGGCGCATAGTCGGCTGGGACTGTAACTGGAGAAAGGAAGAAGGCGCTTCCCAGACCTTTCAAGAACGTTCAGTGGAGGTATAGAAATTAGCCAAACGCCGGTGGAGTTAGTTAGAGATACAATGAGAGTTAAGTAAAGCTGAAGATGAAACAGGATGCTGCCGGATTGCTGCTGGGCCTAGAAAGACTTAATTGACAGCAGTGACAACTCAGATCTCATCTTATTCGTCGATGCCGTGTCAACCCACCAATTTAATTTGTTTTATTTTGTAAATAGCCTTATTTACTCGATAAATGCAATTAAAGAATGAAATACAAAAACTCCGCCTTACTAAATTGACTGTCAAAGTGCTTATATATATATATATATATATATATATATATATATATATATATATATATATATATATATATATACAACCTTTGCCCAGAAAGTTCAGTGAATGTGTCTATAGTTACAATGCACTGTTGTCTTACATGAAACAGCTGTTACTGTCCTTCGAAGTAATCCCCGTAGGCGGTAATGCATATCTGGGAACGGCTGTACAAGTCTTGGAATCTCCTGGCATAGTCGTCTTTAGGGATGGCCTTCCGCTGGGTCTTAGCTTTACGTTGGATGTCCGAAATGTCCGAAAACCTGTGGCCCTTCAGGGCTGATTTTAATTTGGAGAACAAGAAAAAGTCCGGGGGAGACAAGTCTGGGGAGTAGGATGGGTGATTCAGGGACACAACTTGCCTGTTGGCCAGGAACTGCTGCACCAGAAAGGCAGTATGTGGTCGGGCAATGTCGTGAAGCAGAGTCCAGTTGCCTTGCTTAACGTACTGGGGGTGTACCCGATGCAGCAGACGTTTCAGTATATCCCCGTACTTAGCGACATTTAACGTGGTGCCCTCAGGGAGGAATTCTTTATGGATGAGACCCTCAGAGTCGAAGAACATCACGAGCATTGTCTTGATGCGGGATTTCTAACTTTGCACCTTCTTCCTTTTCGGCAACCCCGGACCCCGCCACTCCATACTCAGACACTTGCCGTTGGGGTAGTAAGTACTTCAGGCACCAGGTCTCGTCACCTGTGGCAGTGGTTTTCAGGAAATTTGGGTTTCGATCCGTCATGTCCATAAGTCTCCACAGGCGTGAAGCTAAATTTGCATTTGTTCCGGCGTCAAAGTGTGGGGTACAAGTCGGGAGTAAAGTTTGTGTTTACCCAAATCCTGGGTCAGCATGAGGTGGGCCACCTGACGACCAATTACCACTTCCTCCGCTATTATTCGCACTGTCACATGACGATCCTTGGCCAACAGTTCCTTCACTCTCTGTATGTTGTCCGGGATGCATGCAGTTACAGGCCGACCACTTCGGGGGGAGTATTCAGTGGTGTCCTGTCCTTCTCGGAAGCGTTTAAACCACTCATACACGCACTTCAAGTTGACAGCACGTTCTTAGTAAACTTTTAGCAGCATTTCATGAGTCTCTTTCGCAGATTTTCCAAGTTTAAAACAGAATAGCGTATTCGTTCGCTGATCCCTTTTAAATTTCGACCGAGCGCACAACACCTTCACGCTGCAATGAAATGTTTCCACACGATAAGTTAACTCGCAGCGCCGCCGCTCAGGAACTGGTTCAGACCAGTCTTCACCTGACGTGCACGGTATGCGCCGGTCGCAAACTCTTACAACCGTGAGCACTATGACGTCATTCACCGAACTTTCTGGACAAAGGTTGTATGTATATATATATGTGAGTATGTATGTGTGTGTGTGTGTGTACAGAAATTACTCGATACACGCGGTAAATCCATTCCAGAACAATCTGCGTATGTAGAAAGAGCGGAAGTTGAAATTTCCCAGGTAATGCGGCACGCGTGTCATCCTGATTGAGCGCGAGTGGCCGGCGTACCCACCGCTGAATTCATGTAAGCTTTTCGACCATCATTGTGTAGCGATAGCAGCAAGCATGACTTAATATCGTAATAAAATACGTTTCTTTATCATTTTGAGGGAAATACTTTTTACTTAAATATGGAAATGGTACACACATATATTACATTATACAGTACACGAACATATTACAAGATAATAATAATTATGTAATACATAATAATTATGGAATTAAAATAATCTGATAATCTGCAGACAGTCATGGGTCATTGAAGTAGTTGTTCAATGATGTTTGTACACTCGAGTCTTTCTTTTCCTCGTCGTAAATCAATTGATATCATGCTAAAGCAGTCTGCGAAAAATTGAAATTTACAACCGCGTATCTACGAATCCGCGTAACTCGAGGACTTACTATATATATATATATATATATATATAGTATAGTACAATATAGTATATATATTGTACCAAATTCGTGGTACGGAAAGTTTTTACAAGAATTTTTTTACAAGTGAATTCAAGAAATGAAATAAATATGCCAGTTACCACAATTGAAAACAGAGATTTTTATAGACAGCAAAACTAACATACAATCTTCTTTTAACAAGATACGGCAGTAGGCTGCTAATCTTCGCTGGACTCTAACACTTTCCAGCTCCTAGGTATTTTTCTTGACAATTTGGGATTTAAAGTTTTCTTATATAAATTCAATATAACACTTATTATACAATAGCATACAACCTTAAAACAGCAAGGTCTAACGGAAACTTCACAAAGATCCACCGTCTATCCGGGATGATAAAATACCTAAATAAACACAATCACCTATCTCTTCAAGGATAAAGCTTGAACTGAATTCTTATTCTAAAATCCTATTTAACTCGCAAAACAAAACAAGTGATGCCACAGCACACAACTAAACCATTTTCCAACAAGTAACCCAAATCCGCATTTAATTACTTCCTCCATGGTAGACGTGTGAGCGTGCTAAAACCATAGTTTTTAATTCACGAGATCTCCTGAACATCGCGCGCTGGCGATAACACGCCAAATTGGCCCCTAACACGTAACATTGCCCCCTCCTCTAAAGACTGAACGTCCCGGACAGTCCTTACACTAACCACAACGGTCCTAAAAATAAATTCTACTGCAAAATTCAACTTTACATAAAGACATAACATATATATCATTACAAACTAAATAAACATATAAAAACAACAGTTGCAACATTAGTAAAATAATAATAATAATAATACAAAATTGGGTAGCCTGGATCTACTTGGCAACAGCCTACGAGCCGTGGCTCGGGTATCCTCAAACTCTTCAGGACCCACTCACGTCCCATGGTAAGGAACGAGCCGGTCGTAATGCACGACCTTCGCTTTGCTGTTGGCAGATTTGCGAATCCGCACAAAGACGTCGTTGATTCTGTTGACCACGACCAAAGGACAACTCCAGTGGGACTGTAGTGTGGGAGACAAGCCTTTCTTTCTGACGGGGCTCCACAGCCAAACTTTGCTTGCTTCCTGGAACTGATGATCTGTCGCTGTCGCGTCGTACCACCTCTTCATTCTGTCGCTGGCCACGTTGATCCGATCTCGGGCGAGGTGGTGGATTCCTTCCAGTCTGTCCTGGACATCGCGGACATACTCCTGCGGTGAAGAGGAGGCATCAGGGGGGCAGCCAAAAAGGAGGTCGCATGGCAGTCGCAGATTCCTTCCATAAAGCATTTCAGCAGGAGTGTGCCCCGTTGTTTCATAGACCGCGCTGCGATGCGAAAGCAAAAATAAAGGCAAGTGCCGGTCCCAGTCCTTCTGGTGCCTAGACACAAGCAAATAAATGTTGTTAAGAATGGTTCGATTAAAGCGTTCGACCATACCATCCGACTGGCGGTGTAGAGGAGTTGTTCTGGTTTTCTCGATCCCCAATAGTCGACACATTTCGGTGAAGATTGCAGATGTGAAATTGGTCCCCTGATCAGAGTGTATCTGCATGGGAGCTCCGAATCTGGATATCCAATTCTGAACTTAAGTTTCAGCTACTGTGACAGCCTCCTGATCAGCGATGGAGTAAACTTCCGGCCACTTAGTAAAATAGTCCATGGCAACGAGCATGTACTTGTTGCCATCAGTGGAACGTGGAAGAGGTCCCAGGATGTCGATAGCAACGCGCTCGAAGGGGGCACCTACGTTGTAACGTTGCTTCTTCCCTCGGCTACGTCTCTTTGGTCCTTTGCGAGCTGCGCAGGCGTCGCAAGCTCGGCACCACTTCTCCACATCGTCCCTGGCTTTTCCCCAGATGAATCGCTCCCGCACCTTGTTCAGGGTCTTCATCACCCCGAAATGTTCTCCATCCGGACTACTGTGGAGTTCTTCTAAAATTGCAGGAAATTTCGAGCGAGGAACCACGAGCTGCCATCTGGTTGTTTTTCCATCGTCAGACTCCCACTTTCGGTATAGGACACCGTTTCGTAAGTGCAAGGAGTTCCAAAGGGCCCAGTAGTATTTGGTATTCGGGCTGAAGGTCGACATTTGCTGCCAGCCAGGTTTGGTGCTGGATAACCCCATATGTTCTACTATGGGTTTGATGTCTGGGTCTTCATTTTGTTCTTTTCGAAGCTGCTCATCACTCCAAGGGGTCCGGAGACAATGTGACAGCGGTAAATTGCTGAACAGTGGGAATTTCATAGCCATACTTCTTCTTGGCCTTGGTGCAATAACGGCAACTGTCAGAGCACGGTCTTCTGGATAGCGCGTCAGCATTACCGTGCGAAGAACCCTTTCGGTGTTTCAGGTCGATAGTGTATTCCTGTAACCTCTGTATCCATCTGGCCACCTGGCTTTCAGGATTTTTAAAGTTCGGAGCCATGTGAGAGAGGCGTGGTCGATCCGCAGCACAAATTTCCGGCCGTATAAGTAATGATGGAAATGTTCTACGGCCTTCACCATGGCTAGTAATTCTTTTCTTGTAACGCAGTAGTTTCGTTCACTCTTGGAAAGGCACTTGCTCCAGTAGGCGATAACTCTTTCTTGTCCGTCAATTTCCTGAGACAGGACTGCACCGACGCATCAAAAGCTTGCGTCCGTGTCAAGGATAAATTCCTTATCAGTCTCTGGGTAGGCCAGGATGGGTGTAGACGTTAGGGCTTCCGTAAGTTCGTTGAATGCGTCTTCACACTCGTCAGTCCAGACGAACTTCTGATTTGCTTCTGTCAATCTGTGACGGGGTCGAGATAAATTCGAGAACCCTTTAAAAACCGCCTGTAGTAAGAGCAGAGACCTAAAAAGCTCTGCAACTGATGTACGCCTTTAGGTCGGCACCAGTCTTTGACTGCCAACACTTTGTTAGGGTCAGTCTGGACCCCTCTGTCGGAGATGATGTGACCGAGGTACGTCACCTGGTGACGAAACAAGTTGTACTTCTTTGAATTCAGCTTCAAACTGGCCTCCCGTAGCCTTTGCAGCACCTTTCTGAGGTTTCTTAGGTGGTCTTCGAAACCGCGCCATACAACGATTATATCGTTCAAATAGACCAGACAGGCTTCGTAGGAGAGTTCTCGCAAAACTGTCTCCATTTGGCGCTCGAAATTCGCGGGTGCATTGCATAGTGCAAATGGTATAACTTTGAACTGTCATAGCCCTTGTCCTGGCCCAGTAGTGAACGCTGTTTTCTCTTTATCTTCGGGTCTGATTTCAAACTGCCAGTACCCGCTTTTCAGGTCGAGAGTGGAAAACCACTTGTGTCCTGTGAGGGTGTCCAAGGTGTCATCAATTCTAGAGAGCGGGTAGCAGTCCTTCTTATTTATGTCATTTAATCGACGGTAATCTACGCAAAACCTGGTAGATCCATCCTTCTTCCGGACCAGGACGATAGGAGAAGCCCACGAACTGGTGGAGGGCTCGATGACATCATCCTTCAGCATCGCTTGTAGTAGTTCGACAACTTCCTCTTGTTTCGCCAAAGGGAGTCTTCTGGGATGTTGCTTGATCCGGGTGTGGTTCCCCGTGTCATTTCGGTATTGCGTCAAGTTCGTACGGCCCACTTCTGACGCACGGGCGAACACGTCTTAAAACTCATCGATGAATTTGTCTGCCCCCATCCTCTGTTGATCAGTCAATTCCACATTTTGTAATAAATCTTCTGTCAAATTAGAGCGTTCGACGACTGACAGGCCACACTTTCTGCTAATTCCGGTGATCGGGGTACAAGTTGCCAGCATTTAATTCTTCCGGATTATCTTAGCCTTGTCGCTGACATTGGCAATGCTGACAGGAACCGCACCGTTCGACAGGGCCACAAGAGTTGCGGCAGCTAAAAGACCTCTTTTACTATTGTCATTGTTGGGGTATTCGGTGATGGCGAGAGTATAATTATTGTTATTATGGACTAAACCGGTCGTTACTATTTCCGACATGGAAGGTATGCTGATATCTTGGGTAGCTATTATCTGGTTGCAGGATTCACTGTTACTACGAAAAATCATTATGTCTTCGGTCATGGCGTGGATTTAATTGAGTTTAAAGTCTATTATGAAGTTTTTTCCGGTCAAAAAGTCAAGTCCCAGGATAATCGGGTCAAAGATATCGGCAACATATGCCGTATGTCGATAACTACTGTTCCCGAAACTTATACTAAGAACAACTTTTCCTCTTACCTTTACCTTGTCTCCGGTCACGGTCTGCAAAGTGATGTTTGGCGGCGTAAAAAGTAGCTTCTCGCCAAGCTCTTGGGCTATGTCTGTCTTGACGATGGTAACGTTAGCACCTGTGTCAACTAACATGCTACACGGTTGACCGTTCACGAACACTTCTACAAACTGTCCGTTCTCTTCGCGATGCGTCGACGACACATGCAGTGTACTGAAAGAGGGCTTTTCCTCGTCCGGCTGCCTTCGCCCCTTAAGGTGGTCGGGAACTAGTTTCCCTGAGCCTTGGCGTCTTTCGATTCTTCGGCTTGGCGCGCTAAGCAATTCCTTCTGAGATGTCCCTCACGCTTGCAGGTCCAGCATTTTATAGGATTTCTTCTTGGCGGCATGTTTAAATTCACCCCTGCCAAGGCGCCGATTCGTTTTTCTATTTCTTCAAAACGAGCGGTTTCGGCGGCGGTCACCCCTCTTACTAGTTGACGGTAATGGCGTGTCGCCCTCTGAGCAGACTCGTACTTTGATGTCCGCCATTCTAAGAGCTCGTTGACTCTCCGGATCGCGTATGGCGTCGACAAAGTATTCTAATGCTATGTTATCCATAACTTCCGTCGGGTATTCTGGGAAAGCTAATTGAGCTAATCCATCAATAGCCGAAGCGAGTTCCTGAAGTGTCTCTGTTGATTTCTGTTGGCGGGACTTCAGCTGTAAGCGGCTATACTCTTTACGGCATTTCTCGCCAAAGCGCATTTCGAGAGCACTCGACGAGTCCTCAAAATTTAGTTGTTTTTTTACTGCGATGGTCTGCAGCACATCGGCAGCCTCGACACGGAGTGAAGTAGCCAATTGGCAAGCTTGCATTGCCATGTCCCAGCCATTGGCAGTCGACGCCATGTTAAACTGTGTTTTAAACACCTGCCAAGACGTTTTGCCGTCATAAGTAGACACTTTTACGGCAGGGCGGGATGATTTCGACACCGGGTACGCTTCCTCTATTCTAGCGTCAGCGTAGCGAGGTACAGTAACTGGCACTGACCCTTCCGCGAACTTCTTCTCTAGGCCGTTTATTTGCTTGTTGACAGCTTCTCTAATTTTCTGTCCAATGGTTCTTCTGTTTCAACCGCCATCTTAAGTTTCGACTCAATAGTGTTGATGCGTTCTTCCATTTCGTTAAATTTCTCGCCCACGGTAATTTTTAGCTGTTCTTGGCTCTCGCTAATTTCGCCAAGACCCGTTTCCAACTTCTTCTGGCTTTCGCCAATTTTTAATTCTAATTGGTTGGCGAACAAATTCTTTCTTTCGTCAATGTCCTCTTTCAGCTGATTGGCGACCAAATTCTGGCCTTCGCCAATTTTCGAATCTAACTGATTTTGGCTTTCGCCAACTTTTAATTCAAATTGGTTGGCGAGCTGATTCTGGCTTTCGCCAATTTTTACTTCTAACTGACTGGCGGTCTGGTTCTGGCTTTCGCCAAGTTTCGCCATCGAATCTAACACTATTTTAAATTGTTCCTCCATTTTTCGGGTAACTGGCATTCACTTAAAATTTTCCCACTTCTGACACCAAAAATGTACCAAATTAGTGGTACGGAAAGTTATTTTTTTACAAGTGAATTCAAGAAATGAAATAAATATGCCAGTTACCACAATTGAAAACAGAGATTTTTATAGACAGCAAAACTAACATACAATCTTCTTTTAACAAGATACAGCAGTAGACTGTTAATCTTCACTGGACTTCAACACTTTCCAGCTCCTGGGTATTTTTCTTGACAATTTGGGATTTAAAGTTTTCTTATATAAATTCAATATAACACTTATTATACAATAGCATACAACCTTAAAACAGCAAGGTCCAACGGAAACTTCACTAAGATCCACCGTCTATCCGAGATGATAAAATACCTAAATAAACACAATCACCTGTCTCTTCAAGGATAAAGCTTGAACAGAATTCTTATTCTAAAAACCTATTTAACTCGCAAAACAAAACCCGTGATGCCACACCGCACAACTAAACCATTTTCCAACAATTAACCCAAATCCGCATTTAATTACTGCCTCCATGGTAGACGTGTGAGCGTGCTAAAACCATGGTTTTTAATTCACGAGATCTCCTGAACATCGCGAGCTGGCGATAACACGCAAAACTGGCCCCTAACACGTAACAATATATATATATATATATATGTGTGTGTGTGTGTGTGTGTGTGTGTGTGTGTGTGTGTGTGTGTATGTGTGTGTAAGTAAGTAACGATAATGGCCCACCTTTATTACTTCAACCTTTATTATTCAAACTTTATTATTCAAAACTTTCCTTTTATCCTCTCAATAAAGCACAGTCCTTATTCCAAATTGCGACCTCGGAAAAAATTAATAACCAACTATTCTATTCTCTTAACCGTCTCGCGCTGAACATTAAAGTTATTTTTAGACATGATCCAGAGGCGCGTGTTTCGATCGCCTTCGAAAAAACCTACGACTTTGACTCATGCAGCACATGTTGAGGTCAGATCTTCGCCGGTAGCCGATTAAAAAAGTTTGCAACACCTAGCGTCAGGATCACGAAGCATTGGTATAAAAGGGACAGCAATGATTTTCGCTCGCTTTTTCTTGCGCTCTGCTGGCCCTGTCCGGTCTTCGTCCTGGATCTGCTTTCGCGTTCTTCGCTATATTTTCCGCGCCCTGCTTCCGACCTACCTATGATGTAAACATATGTTCAAGCGTGTTCAATCTCCGGTAGGTCCGGTGGCTTGAACACATAGAGTTCCTTCTGCAACGCAATGTCATCATTTTGTGTCAGTCCTTCATAACGATTCAGGAATAAAGTGAATAAAAATATTATTTCCGCCAACTGAATTCTCTGATTGGATTTCATGCTGCTCTGGTCTCGACTGCAACATTTTTTGTGAGAGTGTCTGTGCTAACTCCTTCAGTACGTGATGTGAATGTCATCACGAGTTAAGTCGGCAGGACAGTGCTCCTCTACTGAGAAATCCTCCAAGAAAGTGGTGTGTTTGTGTTCTCGTCCCAGATCATCGCAGTGTATTCGCCTAGTGCAGGGGTTTCCAACCTTTTTATAGTACCGTACCTGTACGTTGTAAACAATTTGATGACGTACCGGTAGACCAAAAATACTAAACCTGTATATCTAAACCTGTTCTTCAGTTATATGATCGAAAATTACCATGTCATGTGTATGTTGATGCCTGAAAAAATTCAATTGGAGCTGCGTTGAAACAGCCTGATACCTCTAATACATTACATCCAGTTGCATATTATTCACGAACTTTACGCAGTTATGAACAAAATTATGTTATTACGGAATTAGAGTGTTTGAAATTGTGGATGCTTTAGACAAATTCTACTATTATCTACATGGGCAAAAATGTGTCATTCATACTGACCATGCGGCTCTTGTTTGGCTCAAAAATGTGAAATGCGAGTAATTAAGAGGTCGGTTGTTCCGCTGGTCCTTAAAACTCAATATGTTTGACTATGAAATCAAATACGAAAAGGGCTCCATAAATGTTGAAGCTGATATGCTCTCAAGGCACCCTGTTTCCCAACATCTTCAACATACTGTACATTTATTAGACCTGGATGAAATTAAAACTTAGCAGAAAAGTGATAACCTTCATAATCCAAAGTATCAAGAGATAAATGATGTAATCATATTAAAAAGAAAAAATCTTCATAAATTTGTTGTTCCAATGTCACTACGTTTAAAATTGTTACTAAAGTGTCACGATCAATTTGGTCATCCTGGTGCACAAAAAATGTTAAATTTGATTACCCCTCAGTATCATTGGCCTCACATAACTGAGGATATCGCAAAGTTTGTCAAACACTGTGCAACGTGTCAATTTAACAAGAAATCAAAATTAAAGAAATTCGTACTTATGCAAATTGTACCTCCGTAAGATAAACCTTTTGGATGTATTTCTGTTGATACTGTTGGTGGTTTTAACTACTATAATTCCACGAAAAAATATCTGCACATCGCGATAGACCATGCAACAAGATATGTGTGGGCTTTACTCTCTAAAAGTGTCACAACAGAAGCTTATGCTAATTGTCTTAAGAAATTATTAAAAATTAAGGGACCAGAAAAAATTCTAACGATAGGAATGCAGCCTTTACACTATCACGACTCAAGAGATTTCTTCAAAATTATAATGTTAAGCAATATTTGACCTCTGCACATCACCCTCAAACTAACTGTAAAGTTGAGTGAGTGAATCAATCAATAGTGAGTAGGTTAAAGTGTAAAGTTAATTCTTCGGCCTCTAAAGTTCCTTGGAAGCGTTTGTTGGAACAAGTCATTACCGAATATAACAAGAGTCCCCATTGAGTTACAAAATTTACCTCTGCATACTAATGTTTGGCAAGCAGCCCTATGACTCCTTTTAAATCAAACTAACTATCCTCCAGTGGATGAAGCTAGAAAACTTGTAAAACAAAGGACAATAGACTATCATAATAAAAACCAAATTAGGAGTGATGCTCGCTTTATACCCTCTAAACTTAAACCTGGTGATGTAATTTTAGAAGAATTTTCATACCCGAATACCCGCAAACTTTCAGCCCCATATTCTGGTCCTTACAAAATTTTAAAACAATGTTCTGAAGAGAATTATGAAATAGATAAACCAAATCAATATAATTACAGGTCTACTGAAATTGTACATGCATCCAAATTAAGATATTACAACCCACCTGACGAATTTATATTTTACCATGAATAAGTCAACCCTATTACTTTAATCTTTCGTAATTCTCTTCTTCTCTAAGCACTTTTCTGTCGTCCCCTTAATCTTAGTCCCGGTTGAGTTTAAGAGAAACTCGCCAATATAGAATAAGTTCTAGTCCATTTTTTAGCGTTTTAACTCTTCAGCAGGCACGCTCGTGTACAGAATGCAACATTTTCGTAATTATGAATGGTTTGTTTTTACATGTAAGGTTTGAATGTTCTAAGCAGGTTCTACTTATAGCTACACCCTTTCTAATGCAGGTCCGATTTTCTGATCCTTGTATTCCTTTCCAGTCATTGTACGTCGTGATTTAACCGTGGTAAACCAATGATTATACTGGATTACAATACGACAAAAGCCGGAGTTGATGTACTCGATAAAATGTGCAGCTATGACACGGTATCCCGCATATCACGAAGATGGACTATCTCATTGCGTTTTAGGTTTTTGGACATAATAGGAATCTATTCGCAAGTTGTCCTTAGATCCAATTAACCGGAGAGTTTTGAAATAAGGCGATTTTATCTGCATTCTTTCACCTTTAATTATAAATATATCTCAATATTATCAACATTTTAATCGTGTCATAAAACGCAGAATTATTATTTTCAATTTGAAAATAAAAGTTTATTACAAAAGGAACACTCAAGGTTATTGAAAGAGACGTTGCACTTTGTGCCACGCGCACCTGCTGGTGTTCCAAAAATTGGCGTGCCCGGTGAAGGGTTAATACTACGCATTGAATAAACCCTAAACTAAATCTTAACTAACTTCGGGACTTCCCCCCAAGTTCATTAAGTTCTCTGTTGTCTCATGTTTTCCGCCCATTGGAATTCATGAGCGAACAGATTGCTTCTTCTCTTGGTTTGGCTTGGCTTTTGCACCATTTCCTTTTCTTGAATTAATTGATGGACAAATTGAATTCATTGAGCACTGCCAACCTTGAGTTCCAGTTTCGTGCACTATACACACGCATTTATTTTCCCCCTATAATCTACCTTTTGCTAGGTTATAGTTTTGTCACACACACACTTTTTATAATATCGATATTAAACGTCCGAATTAACATATTGTATTTTGTACTACCATTTTGAGTGTCATTTTGAATTTTTATTTTGAATATTGAAGTATTATTATTATTGCTATTTTTAATATTGAATTAGTTGTGTTAAAGGTATTCTTTTTGAATAATTGAGTTATTCATATTACTTTATATATTTAATATTGAATTAGTTGTGTTAAAGGTATTCTTTTTGAATTATTGAGTTATTCATATTACTTTATATTTTAAAATGTTCGATATTTTTTCCCATGTTATGAAATTTTGAAACTTCATGTTTAATATTGATATTCCAAGGACTTTTACGAGAAATATTGATATATTGTACTTTTTTGTTATATTTTGTGTATTGATTAACAGTATTAGCAACTATTAGCAACTATATTTCCAGTTTATGTAATTTTTATTTTTTAAATAATGATTTTTATTGTGTTTTTAATTTTTCAAGGACAGTTATGCGCACATAGAAAATAATATTTAAAAAAAATTATGCCCTTAATTTGTAAACTTATCTTCTAAATTTAGTAAGCCTTGCTCGAAGAGCCTGGGCCCATGTCCCTCTCGCAAGTCTTTTTCCGGAAGGGGGGGGGGATTCTAACGATAATGTCCCACCTTTATTACTTAACACGTATTCTAAAATTTTCCTGTTATTCTTTCAATAAATCACAGTCCCTTTTCCAAATTGTGACCTCGGAATAAATGAATTAACCAACTATTCTATACCCTTATCCGCCACGCGCTGAACATTAAAGTTATTTTTAGACATGATTCAGAGGCGCGTGTTCCGATCGCCTTCGAAAAAAACATACGACTTTGATTCATACACCACGTGGTTGGGATCAGATGTTCACTGGTAGACAATTAAAAGAATTTTGAAACACCTAGCATCAGGGTCAAGAAACCTTAGTATAAAAAAGTCCAGCAACGATTTTCTCGGGCTTTTTCTTGCGCTCAGCTGGTCTTGTCTTGTCTTCGACCTTGATCGGCTTTCGCGTTCTTCGCTATATTACGTCCTGCTTCCGACCACCCTATTATGTAAACATATTACGTGTTCAAGCTCCGGCAGGTCCGGTGGCTGCCTGTGTCATTTATGTTCCTTCTGCAACGCTACGTCATCCTTTTTATGTCAATCCTTCATAACGATTCAGGAATAAAGTGAATAAAAATATTATTTCCACAACTGGATTCTCTGATTGGATCCTCAGGAATCAAATCATGCAGTTGTTCACTCTACATTATCTTCTGAGCTTTGTCTTTAATGGCCATTATAATAACCACCTTTAAATCACATTAAACGTTTGTAAAATTGTAAAGGAATGCTGACAACATTTCTTCATTTCCATAGAACAAGGGACTGTTACAGTAAAAAACACTGTACTATACTTACTCATTTTCTTATTCAGGATTTACAATTCCCAAAATTTTGCTGTGTGTATGTTGTTATAGTGATAATTTTATTACTTTTCTTACATATTCATATACATTATATATCGTTAGTACAGGAAATGCCTTATTTGTAATGGTAGATGTCAAGTGATTACTCTTAACGGATATTCTGAATTTTGTTTTTTCTCTATAACAATGGTTAATTGTACTCAGGATTTGAGATACCTATACAGAAGACTACAATGCCAATTATGTAGAAGTAACACATAGGAATTTGTGCATCCTAAAAGCTATAACTACCTTTGAAAGATAAATATGTCATGTGACACCAAATCTTGGAAGCCATACGGAGATCTCCCATAATGAAAGGTGGATGTTGGTACGGATTGTACAAAAGAAACACATAATAACAAAACCCAAAAGCCCAAAGTGAAAAAAGCCATACTGAAAGATGTCAAAACTCTTTGTATTGAACTCCATGTTATTTATAAAAATGTGGCTCTAATACACAAACTTAGATGACTAATCTATATATATAAAACAGTTCCGTAACTGACTCACTGACATACAACGCACAGACGATACCGCTGGACCTAAAGGGCTGAAATTTTGCATGGCGATTCTTCTTATGGTGTAGGGGTGCACTAAGAGAGATTTTTGAAAAATTCTTCTTAGATTTTTTAAATTAAATTTTTAAGTTGTTTTTGTAACTTTTTTTTAAGTTTGCATATAAAATAATAATTTGAGGGTTATAAAATTTATATCACGAGAAAGATCATGAAAATTCCTTCAAAATGTAATCTTTTTCGAACCTTTACCTCGATTTTCTGATTTTTGGTGAATTTTTAAAGATTAATTTTTAGAACTTAATTTATTAAATGCCGATCACGTGATTTCTTTTTCTGGTACTTTAAATAAATTTATCGTCACGTGCATAACAACTAAATAGACAAAAAAAATCTTCTTTTTCTTTCTAATGCGGCAGACGATTGGATATTATCTAAAAAAAATAAATATCCCTTACGATTTTTTTCTAAATATATATATATATATATATATATATTACATAAACTGTATACATTGATCGTCGCATTTATTATAAATATATATATATATATATATACTGGCACTAATTGCATACATTGACTGTTGTATTTAATTTGAATGTACTCCGTAGCGAAGCGCGGGTTTTCAGCTAGTATCAATATAAGAATGTTAAATACTAGGACGTCATGAACCGAGTCAGAAAACGCCAAAACTGAGAGACAAAATGCATAGTAGAAGAGGATTTAATCTATGACTTACTCACTCGTACAGCAAATTTCTTAGTTGAAGCATTTTTACAACTGTAATGTGTCATGGAGCTTTATGACAAAAACCGACTCCAAAGTCTTGCACATTTTGACAGGCACGTGATGTGTGTGCTCCATGAGTTGAAAACGGATGTATGCAGCAGTGCTGTAGAAGGAAGTCTAGACGTTTCTAAAAATGTTTACATAGTTGAAGGTTATGTTTGAAATATCTTAAATATCCATTTCTGAAAAGATATTTTCTTTAATTACCAGTTTCAACGAGCACAAGTTGAATAGTAAAACTTTAAAAACGAAAACCACCGATTTTATGGAAATCAATTCTAAAACATTATAAATATGCAATTAAGAAATTTTTGACGTATAAAGGATGCTTTGAAACTCTTTAGTAGGCACATTGATTATTACAAAGCGAAAAATATTTCGCAAATTCATGTTTTACATATTTCACACACGTTGTAATATTAGATATGTTAGAGTGCTTATAAAATCCAGATATTAGGGTTATTCAAAATAATACTTCATTATTCAAAAATAATTCTAGCGATTTTACTATTATTGAATTAAGTAAGACAAATCCACTTTAATTTACAAGTAATAAGTTATATTCATAATAGTTATACCGAGTATTGTACTTTATAAAGAACGGGCAGCTTAACAATTTTTTTAAAAGTCTCTGTATTTTCCGAATACAACTTAAAGAGGCTTAGGTATTTATCATCATCATCCAAATAAAATTATTCTTAAACGAATCTATTTTGCTTCAATGAACTTCCAAGCTTCGCGGCTTTGTAAAAGTATATATCTTTTTTCTCTTAAATTTTCTTTTTGAAAACATACTTAATTAATCAAACTCCGTAGAAATAAAGTGCAATTTCGCATTTTGAAAACCCAAACAAAAACATTAATGGCTGTTTCAAAATAATAACCTTAATGGAAACTTATAAGCGCAAACATTTCTAAATTCTTTCCTCTATTTAAATCGATCTCATTAATTTGATTGATGCATGGAATACGGAAGCGTATCACTCAGCGCGACTATTAGTTTACTTTTTCCTTTATTTTTTCACAAAAATCCCTTTTCAGATTTATGTCGATTAAACTGATTGATGGCTTTCACAGTCTAAATATTCGAATTCATATTATGAAAACTCAACAGCAACAAGGGACTGGTTTCCCTTTGACTAATGCTCATCACCTATGCTTCTTGAGAATTAGATTAATATAAAAATCCATCATTTTTCGGTCAAGAAAGGTAAATACCTACGTAGAGAATTATTTATCTCCCATTCTATAAATAAAAGTGTTTTATCGAGTCCAAGGTATTTAATTTCAAAATGTTTGTACTTTTTTTCAAACTGTAGATGCCTATGTTGATAGGTTGTTTGATTGGTTGATTGAGAGCACTACGGTCATCTTTTGCTACACGAGGGTTAACTATGTTGATAGGAAGGTGTACTCTCTTTAAGATACAAAATTCATCCAGCATTTAAATAATCTATGTACGACGCAATACAACGGAATTATCGAATCCACAGTGCTTTAGTAAGAACAAATACTAACAGTACAATTAGAAATCATCTTTCTCGACCTCTTCTCAATCTACTTTCGCTGTCTAATTTTTTTCCATACCTTTTTTCAGTGCCTTGTCATCCCAATAGTAGCTTTATACAATCCTCTTGGATTCTCTAAGATCTCAAACTCATCAAACCTAACCAGCTTCATCGACGCTCCCAAGCGAATCGATGTTGCTTCTTCGACCTCGAGATCCTTATTGTATTAGCAGACTACAGTTTATGTCTCTGGTGACATAACAGCTTTCCCCTTACCCTGCATTTACAACACGATTTCATTCGCATTAGTTTTAAGGATATCACCCACTTGTACCCGAATTCTCTCATCCTTTAGCCCTTGACGCACTACATTATCTATTTCTACTCAATTCTTTCCCCACGCTTGCTCTACCTCATCTAAGAAACCCTGTACATATGCCTTCCCTACTCTTTTCAGCGTTGTCTGCTGTTTCCTTTGAATTTTAAAACTTTCCAATATTGAACAGATACAGACCTTATACCACTCTATGGTGATTCTTCACTGGTAAGTGAACGATACAACTGATTGATACAAATAAAACTAAGGACTAAAATAAGGACTAATATAAAATAAAACTAAGGCAATGTTGGTTAACCTACGTTCCAACAATAAAGTTATCAAGGGTAAAACCATCGAAACCGCACTGTAAAAGGGGAATGTCCCGAGAACAAAGTGTCTGAGATGTTGGAAGCGAAAAAAAAAAAACCCAGCATCCATGGGTTCTAGTCTATGATTGTTAATAATAGTCACTTGCGATAAAGGTGTCTCTAAAAGCACTTCTGATAATAACGATAACTGAGAAACTCGGTCTCATAATGTTGCCTGTATTCACCATTTCTGAATCAGTGTAGCAAATCACAATTGTCGACATGTAATTTTACCACTAGTTGCCCATGCCTTATATTTTCTCAGCAGAAGTAAATTATTCAAGAAAATATTTCACGCACATAAACTCATTGTCCTAGACTACCTGTGAGGTAGTACTTTGCGCATATTTTTGAACCTGGGAACTCTTTCTGCCAAACTGATTCCCATACATATGGAGATCCTGATATCAGGAATTCTTCAACGACATCCGAGGTCCTCCAAGTTAATTGCGAGCTGAACGAAAAAGGGCTCCAGCATACGATTTTTTTCTTTTATTTACATGCTTTCCATAATTATTTTTTCCTTAAAATGTGTTTTTATATAATAACTAGCTGAAAACCCGCACTTCGCTACGGGGTACATTCAAAGTAAATACAACGGTCAATGTATACAATTAATGCCATATATATATATATATATATAATAAATACGACGATCAATGTATACAACTGATGTAATATATATATATATATATATATATATATATATATAAGAAAACCGTAAGGGATATTTTTATAGACAAAATAATGTAGAAGAACATAAATATTCAAATTAAATCTAATATAAAGAATACTAAAGAATATAGTACAGTTAATATAGTACAGTTTGTAGAACATTTCTTTTACTGTATTTTAATATTTTTTTGGATAATGTCCAATCGTCTGCCGCATTATCAAGAAAAAAAATATTTTTTGTCTATTTAGTTGTTATGCATGCGACGATAAATTTATTTAAAGTACCAGAAAAAGAAATCACGTGATCAGCATTTAATAAATTAAGTTCTAAAAATGAATTTTTTAAAATTCACCAAAAATCAGAAAATGGAGGTAAAGATCCGAAAATGATTTCATTTTGAAGGAATTTTTATGATCTTTCTCGTGATATAAATTTTATAACCCTCAGATTATTATTTTAAATGTAAACGTAAAAAAAGTTTAAAAACCAGCTTAAAAATTTAATTAAAAAAAATCTAAGAAGAATTTTTGAAAAATCTTTCTTAGTGCACCCCTACACTATTAGAAGAATCGCCATGCAAAATTTCAGCCCTTTAGGTCCAGCGGTTTGGTCTGTCCGTTGTATGTCAGTCAGTGAATGAATGAGTCAGTTACGGAACTGTTTTATATATATAGATAACGCAGGGGGCCGTAGTCGGGTTGGTGTGGCTAACTCCCATGGTATCGGGGTCCGTTGTGAGGATCACGGTGCCTGGTAATGGAGAGGGCAACTTTGATTCGCCTGGGGGAGTGGGATCCTCTGAGCGAGTTGATGTAGCACCATCAAGGCTTCGGATGTCACCACTTCCTCGTAGTCCCGGCTGGTAACCGTGCTGTGGCCTGGTCTCCGGCTGGGGCCATGGGGGCAGGAGTCGGGTTGGTGTGGCGTTTTCCCAGGGCATTGAGGACCGTCGTGAGGACCTTGGTGCTTGGTAATGGTGGATGCGACTCTGACTTGCCTGGGGGAATGGGATCCTCTGAGTGAGTTAGTGTAGCACCTTCAAGGCTTAGGTCGACGACACCTCTGGGTGACCAGTGTTGCGGCCCCAGGGGGTGGAAGTCGGGAGGATGTGGTGTCTATCCAGGGCGAAGGGGGCCGTTGTGAGGCCCACGGAGTCTGGTAATGGTAGACATTTCTGTGACTCGCCTGGGAGAGTAGATCTCCTGAACGAGCCACTGTAGCATCTTCAAGGCTTTAGCAGTCGAGCGACTCCTCATGGTCCGGCTGGGATCCGGGTGGCAGTCCGGGCTAAGAGTGACAAGGGACGCTGGGGCCTGTAGTCTTGCCGTATGGCATCTCTCAGGAGCTCCGTTTTGTCCTAAACTAACACGGACCTGTGTACTCCGCACTTCGTGCGTCGTGGGTGGTTCGATCGCCGATGACGACGAGGTCATTCAGGTTGTACGATGTTGTATGCCACAATTGTGGTGGGCCGACGTAAGCTCTTCTACTTTATATAATAATAAAGCACTATACATACAAAAAAAATGCCTGAACAGTTTGTCCTAAAAACTAAATTTTTTTAATTTAGAGCATGTTTTGTTTTTATATTAACTGTTAAACCTTCCCTAACTGGAAAAATTTTCCCTTTCGTTTCAAAGGAACGATTTCAAAATAGGTTGTTTTGAGGATTTAGAAAAATTTTCTTCATAAAATTTTTAGTTACTTTAAAGGACAAAAGAATATTTTATTCAGAGTAATAATTGCTTCAGAGAGAATATTTACAGAAGTTTTATTTCAAACCAAAAATTCTGAAAACAGTTTCACGGAAATAGAACTCTGAACGAAATTTCGCTGTAAGATCCTGGAGGAATGCGTGATATATCCTTTTAAATATGGAAAAATTTCATTGTGAAATATTTCTCCTCGAGATAAATAGACCTGAAGGAGAGATGTATGGCAGGACGAACAAAGGCAGTGACCATATGCAGAATTTTTAATGGTGCATATGGCAACGTAATCATCGTATAGACATGCGATTTGTGGCATTGGAAATGCTTTGTAGTACTATGTTACAGGAAAACCCAACAGAATTATGAAGTCATTTTCCTTGAGAATTTTGTGCCCCACATACCCACAAATAAAGTTAGCGGGATTACTTTCGGCTTGTCGTTTAAAACGAATGTCTAGTTAAAGATTATTTTGGAAGTTATAAGCTATTCAAAATTTATTTGATCTTAATGAGAGAAGGTTCATTGATCGATTTAGCCTTTCGAGAACTGCTGCAACTGGCCTAATTAATGATTGAAATCCAATTTGATCGTTAGCGCAAAATGGTAATATTTTAGGAAGATATGAGAACTTCCACTAAACCTTTTACATTTTTTACAGATACTTCCTTCTAAAAAGTACTAAATGAGCGTGCTTTTTGTACAGCATCTCACAGAGGGAATAGGAAACGTATGCTCTTATTAAAGTATTCCAATTAAATGATAATAAAACCCAAAAATTTAAGTGTTTTTAATGTCACATTTAATTTTGTTCTAAATTCAGATTTTTATGTACAATTCATAAAAAATATGTACCAGAAATTGAACATAAATAGTATAATATCCATTAGAGTAAAAAATGACACTCCTAAAAGTGATAGGACTCTTATTGTTCATTGAGTTAAAATCAAAACGCTTACATTTTAGATTTTTTTAAAGAAAAAATGTTGAGTTGCAATTAGCTTTTAAAGCTTAGTTCTTTTTCAGGTTTCAAGCAGTAAGGCAAGACATCGCTTTCCAGCCTCTGGAAAAACTGGAATTTTGACAGATGACAATTTTTGTTTTGCCTTTTACTTGTTTAGGACATTTCATTCAATCAAATGGTTTTATTCATTTATTTACAAGTGTTTCACTATATTGCGCTTTGCTTAATAATCACTTATTCTAAAATTTGTGATTTTGTGACTGTCATTCCGGGAGCACGTTTTATCTCTGGATGGCCCTATAGTCTCTAGTTACCTCCAAACGCACATCTCGACCTTTAGTAACTTGAAGTAGTCAATCACTTTGTATTATTCACATAAGAAGTTCCGTCTATCACAAAACTGCGAGCCCCATCACTTGTACTGGTCAGAAAGTGTTGCACTATATTGCGTTTTGCTTAATAATCACTTATTCTAAAATTTGTGATTTTGTGATTGTCATTCCGGGAGCACGTTTTATCTCTGGATGGCCGTATAGTCTCTAGTTACCTCCAAACGCACATCTCGACCTTTAGTAACCCAAAGGGTAACCAAACTCGCAGAACTAAGCAGTGAAATGCCAACCTGATGCAATTTTAATAGAAATAGCGTAAAAAATGGGAGCATTCATCTTCAGAAATACCAGATAAGAAAAGTACAGAAGTTTATAACTATAATCAATTTACTTAGAATTCGAATTTCGTATCCGTTTTTTTATTTATTAGTTTTATATTGATTGTATTTTCATAATTTGTACACCACTGCATGAATGGTAACTTCATGAAGCCTAGTGGTTTGTTCTCGAAAGTTTCAATAACGTCTGTTAGAACTTTCAAAAACTAGTTCGAATTCCTATCTATACGCTTCTTAAGCAGTATTTCCCATAAATTAAAAATATTTGTACCTCTTTGCTTAAAAACATTAGCACTTAATCGAGCGCCAGAAGCGTTTCGTACAGTTAATTTTTCTTTTCAAGCTTATATTTCTGTCTGTTTATCCGGGTTGGATTTAGGTCTATTTTCCAATTTATTATCTCGGGACAGCCTACTTATCCTTGAATTCAACAGCTGTCTGTGACTTCTATCTAAAATTTTGAAATATTCGTAAGCGAACGACAGTAAAAAATTTTGAAACGAGTTTTAGATTACAGAATGAGTCATTTGAAAATGAAAAATATTTTGAATTTTTAAAGGATGAATCATCTAAATTTTTAGACTATATTCATAAGATTAACAGACTGTAATCTGTTGAGTACAATAGATAAATTTAAATAGCTTAATAAGAGTTTTGTTTCCAGGGAAACAAGGTATGTTAAAAGATTGCTTACTTTCGGTACAAAATTATTTACATTTGAATCTATCACTGGTATACTTGAAAATTAAGATATTTACTCTTGTTCTTTTACTTAATTTTGATAGAATTTCCCCCTTATTTTGCCTTAAAGTTATTGATAATTAAAAAGATTAAATCTGCTTAAAATTTATAACAAAAACTGTAATAGTACTAAAATTATAAAAAAAACTTAAATAAACATGGGAATACATTCTTTACGGTGTATCTAAGGATGAATACTTAAGTAAGCTTTTACTGTATTTGAATACTTTGGTTGCGTCGGGCTTACTTTGAATACTTTGGTAGACATAAAAAGCGTTATATATTGGAAACCATACGTTTCAGTCATTCTTTTCACGGTGGGTAAACGAAAGGTGTTGACTGTGGACGAAAGAGCCAAAATCGATGCATATCTAGAATGTGGAAAATAGGCTAGATTAGGCTCCTATAGGCTAATCCTATAGGAGCCTAATCTAGGCTAGATTAAAATAGGATAAGATAGGCTAGATTAGGCTTTCCTATAGGCTAGATTAGGCTTTCCTATAGGCTAGATTAGGCTGTGAAATTTTGGCTCGAATAGGAATTAATGATCTGCAGAACTTTGAATGTTGGCTCATATCTACGCATCATAAATTCAAAGGCGCTAATCCTGCCAAGTACACTGAAGAGCCAAAAAAAAACTGGTACAAGTGGGCATATGCAAGAAATGGAGATATGCAACTAATAAGCATAACGCGATGCGGTCGGCAGTGTCTATACAGTGGTGGAAATTGATTTATGACGACACGGTTTTTTAGCAAAAACTTCTTTATTATCTATATATATATAAAACGCGTAGGTATGCGGCACAAAAATCGACGATATTTCTACCCTCCAAATAGCAACGGCTGCAACTACCCGATGTAAACATTAGCGGCCGTCCGCAATTTAAAACCGCGTGTGTGTAGTGGCAACATATGTTACAACCGCTGATCTTTTGACAAAATATGTTTAGATCTATCAAATCCAATGTTTAGTCACGGACAGTTGTATGTAGATTTATCTAGAGTCCATTCTTTTGATTCTGTCACTGTAGTTTCCCCTTCTTCTGAAATACTCAACTGTGTATATCAAGAAGTTTTATGAATATCATATTTGCAATACTCACTATATATTAGTAGTTGCTGAATTTTTACTCCATTTTAAAAGTGAAGATATTTCCGAATAATTTATTATTTGATATGATTAAGTGTAGATATCTGAATTGTGAACAATAGTACATACAGAGAGTGATGTAATCCACACTATATTTTAGTACTTGCAGAATTTTTAATCCATTTTTTAAGTGCAAAAATTTTTCTCCAACAATTTCTTATTTGATTTATGATAAAGTGTAGATATCTTAATTTCGAAAAATTGTGCATACAGAGAGGGGTGTAGTTTTTGAAATCATTGGTGTTGGGTTTCTCAGTCTTATCTTTAACTCAGTTCTGAAGTAATGGAAATTCACATTTTTTAATCCCGATGTTTTAGAATCAGCCTTACAGTGAATTTAGCAATGATCATATTTTCTTTGCTGAGTTCCTACTAACCCTTAACAACGTATATTTATGATGACAGGTTATGGTAACATTCCTTACATAGGTTACTTTGAGTTGTTTTGCAAAAGAAAATATAAAACTGAAAGCGGACATTTCATTAAAAATTAATGAAATTTCATACATTATACATGCTATGTATAACAAATGACTAATAAAAATGAAATTTCATGCATAATAATAAACAAAAAATAAGGTCCAAAATTAGATTTTCGTAACATACAAACATGGAAATTGATTTATGAAATACCACATTTTATTGGCTATTCTGAAGTAATGTAACAGAATTTGCATAATACAAAGTAACATGACATGCGCAGTAGACATAAAAAGCGTTATATATTGGAAACCATACGGTTCAGTCATTCTTTTCACGGTGGGTAAACGAAAGGTGCTGTCTGTGGACGAAAGAGCCCAAATCGATGCATATCTAGAATGTGGAAAATCTGTTTCGGAAATTAGTAAATTGATTAAAAGATCAGTTGGTGTGATATATAACTATAAAAAAGATCCAGCAAATTATGGCAAAAATGTTAACAAAAATGGTAAGGGCCTGTTCACATAGGAGTCCGTTGCGTTGCGTTTAGGAAAAGATGACGTGAAACGAAAATAAACCAATCATAGGCCTCCAAACGATTCGCAATGAAATTTTTAACGCCTATGATTGGTTTATTTTCGTCTCAACGTCATCTTTTCCTTAACGCTACGCAACGGACTCCTATGTGAACAGGCCCTAATCCTCGTTTAACTAAGATGGAGAAAAGAGGGATTCTTTCACTTGCTAAGATTTTAAAGGTCGACAGTGTCAAGAGTATACCAAGAATACATGGATGGTGGAAAAAAAACTAGCTATCGGGCAAACTGTAAAGAACAATTTGCCTTGACAGTGCGTGGTGAGAGACGGCTCAGGCGTATTGTACGTAGCCAGCTAAGCCAAACATTAGCTCAAATTACCACCCAGTTTAATGACGGTGCCAGTCGTACAGTCAGTAAACGGACTGTGCAACGCTCGCTTCACCGTATGGGTTTCGGGAGCCGTCGATCTACGAGAGTACCATTGCTCTATACTCGCCATCGGGCTCCACGTCTTGCCTGGGCAAGAGAGCACAGAGACTGGAGTGTAGAGGACTGGAAACGAGTAGCATGGAGTGATGAGTCTCGATTCCGACTACTTAACGCCGACGGGAGGCTGAGAATATGGCGTCAGGCTCATGAAGCCATGGATCCTGCATGCCTGGCTGGAACTGTACAAGGGCATGGTGGCTCAATCATGGTCTGGGGTGTTTTTTCGTGGCACAGTTTGGGATCTTTGGTGCGTGTACCAACCACCCTCAATGCAATTCGGTACATAGAGTTGCTGGGTGATCACCTCCATCCGTTTATGCTGTTCTGTTATCCGCACGGTAATGGAGTTTTCCAGCAAGACAACTGTACCTCTCACAAGTCCCGGTTCGCTACTGGCTGGTTGGTAGGGTGGTTCGAAAAAAACTTTTTTTTTATTTCAGATTGCTAGAGTGCAGAAAAGTTGCCATTGGTATAGACATTAAAAAAGCACTAATTATTAGTTTTTTATTAATTTGTCTTCCGGTCGCGCAATGCCATCGAAGTTAGTAAAAAATTGTGAAAAACCTTAATTTTTCATAATTTTTTTAAGCACGCCAGATGGTTTTAATTGCGTTCCTATACCATGAATTAACTACTAAAGTATGTAAAATCAATATATTTGCACTTATTATACATTTGTTTCATATCTTCCGATCGCGCAACATACTACAAAATGAGTAAAATTAGTAGTTTTTGCAAAATTTCAAAGTTTGACTGTTTAGTACATTTTAATCACACGACTTTTAGAGATGATATAGTTTAATTCTATTAGAATATTATGTTGAAAATCCAAGCATATAAGATAAACTTTGATATTCAAGTGAAATTCGGTCGCGCAGCTTCGTCAAAAACAGTAGAGTAGCCTACCTGGACAGAGAGGCGAGGCGTACGTGACGAATGCCAGCGATGCCCTCGCAGCCGGTAGTAGCCATTATCGTTGTCTGACAATTTTGTTGTTTGACAATGTTTCCTTTCAGATAATTTAGAAATTTTCTAATAGTAAATATTTGGTAATTTTTTTGTTTCAATATTCAATTGTTGGTGCAGCTCTTCGCTCATTTTGTTTACAAAACGACCCAGAACTCACCACGGGGAGGTGGCTTTACTTCGAGTTCCACCCACACCCTACCCAACCAACCATCCAATGTAGGGTGTGTTATTTACAATATGTACAAATTTATTTCGCTTTCTCTCTCTTTATGTTTCCTTTCTAGTCTTTATCTATCGATAAACATCGAAATTCGGATTTGTGTGAAAAAGTTGGCATCTCTGAGCGTGACAGTAATGTGGTTCTAATATAGCCGTCTCTGGAACTGTGTCCACACACTTTACTTGAAGCTTCGGTCACTAGCTTAACGCATCTTTCAACTGCCTGTGTATGGCATGGGAAAGCATCTATAATTATAAGAGGCTTGAAGTCATTGCTCACATACTGTTTTATCTCTTCATTAGTCAATGTTCTTAACAGTGGAGGAAGAGTCAGTGTACTGTTGTTCCATTTGATAATTTCGGTATAGTCTTTAGCTTCAAAGTTTAGGTTTGGTGGTTTAAAGATTCTGATAAAGTCACTTTCAGATATTGCTTGTTTTGCCTTCATGATACGCCTAAAGCCCAGCTCTCGGATATGGTTTCTTTCATCAGTTACCATAGACAAAAGTAAATTATCGGGATGGTCAAAGTAAGCATTCCGTTGTAAAACGGGATCAACAACTTGAAGCAGCTCTTCTGGTAAGTACCTTGTAGATTCAATAGTTTTGTAAACATGTCTAGGCCCATCTGTGAATTTGCGGTTTATTTTTATGGCAAACCACATAGGCATATAACATTTGAGAATGAATGAAACAATTTCTCTCAGATTTTCAGAAGGGCTTGACACACTGATGTAGAGGCGCAAAACTCGGTTTGCAGTAGTAAGCCATCTTGAATGTGACATTGGGCCAGGATCACGTATTACAAAGTCTTCTGAACAATGTCCTGACTTGATGACTTCTGATATCTCAAGCAAGTACAATTGGTCCTTGCTAAGAATACGCTTGTCAACTTCGGAATCTCACAATCAATAGGATTAAAATCAACAACTGGTAATCTTTCACAATCAGGTAGGGCCTTTCCAATCGGTCCGGAATATCCTATTGGGCCTGTTGTATTTCCATCTAAGTGTTGGAAAAGGTGGCGGAATGGCAATTCTTTGTAATGGAGAAGACAAATACTCTATTGTAGAGGTCTTCCCACATGTATCTCTATTTGTCGAATTACGCCATTTCTTAAGCCCGTATTAATAACAGTACCGTCACATCCAACAAGTTCCAATTTGTCAAGTAAAAAGCCATTTACTGATAAATAAGACGTGATGCTTTTCGCTATGTCGGTTGCTGAGCTTGAAGAAGGACAAGTGTGTCCTATGTAAGTGGAGCCTGGATCCTGAATTAAAGAGTAATGCTCCTCCTTATAGGTTCTGCGAAAGTGCTTTCTGCCAGTTTTTTCAATTGGCAATGTATTGTCTTTTCGTCCATCAAAGTAAAGACCATAAATTTCTAAACTTATATCACTTTGCAAACTAGCTATCACACAAGTTTTTTCTCTTCGGACTTTACTCTTGTCTACAACATAAGAAGTATCTGATTCATTAATCAACCCAACATCTTGCAGTACACTTGAAGCAATAGCAGCCGTAGCGTGATCCGATACGCCATATCGGTCACTCGTCACGGCGCGGCATTCGCCACGTACGCCTCGCCTCTCGGTAGTAGGCTACTCTGCTGTTTTTGACGAAGCTGCGCGACCGAATTCCACTTGAATATCAAAGTTTATCTGATATGATTGGATTTTAAATATATTATTGTAATAGAATTAAACTATAGCATCTCTAAAAGTCGTATGATTAAAATGTACTAAACAGTCAAATTTTGAAATTTTGCAAAAACTACTAATTTTACTCATTTTGTACTATGTTGCGCGACCGGAAGATATGAAACAAATGTATAATAAGTGCATATATATTGATTTTACATACTTTTAGTAGTTAATTCATGGTATAGGAACGCAATTAAAACCATCTGGCGTGCTTAAAAAAATTATGAAAAATTAAGGTTTTTCACAATTTTTTACTAACTTCGATGGCATTGCGCGACCGGAAGACAAATTAATAAAAAAATAATAATTAGTGCTTTTTCACGTCTATACCAATGGCAACTTTTGTGCACTCTAGCGATCTGAAACTTTAAAAAAAGTATTTTTCGAACCACCCTACTGGTTGGATTAGCATTCCTCTGACTTCTCTGTCATGAATTGGCCACCTAGAAGCCCAGACTTAAATCCTATTGAGTATCTTTGGGATGTTTTGGAACAAGGCGTGAAAGGCCATCACGCAGCACCAAAGAACCTTACTGAATTATGGACAGCTTTAGCCAATATTTGGCACGCCATTTCAGTGGAACGTTTCCAGAAACTTGTTGAATCTATGCCTCGTCGTGTGGCAGCCGTTATCAAGGCCAGAGGAGGCCCAACTCGTTACTAGGTAGGTATCCCTAATTCAGTGGCACTTCAGTGTATAATGCATGAAATTTCATTCATTGTCAACGAATATTAAAGAAGTTTTTGTTAGAAAACCATGTTTTCATAAATCAATGTCCCCCACTTTATGAGACAACAGGTATCTGGAGAAGCTGTTAGATCGGTTCCTGCTGCTGCAATGGTAGGTCATCAAGATTTATGTGACTTTGAACGTGGCGTTATAGTCGGCGCACGAGAGATGAGACATAGCATCTCCGAGGTAGTGATACAATTTGGATTTTCGCGCAAGCCCATTTTACGAGTGTTCCGTGAATATCGGGTATCCGGTAAAACACCAAATCTACGACAGCGGTGCAGTCGGAAAAAGAACTTGGAAGAACTGGACCGTTGACGACTGACGAGAATCCTTAAACGAGATAGACGTACAACACTTCCTCAAATTGCCGCGGATTTCAATGCTGGGGCATCAACAAGTTTCAATGTGGGAACTGTTCAACGGACCGTTATTGATATGGGCTTTCGGTGTCTCAGGCCCAATCGTGTACCGTTGTTGACTACACGGCACAAAGCTTGCCTGGGCCCGCGAACACCTCCATTGGACTGTTGATGAATGGAAACACGTTGCCTGGTCTGACGAGTCTCTTTTCCAATTGTATCGGGCAGATGGACGTATACGAGTATGGAGACATACCTCATGAATCCATGGACCGTACATGTCAACAGAAGATTATTCAAGCTGGTGGAACCTCTGTGATGGTATGGGGCGTTTGCAGTTAGCGTGATATGGGACCCCTGATATGTCTAGAGACGACCCTGACAGATGAAGGGTACATAATCACCCTGTCCGATCATCTACACCCATTCATGTCTGTTATGAGGGGTACCAGAGATACCCCTTAGCGTTGTGTAAAATTTAGGGAGCTGAACTCCAAAGTGAACTATGCGTTTATAAATAAAATAACATTTATTATACACTATTTTACAAGAGAGGTGAGTTTTACATATTATATATAAGATCTTGATTAGACATATAACAGAATTGGGGCTTACTATTTCCGCTTCCTGCGGCAGAACCATTACGGGTCGAGTGAAATAAAGTTATATTTTTCGTAATCTCTCAAAGGGCATGAGCACTATTTAAAGGGGAAGAAATGACCAACCTGGGGAGCTTTGATGAAACAGCAGGGAAAGGCATGGAGTCGTTGTGGCACTTATATCGGAGGAGGCTTTAGGTATAGGGCTAAAAATCATGTGGCCCTTCACTGGCGGAGGCAGCAGGATTCGGCGCTGGCGGTTGAACACGGACATCTCGCCATTTTACGGGGGCGTCTTTTCTTCCCAGGTTTTATTCGCAGCTCGCTACCTCAATCTCTCTCTCTCTCCCTCCCTCTCCTCCGATCCTCGTTTCTCTCCCACACTCGGGGTTCATTTTTTCCCCATTTGGATTATGACTCCTCCCCAGGTCAGTTATTCACGTAAATTTATTGCCTCTTCGAGTTTTTTATTCGAGGACAGGATGCTCCGACATCCCCACGGTTGACCCACGTGGTACTCTTATTTCCAAGAAAATTGGATGTCCGTTGAATTTCCTGGAATTTCTTTCTCCCGTCCTGAGGAATTCAGGGGGTGCGATGTTTCTTGGAAAATTGATGCAGTTCCCCCTTTTTCCAATATGGCCGTTTTATGCCCCGTAATCGTGTTGGAAAAACAAAATGGCTATGACGTTGGAAGGAGTTCAAAATGTCCAAATTGTGGATCCTTCACAACAATGTCCATTGTGCATTCCTACGGACTTGGACAATTCCAGCAGGACAATGCGACATCTCCACGTCAAGAGTTGCTACCGAGTGGCTCGAGGATCACTCCTCTGATTTTAAACACTTCCATTTGCCACCTAAATCCCCAGACATGAACAATATTGAGCATATCTAGGATGCCTTGCAGCGTTCTGTCCAGAAGATATCTCCACTCCCTCGCACTCCTGTAGATTTGTGGTCTGCCATGCAGGATTCATGAGGTGAATTGCCTCCAGGAAACCTTCAGACATTAGTCGAGTCCATGCCATGTCATGTGTCAGCCCTTCTGCGTGCTCTTTGGGGCCCTACACGATATTAGACAGGTGTACCTGTTTTTCTGGCTCTTCAGTGTATATATTTGGCAGCGCATTTTTAGTTCGCTAAAAGTGTGGAAAAACTTTTAAGTTTGAGCTAGAGTCTTATTTTGAAGGCACATAACCAGCACAGAGTTACAACGCAAATGAACTTATTATTTTTTAACCTGCTAATCTTTAGAGAATTATCGGTGTAGTGGGATAATTTTTTTCTTCTAGAAGCGTAAACAATTAATATTAGTCATAATTACGGTTATAACTCTGGTTACTGGCGACAACTTAATACAAAGATACAAGCAAACAGTTGTTGTCTTTTAATTTTTTTTTCTCATTGGGACTAAATAAATTTTTCCTGACATAGAGGCTACCTGCTGACATGGGAATTCTTGAGGGGGTAATTTCAACACAAAAATTCTCATGGGAATCAATGGCTCATGTGAGATGGCCTAAAGAAAAATTTAAATAAAGCAGTTTAAACAATGCTTTATTTTATAGCACGGAAACTATCGTAGAAATTATAAAAAGAGCTGAAAGACTGTACTCAGGTCGACTGTACTTAGTACAGAACAAGATTTAAAACTATAATCTGGGAAAACGAAGTTAATATAAAAATTACAATATCAACACTTAATACTGAGGACAAGAAAGCTATCCTATTCAAGTCTTAAGCGAGAAATGGAGATCGATTGAAATATTTTTCTCGTAGAAATAAATAGGTCTTGAGACTGGGTTTATGAATATTCTCGGAAAATGAAGAGTATGATAGGATGATATGGAATACCTTGAAACGTACTAGTTTTGTTCTTCAATAGAAATCAGGTTTACGGAAAAAATATGAATCATTGCAACCATTTCATATGACTAAAGTTGTTGATTGGGGATAAAAAATTCTGTTAAGAAGATGAGAATGAGACTTCTGAAGAGTAACGGGTCTAATCTTGTGGATATGTCAGGGACAGATTTACACCTGGTGTTAGTACAGAATGACCAGTTCTGCTACTTTGTATTCTTCATTTTCCCAGGTGACGGTGTTAATATTTGCGTTTTATGAAAACTCGTATGCATTGATAAAGAGGCGGGAAAAAAACTTACGGGAATGCCCAAATAGCTAGGGTGATATTTTCGCTCACGTATATACTCTCGGTTCCACTTTTCGCATAAGTATCTGTAGGTCTTTGAAATTTGTCTTAAAATGTAAGTCCCGATCTCTTTAGCCCTCGTGTAGCTAAAGATGACGTAGCCCTCCAAAACTATCCAATCAATAATACAAATATTCATTACTTGAAATAACACGAAGTAACAAAAGAGTATTTAGGTTTGATTTGCATTTTCTGACTGTTATCAATAAAGATTTAGTCATTATTTTATTTATCTACCAATATCTTTACTTTTCATTAATAAACTAACGTCCACACACACATTATATATATATATATATATATATATATATATATATATATATATATATATATATATATATATATATATGTCATAATTATGTATGTCAAACTTAGTAACTATCTGTACAATTAAAATAGAAATAAATACTATATGTTCAAAGTGAATTCGGGGCTATGAAAGACTCAATCATTTTTTTCTTCAATTTTAAGTATTTCAACTAAATATTAACATTTGGGACTACACTTATCTCCCAGAGATAAAACGTGATTTTCTTTGATTACTTCAAAAACAATTGGAGTGATTTATTGAAATCTAAAAATAAGAATTACTTTTCTTTTTACAATGCCACGAAATGAGTAGTTCGCATTTATAATTTTACTTGTCGTCTCTAACATGAAATTTATGTCAAAAATGAATTGCAGATGCCATTAATTTTGTATTTAAAATACCTAAATGATTATTTTCAATATCTTTACTCACTAATCTAATGACATGAACCATCATTAGACTCCGTCAAAAGTCTCATCTTGAATTGAAATTAGTTTTCTATAGAAACATAATAAATAATATAAGCAAAGCCTGTCTCTCTCCACGACCATTAGTGAGATTTCGAGAAAAAAATGTCTGTGATCTATGTCCATTATACTGATTGATGATTTTACCAGTCCAAGGTTTCGTTTGAGTTTCTTTGACTGGATCCCTTTTCTTCATTTGCACGCGGGTTGCCCTTCCCTGATAAAAGTGTTTTGATGTCAATGATGTCAATCCTTACGCCTTTCGGGAGCGCTTCTTTATGCATTCAAATGGTAAACAGAGTAGAAAGATAAAAATGCCGAGGCGCCTTTCTCGAAGAAAGGAATGCCATGCAAATTCAAAGAGAGAGGGGACTTTGTAGGGGAGCATTAAAAGAGGCGGATAAAACTTGCGAAATAAGAAAAGAACTTTGCAGCTTTTTGAATGCTTACTTTTAACTGAATACTTAGTTTGAACTAGAAATAAAATTTTAAAAAAGGTTTTAATAACAGTGATTCCTTATTGAAATATGCGCCCACATATACTGAAATATACTGGCATATGTGAAATTACAAGAACCTAATCTCTTCACATATAATTCAGAAATGAACGTTTGCTAAGCTAATACATGAGTAAGATATGTAAATGTTTATATACATTATCTGGAATAAGAAACATTAACTGCTTTCTGGGCTGCATAGGATGTAAGAGAATTTTGAGGATAAAAGATAAATGTTTACTATACCAATGACATGTTATATCACACCGCAAGAACTGAATATCCTTTATATTCAAGTTTTATTCATGTTTCTAAAGCTTAGTAATAGTTTTATGGTGCAATTTATGAGTGTTTCTGCAAGTCACTGTACATTCACTCCATTATAACTTTAAAATCTCTTGAGTAACCTATAAATCATCCTTGATACAACAATGAAGAGAAGTTGGATGTCTAACTGGGGCGTAGCATACCGTTCTTGCTCATACCAGTGATACCTCACTTTTTTAACCCAGCTGACGTGTAGAAAAATCTCTATCAGCTCTTCAGTCCGACATAGCTAGCGAAGGTGGCCGAATAAGTCGGGCAGTAGCAGTTTGTAGCGGCATTCTTGTCTGTAGCTTTGAATCTCACAGTTGACATGGATGATTGTAGCCTTTCTAAATCGGCTTTAAATCGCAGGTTCCAGTCTAATAAGCCCATGTTTGAAAACTAAAACAACAGCTGTCTCAACCACCCAATCAAACTGACCGACATTATTGGTGAATATTAGAAAGAAGGAAATACTTAACTATTTTCTTACGAAGAACTATTTATCATTTTGGAATAGCGTATTGATAAAACCATCGATGACAGATCCTCGCGTAGGTCAAGTCTCTTTCATGATTGCTGGTTGTGTTTGAAAACATGGCTATTAACAATGTAATGATGCGTTGTAAGTATTTATCTCTTTCGTAACGAAGGAGTCCCTTTTATTTTCCTCTTCAAAGCTACGTAAATGACGTAATAACGGCTTTTTCATTTAGAAAAGAGTAGAAACGTGGCTGAGTGAAATATTTCTTTCTATACTTCAATTTGCTGACACAATGATTATAATATTTTTAATGTGGTTGGAAATAGAGGTGATCGCAAAAAATTGCATGACAGATCAATCTAAGTTTCTCTAGTGAAATGTTTTTACTAATTCCTTCGATGAGTATACGAGGATCGCTATTTTCTGAATACAATGGTTAATATGCTCTTTTATCAGAGGTTTGGAGGATTTTTCTCGCTTAACCTATTGTCAACACTTTATATGCAGGTAACGGAATGTGGGTAACACTTTTCTGCAGGCAACGGCAAACTCCATTTTTACTTCGGCTGGGCTTATTTGGGGGAATCAAAACTAGCGCTGGTAATAATGAGTATAAATTGAAAATTTTGACTACATTCCGATGACAGCTTCAAATGTAGTGACTTTTAGTTGTGTTTGGTGTTCTTCTCGAAATCGTTTACAATATCCCGCTCACCAAGCTCAAAATGTACAAGAATACACCAGCTTATAAAATGTTAACCTCTTTTTCGTTCCTGTGTGCTGTATACTTACTTTATCATCCACCATTACGGGTGTATGGATTAATATTTGAATATAACTTTCGAAAACATTGGGAAACCTTTATACTTTTAGCAGAATATTGCTGTTAATATAAGCAAAGCAGACTATAGCTATTAATAGCGATGTCTAAAGGGTTGCGTATTTTGATTGGTTCGAATCCCTCATTTTGATGAACATGTAAATATACTAATTTTTAGCTGAATATATTTATATTCTGAAATTAGTACGTAAGTATACTGAGTATTGTAGTTCAGAATATTTTTATCTTGAAATGAATTTCTCACTCCTTCTAGAAATTCTTAAATATTTCTTTTTTATTTCAGCTCGTGTTTCATTAATAATAACTTCATTTTAATTTTTTTAATTTATTTTATTGTTGAATATTGTTGTATCGTAATTTTGTTATTGAATTAGAATTAATGGCATTTGTGTCACTTTATTTAACTCAGAAACACGAAATGTGCCTCTCAAAATTTGATTCTATTCATGCATTTTTGAAATTCTTGACAATTTGAATTACTATGGTAACAAGCCCAGATGTAATTTTAACTCCTTTGATCTAACTGAAATTTAAGCGGCTATTTTATCCTGTGTTTATTTTTTTATATTTGTGGTTAATTTGGGGTGGTATGATATTATTGCCATCTGAGTATAATCTTCAGTTGAACTAAAACAGTCTTGAGATATCAAGCAGTGGTTACTTTAATACATCCTTAATAAGCTCGTGAAATAACACGAGAGAACGAGTCTATTTTTGCTTTCACAAATAAGTTTCAGACATTAAATAATTTTATGAAGGCTTCGACAAAAAAAGAAATATAATTTTTAAAATGTTGAAAAGTGCTTTCAAAATTATGAATTTCTAATACATCCTGTTTCAGTTCGCTTTGCAGAGATGTAGCTGAGATACAGTTGTAAGTGACTATAGAATTTGGAAAACAGGGTTGTTTACCTAACAGGGTTGTCAACTGCTATTCCGAGCAGCACGTCCAACATATGACCACGATAGTGCTTTTAAGTAATATATTTTCAAGTTCGTTGGTTAACCCATTTCAACTTATTGACTTCCCCTGTTGTTTTAAACTTTGCTGTATCTCGCTCTGACAGAATCATTATGACGCACTAAAATTTTCGTAGTAAGGGGATGGTTTTTTTTTCTATGTCGTATAGAATCTTTTGATTTACATTGTTAATGTATCTGATTCTGACCTATAACTGAGCTGAAAGCTTTTTCTTTCACTCCCCCACTGAGAAACCGTTACAGAGTTCAGTATACATTGGATTGTAAAAAGTGTTATATGAAGTCTAAGACACGAGCATTGGGCATTTTTTCTTGTAAGATCTCAGAAAAATAGGTACATAAAAGAAGTAACCATGAGATGTAATATGGAGTTACCTCACGAGCTAATACGATTATTACTTGAAAAGTGAGAGTTGAACTTTGCTTATAGACTTCAAGAGCACTTTTTATAATATTCTTACTCATTGAAAAGTTTTTTTTTTCTTGGTATGAAATGTATCTTATATTTTCAACGCTTTCTTTAATGGATATTGTTAAGCAAAATTTCTTACATTACAACAAACTTTTTATGCTAGAAGATTTTCTTGATGCTTATGTTTAAGGATATCTTATACTAAATTTTTAAAGAAATGGGAAGAATTTTTATTGAACTCAAGTCAGTTGCAGGGAAAAAAAGCAATAAATTCAATTGACATTAATCTTATAGAATGTCAAAATATGTAGAATAAATTTTCGAATATACGGAAATATATGTATATTCGATACGAGCGTATCCGTTTGAATTATGCAAAACGAAACAATGGCGTTAATGATTGCTCAAAGTTAGAGGGTGACATTAAAACTTTAAAGATGCATTTATTTCAAACTCATTCCTTTATTTGAAACGAACTCATTAGTTTGATTGATTTTAAGGGAACAGTAGTTAATCACTCCACCCGATCATTAGTTTTATCCCTTTAAAAAAAGGCTCCATGATATATGTCGGTTAAACTAATAGCTGATTTCTGCAGTTCAAGTATTCGCTGCATTTTTTCCGACTCAATCTCTGTTTGCTCTGATCAGAGTCTTTCCCTTTCACTGGAGCCACTGTTCCGGGTGAATGTATTCCAATGTTAATGTTTTAACTGGAAGCCTTTAGAAATTTCTCTTCCCTATTCAAATGGTAAACGAAACAGAAAAAGTAATTCCAAAGGTGGTGTTTTCGAGTGAATAGCGTATCGCGTACATGCAGTATTATGTATGATGTACGTATTTGGACGAAGAACGTTCAATATATATATACAAGAAGTTAACCCGTCATTTTGACGTCATAATACTAATGATGACGTCATAATCGAAAAAGTATATGAAAATTAAAAAATATCCCGAATTATCTAACAATATTGCATTTAATCCACACCTTGTAAAAGCAAACCCTTTCATTATTTTTTATTTATTTAGTTTTCATACGATTGGAGTAGTAGACTGTCATCCAGTTTTTTACAGCTCACTACGCGATATGAATACTTGAGCTACTTGATTCATTCACATTCAAGTTTGTTTACTTTCAGAATTCATCGCAAAAGTAAACAGATTTTTAAAAACTGTTAAATATACAGCTAAAAGCATCCATTTTTTTTAGTTCTGAATGTTTTATAGAAAAATAGGCTGAACAAACATGATTTGATGGAGAATATATTAGTTTTTAGGTAAGAAAAAATTCTGATCCATATCGGAAATTGAAATTAAGCCTAACCGGCTGTTGTTTACTGAGGGCTTCAATTGAAAGATGAGTACAGCCCGGAAGTGTTATACAGAGACAACGGCTATTATATATATAATACTGAACTCGATAATCATTTGAATGCATTTTATTGAAGGCGGCTGAAACTCTTATAAGGACAAGAGATGTCAGTTGTGTTACTGTGCTATGTAGTACATCACTCGAAAAAAATAAGTAATTAATGAGCAGTAATGTAAGAATGGCACTGTCCTTTTCTATGCCTGAGAAAAATCTATGATAAATATTTCAGATTTGTTTCCTACTTTAAATTATTTAAATATTTGTTGAAGCCAATATTTTCAACGTATTCAGTAATGAACATATATTTACGCCTTTAAGAAATTTAGAATGAGTAATCTATATATTTAAGTTGCTAAGCCGACATTTGGGCAGTCCGTGAGGGAATATATATACTGCATCAATTTACTTCATATTGGTCTTAAACAAAAGATTGTAATCTGTAGATTTGTCAAATTTGGTTTTTGTAACCGCAATTTCTATTAATCAGCGATAACTTACAGTTAAAAAATTTATTTCTGCGCATGTTCAGTGGCATGTTTAAATCTGGCTTTAGAAACTCACTGTTTCTGCGCATTCTCAGTGACGTTTTAATGATAAACACGCTTATTCCGAGGAGTCTCTCTAGATCTCTCTCTGCCATTTTTATGATAATTATGTTTGTGAAATATAAGATTAAACCTCACGGAAATTGTTTATTTCGCGCTGTTTAATTAGCTATAATTTACAATAAAAGAAAAACTTGGTTTCTACGCATGCTCAGTGACACTTTTAAATCTGGCTTTAGATACTCACTAAGCAAGAGGCCGCTTAAACACAGTAATTTGTTTCTGCGTATTATTATGATTTTCAACATTTGGCAATGATGTGTTGAGTATAATTTGTGTATTAGTATACATTTATTTACCATCTAGCCGTCATGTTTGACGGGTATCAACTAGTTTTCTTTAATTTCAAAAAGAGTGCATAATGATAAGGATATCGACACTATACAGGGTGCTTCATCAAGACTGCCCAAACTCTGCGCAGCCAGATTCCTCGCTTGGAGTACATAAAAAATGCCCAAAGAACTATACCTCTACAACCCATAATTTTTCAGAAAAATGCGAGATAAAAGTATGACGTCATATCCGGTGTTCGAAAAAAAAACTTTATTGGAAACACGAACATCGGTATTTGCATATGTTTACATAGGAAGATGTTCAAAATGTCCACTGCGAATATTGAGGCATGCATGCATGCATGCCCTGAAATCCATTAAAAAATGTCTTTTATTATATTCGGGGCGCTATCAAGGGATACTCTCGCATTATTCAAAGCAATTATTCGATCTGTCATTCGATTTTCAAGTTATCACTTTAAAATTATCACAATAAGTTAAATAAATCAGACTACCTTCAAGTTTAATTTGAAACATCTGGCTTTCAAAACAGTTAGTCAAATGTAGATATTTAAGTGGAATTTTGAGTTCTACCACAAACGGGAAAAAAAAATCCGACTGAACAAAACAGCATCAAAAACATACGTCTGGGATGTTGCATTTTCTTCATATATGTTTTGAATAAATTGGACTCCTTTTTCCTTATGCTGAATATAAAACATTCTATATAGGGTTACGTGTAATGACTTGCTAAGCTATATTTTTTTATTACCAAAAAGTTGTAAAATATTAGTTTTATCTTAGTTTAAACATTACTTACTATCACCAAAAATATAAGATACAAGTGTTTCCCATTTTTTATTGAAATATATTCCGTTATATAACTAAGTAATTGTCATTTTGAAAAAAAAAAATAAAATGTTTTAACAATTGTGGATAGATCGCTCTGCAGATTTATCTTCAGAGCTTAATTTACACGTTTTCAAAGTTCATATTCTTCCCATCTTTCATTCAAAACTTGAGTCTTACTCCCTCCGCCGTTAAAAGTGTTTAAACCCTGTCTTGTGAAAACTCTTCAGCATTCATGGCGCAAACACTGTGAGGAGGAAGAAAAACATTAATACGCATCCTTTTGTGCGGAGAGAAATGTCATGCAAATCCACACACTCATCCTTGACATGCAAGCACTGAAGAAAAATAGACGATAAGATGAAGCAAAAGAAAGGTTGCCGTTGTTAATGTTATGGATTTTTAGGTGCATCTTTTCTGTGTTAAATTTTTTTTTGAAAAATTTTCTATTTATTTTATTTACAATGTGTAAACAAGTTAAAAAATAAGAGAGGAAGTGTTTTACACGGAGCATTTTTCAACAAAAAACCTGAAGTCGTTGATGGAAATGCCTTAGCATGTTCGAGATCGCGTGATGCCAATTATTTCTGCTAAAACAATTTTTCAAAGCTTGGAATTTCGCTTATAATTTCTAACTACAGGGATTATTTACCATCAAGATACTCTATGAAAATCAGCATCACTTCAAAAGTGAAAATTTTTTTGAAACGCTCGGATATTTTTGTGTGGTTTTGACTATTCGTTGGTATCTATAGTTGAGGTTTTGAGGAAGTCAAGTCGACCAGTTCTTAGGACTCAAAGAAAAATGTCTTTCTCCATTCTTCCCACAGTAACTGGGAGGGGTGATTACCGGAAGTCTTGGGCACTGGAATTCGGTTCTAGAGTATGTGGGTTCAAGTCCTACCGTTGGCATGGATGTTCCTAGCAGCTTGGAATTTGCTCTAAACTACAGATCCCGGTCTAATTAGCCCTTGTGAAGCAAAAGTTGACCGTAGCGCTCTCAACCAACCAATCCACAGAAAATAGATTAATTCCCCCTTATTCCTTCGAAGGGAAGATGGAGGGAACATTGTTCATGAGATCACTTTAAAACGTCTCATGGGGAATCAAACGGCTTTAAGTCTGGTGTCTACTCTGGCTATGGCAGACAGATCACCTGATCGTCATTTCCGCTAACCACTCAATAACAAAATTGACTCGCTCGCTGGGAAACTTATATGGGTATGTTGTTGGAGCTACGTAAGGAAAAGTGCTCTCGTGGGTAGAAGAAATACTTACGGTTGAAGCATAGCTTGCAGCATTCGTTGTTTCTCTCAAAACAAGATAACCCAAACCATACCATGGAAATGCGGCCTAAACCATTACAAAACCATTAAAATATTTGGCGACCAGATACAATCACCCTGGTTGGCAAATTCTGGCTGACGCAGACACGAACTTGCTCATTTTCAGCTAAAAAAGAATAAACACAAAATCGTCGCACCATACGACACTAGCCCACTGGTTTTGGAGTGTATTAACTATCTAGGCTCTATTGATCAGGTCGACGTGCATCAACGGGAACGTTCTAAGGCTTGTGTAAGTAACCTCCCATGCAATATCCCGTTCTTCTAATTTCTGGAAAGGAGTTTAAGTATCTCATGACTGGTGTCAGAATTTCCTCGCAGTTTCTCAGCAGTAACCCTCCTCTTTTCTTAGCACTTTTATTTAAAATTGTTTTCCTCTTTTGATAATTTTGTTGTCGACTGCCATGCAAACATATCTTTGATCACTATTTCTTGGCCAAAATCGCAGTCTCAGTGACTGAATGTTGTTACAGCTTCTCCGACGACAAATGCATGTGCTAGACAGATTTGCGCCATCAATGACGTCCTATACTCTGACTTCATCTTCATATGACATGCATCCGTCATTATTGCGCCCTGCTTGTTGTTGCGTGATTCCACTTAAAGCTGCCTCATAGCTCAGTGTCTACATTATTTCGTTCCGTTCATCAGGATCCATTTATTTTTATTATTTTAGTTAAGTTGCCGAGGATACTTCATTTGCACGTACGAACGTTTATATAGATTTTCCAACAAGGGGGGGGGGGGGGGGTACTAAAATTTTTAATTTTAGGAAACTGGATGCAGATAATAATTTAACATTTTTTTTTTGACAAAGTACAAATATGACAAGTATTGCTAAATAGTAAGAGCCTCCCAACAGTTTTTTTGTTTATTTTTTATTTATTTTTTTTTCAAAGAAGGCATGGAAACGCGCAATTCTAATTAAACCTGAAATACATGAGATAATTCGGAACCCTTGGTTTCAACACTACCTATTGTGAGTGTTATCAAGAATGCTACAGTTTAATAATATTCTCCCATATGAAATACTAGCTGAAAACCCGCACTTCGCTACGGAGTACATTCAAATTAAATACAACGGTCAATGTATGCAATTAATGCCAAAAAAATAATATATATATATATATATATATATATATATATATAATAAATACGACGATCAATGTATACAATTGATGTAAAAAAAATATATATATAGTTATAAAAAAATCGTAAGGGTTATTTTAATGTAGAAGAAAATATTCAAATTAAGTGTAATAGAACATGCTAAAGAATATAGTTCAGTTAATATAGCACAGTTTGAGGAACATAATATCTTTCATTGTATTTTAATATTTTTTTTGATAATGTCCTATCGTCTGCCACATTAGCAAGAAAAAAAAATATTTTTTTGTCTATTTAAATGTTATGCACGTGAAGATAAATTTATTTAAAGTACCAGAAAAAGAAATCACGTGATCAGTATTTAATAAATTAAATTCTAAAAATTAATCTTTAAAAATTCACCAAAAATCAGAAAATGGAGGTAAAGATTCGAAAAAGATCTCATTTTAAAGTAATTTTTATGATCTTTCTTGTGATATAAATTTTATAACCCTCAATTTATTATTTTAAATGTAAACTTAAAAAAAAGTTACTAAAACAGCTAAAAAATTTAATTTAAAAAAATCTAAGAAGAATTTTTCAAAAGTCTTTCTTGGTGCACCCCTACACTATAAGAAGAATCGCCATGCAAAATTTCAGCCCTTTAGGTCCAGCGGTTTGGTCTGTGCGTTGTATGTCAGTCAGTCAGTCTGTCAGTCAGTCCGTCAGTTACGGAACTGTTTTATATACTATATAGAAAAACTACGTTTTCTCTTAGAAATAAACTCTGGCGCATTATAGAAAAGTACTTCTCAACATTTAAATTAGAAAATGCATTGAGGATTGTCACAAACAATTAAATACTATCTCCATTCACCCCAATTTGACACTATTTTGATCTGATTACAAAATTGCCAAAGACTCAATTTTCAAAAAATTTTTACAATTTCTTCCTTTAAATTGCTGTTAAATCCTATGTTTAATGTCGACAAATTGAACTTTAAACATGCATAAATCAGAAAAAATTGTTTAACCATCTATGCTTTACATACGATTTTTTTCATCAAACATTCACAAATTCTAGATTGTGTAAGCAACCTTTAAAACTGAATTTTAAATAAATTCCGGCAGATGTCGTATTTAGATGAAAGTTTTCGTTTAAGTAACATCTGGTCTGTGAAAAAATATGTAAAGAATATTACATCTTCTTCACTAACAAATAAAGTATTTAAAAAATGTAATTGAACATAAAATTAATGTTTTTAACTAACTTATAGCGTGTATTAAAAAGTTTTCTAAAGTTATTTTCTGTCGTTTCGAAGTTTTTATGCAAAGAAATTTCCCGAATTTAACATGTCTGGTTTTATTCACGGTTTATAAGCATTATAAATTGTGTTATAAATTCGCTGCGACATTTACTTGTAATTCTATATATAAATAAAAAATAACTTTGGGGTTTGTTATAATATGATGGTTCTCAGTTATTTTCAGCAAAATCCTGAAAAATAAATTTGCATTAAAAAAACCTGTATGTAAATTTGAAGTACATTGTAATAAATTTTGAATCTACATGTTTATACATATATTCATTAAATTTTGCAAAGCTTCAACTACCAAGACATGGAAATTATGTAATTTTTCCTCTAAAATATTTAAAATTCAGAATTAATTCATAGCAAATTGTATCAAAGTATATTGATAGAAAATAAAAATAAGTAATCTGGAATCACTAAGAAACAACTAAAATCTAACAAGATTTGTTACGTTTTGTAACTGATTTTAATATTGAGTTACACAAAAATTAACTTAATTACCTATTGATTTTCAATCAACGTTAATTATTTATTCGCTGAATTATCCATCAAGCAATTTATTTTTAAATACTCTGTAATGGATAAATATTCATAAATAAATCTGATTTAGCAATATTTTTTTAAAAAATCATTTGCATAAAAATGCTTGGCATCTTTCTGTTCAACACTTTACGGACTTTTAATTTCTAAGTAATTAAGGTTCAAAGACTTACTTTTAATACATTTAAAATTTCTAATGTCGGCATGACTGAATAAAACTGCTAACGTCCCTAAAGAATCATAGGTTATGCCGCTCTTCAAAAATATTTTCTTTCAGAAACTGCGAGGGAAATCTCTGAGGTTTCGAGACAACTTCTGCATTTTCAAAAGAGATTTTAAAAGATGATTCTGAAGTTTTGAGTCTTCCATCATGTTTTCTACATATGTTATTCTTTTAAATCATCCTTCTGTTAATGTTGTGACATTAATAATTTGACTATTCTCTACCCGAATTTCAGCGATGACTATAATTGTAATTCTTAGTCATGCTTTTAAGGGGACTCACGACCCTTAAGTCGAGGAATAAGGCATACTTTTCGACTCTTTGTAACTATTTCAATTTACTCCCAATTTTTTCCAAATTTTATGTATATGATAAATTGATATATTTATTTTAATAAACAAATTTTAAACTCTAAAAATAATTTAATTTTTTTTTAAATGCTTTAGATATACCTTGTTTTTTAAGTATTTTTATTGTATACTGGCTTGCGCGAAGAACTATGAAATTAATTTTACACTTAAATGTATAATTCCTGTTTTATATTTAAAATAAATAATTCAAAATACAATTGAACATAAAACATTCAACATTAAAATATTTTTCAATTTTTTTAAAACTCCTCAAAATATACTTAAAATTTCCTTAAATTTTAGCATTTATTTACCCCTGAAAAAATGACAAAATGTGCAGTGATTGCTAGTTCAGACGCAATTCTAGTTCAGATGCAGTAAAATAACATGATTATGCAGTAATAAAAATTTCATGGAATTATGTTTCATAGTTTTTGAGATATCAGTTGCGGAATGATGCAAAATTACATTTTGAGAAAAATGAGTTTAAAATTTTTCTTACCATAAACTTGATCAGTAATTAAAAAATTAGAATATCAATATCTCCGGAACTTATCGGAATATTTTCATGCGGTTTGCTTTATTTTGTTCAGAAATGATCGAGCTTTAACATATATATTTTTTCAAAAAAATCGAATGTTTTAAAGATTTAAGAGTAGTGAGTCCCCTTAAAGAAATTAAAATCTAGTTACCACAACAAGGTACTAGTTGGAAGATGAAATTAAAAGTATGAAACAAATGGACAAGTGGTCATTTTGATGTCATGGCTTCTTCAAAGTTATGGTAAAAGACAGTTTTATTTTCTCTGAAATAACAGGTAAACAAATCCAAAGAAAGGAAAACTTTATTATCAGTCACTATCGCTGCCGCTATGTACATGTATGAGCTGCACAATTTATGTAAGAGACGTAGGGTATCATAACAAAAACAATCCAGTGAAAAAAAATGAAAAAAAAAATCCTAAAGTTATTTTTTCCTGCTAAGTTCTCGTGTGGCAAACAGTTACTACAAATTTTCAAGACAATCACCCAACTGAAACCTAACTCCTCTAGAAACGGATTCTGGTTGCGACACTGCTATGATGGTATGTGGCATGATATGATGCACATTCGTTTCAAAGTACATTAAAAATTCGTTAATTTTAAGGAAGAGAATTAAGTTTCATACTGAAATAACATATCTATGAAAATAAAATTTAGTTTGTCCAAATCTGTTAGCACTAAAATGCCAACTGAACATCAATCTTACGATTGTTTTAGCACTACACAAATAACTTAAATTTGCTGCAAAGAAATAGTATTATTGTTAAATTATGCATTATTTGTACTTTTTAATAAAGTCTAGTTACGTAGATTGGCCATGCTCTAATGATTTTTAAATACTCGGCGAACTTTATTTAAATTAATGTAAAAAGGAGTTCATATATATATATATTTGCGATAGATAAAAATTTTAAGTGAAAGGAAACAAAATCTACATGAACGTCAATAAAATTAACTTGAATCAAAGCCTCGATTAGAATATTCTGATATATTAATGACGCCATCTATTAACCAAATAGGGAATGAATATGAATATCACAAATTGGAAACAATAGTACTAAAAGAGTAGATTATTTAAAATCAACACACCAATTAGTATTCCTAAAGGAGTAAAAGTGATAATTTAAATTTTTTTTCTCGCTACAAATTTTAAATTTAAAACTTTCTAACTTATAATATTTAAATATTTAAAAATAATAATATAATTTATGAAAGTATAAAACAAATAATGCCCCTATATTTTTAATAAAAGGTATTATAATTGTAATAAATTTTTATAATATATATGAACCACTTACAATATTTAAAAATATTATTTTTTTTTCTTTATGGCAGATACTCCAAAAATTTTAGCAATTTTTTACTAGGGTACGCTAGTCTCTTAAAGCCCAAATTTAGAAAATAAATTAGTAAACTCTAGCACATTTTCTAAAAGAAGAATTCTTTATTTATGATCATTTTGCTTAAAGGAAATTTGGAGAAAGTATCTTTACGTAATTGCGATTGTAGAAAAAGCCAATCATTTGTGAGGAAAAACAGAAATATTGGAATTCTAATCGGTTATCTGTTGTGATCTATAGAATTCACTACACGTATTACTTCCATATTTACTTGTATACTAAGGAGAATTAGCTGAAGATTTAAGCCAAAGAAATTGTTGATAAATTATAATAAGTTTAAAATCAAGCATCCGATAATTGTTTTTTATAATTGGAAAAAATCAAATTGTTATCGTCTTTTCATTTGTAGTTCTTCTTAAAAAGATATTAAGTCCATTTTTTTCAACATTTTTTTTTCCTCAAACAGTTTGTCATTCGGTCATCTGTTCATTACCTAAATACTTTTTTTTATTATTTCATCATCCTTTTTTCCAATTACTAGAGTCAAGTAGTCACTTTTTTCTGCTTTGATTTTTGTTGTTTTATTTACTTGAGGGAAATGTCAATACACAAAAGAATAATTAAAAAACCAATCAAAATTTGAATTAGGCACCTAATTTATTTATCAAGTAAATCCTTTAATCTATGGTTAATATTTTTAGATGCAAAATGGGTTTTTGGTGGAAATGTTTCTTTGATTATTAGATATTTAGATTTTCATTTTCTTTTTATAACTGACACTTTGAATCATAACCGGCAAAACTAGATAATTTAAAACATTTAAAAAAGATTTCCTAATGTGATTTAATTAAGAGTTACGTTTGTTTTTAAGTAAACCAATATGCAAAAATGCAATATATATATTTTTTTTTTCAGTTAAGTGTATTGAGTTTCAAAAATGTCACCTTAGTGTTACTTTTCGTAAACAAAGTTAATTAGGAGTAGCATTTGTAGCACTCCTCCGTTGCAGGCTGCTGTGTACTAACCCTATTGGAATCGCTCACCTCAATGTTAACCTATGGATAAAATGTGTACACTATTTAAAGCTACATAAATGCTGATATTCCAATAACAATGGTATTTTCCGATAGCCAGAACTTTTCTGCAACATGCAACATAATTCCTTTTATAAATTTCATCCACCAAAGGAATTTATGAGCATTTAAAACACACTATACCAGATTTTACCCCCGAATAATTTAAATTTTAAAATATTTTTTGCAATTTTTTTAAAAACTAAAAATGCCCCAAGCTCTAAAATTTCTTTCTTTATTACGGAGTACAATTTTAAAAAAAACTTTCAAGCCAATTTGGTATTCCTGGAACAATTTTTCTCAATAGGTTAACATTGAGGTGAACAAATCTATTAGGGTGAGTACACAGCAGGCTTAATGTATCAGTTTTATGGGTAACAGTTACTATTAACGGTCTTCCGAAAAGAAAAAAGTTACTTTTGTTGTAAGTTTTGAATATTTATTTTATATTTGTATCAATTTATTAGTTGCAAAGTTATGTGAGTAAAAATACACAATCATAAAATATGAAATAGGAATAATCTTTGATCTAATAACTGATTAGATTTTAATTGGATACTAGTTGGTATCCGTCAAAACGTGACGGCTAGATAGTAAATAAATGTACTAATACACAAATTATATTCAACACATCATTGCCAAATGTTCAAAATCATAATAATGCACAGAAACAAATTAATGTGTTTAAGAGGCCGCGTTCTTAGTGAGTATCTAAAGCCAGATTTAAAAATGTCATTGAGCATGCACAGAAAGCAATTTTTTTAATTGTAAGTTATCGTTAATTCAACAGCGCGAAATAAACAATTTCCATCAAGTTTAATCTTGTATTTCACAAACATAATTATCATAAAAATAAAAATGGCAGAGAGAGATCTAGAGAGACTTCTCAAAATAAACGTGTTTATCATTAAAATACGTCACTGAAAATGCGCAGAAACAGTGAGTTTCTATAGACAGATTTAAACATGCCACTGATCATGCGCAGAAATAAATTTTTAATTGTAAATTATAGCTAATTAATAGAAATTGTGGTTACAAAAACCAAATTTAACAAATCTACAGATTACAATTTTTCGTTTAAGACCAAAACGAAGTAAATCGATGCTGTAGTTTTTTTCTCACGGACTACCCAAAAAGTCGGCTTAGTAACTTAAATATATAGATGGTGTCTAAAAATAAGTTAAAAAATCGATAGAATAAAAATTTTCTAAAGTTGCAATTTCAATTAAATGCTTGTTAGTATTTTTCGTAATTAATTTTCATGAAAATTATAAAGTTTTAATTCAGTTAAAGGATAAATAAACAGTATAACTGAACATTTTTTTTCTCATCTTACCCCTCAGATACTTTAAGTGTTCACAAATAATTAGAGTATTATTCCTTTGGTATCCTCTAAAAGTATAGCATACAAAATTGAAGAACAAAGTTTGAAATAGGGCACATATAAAATATTGAGCTAAATATAACAAGGAGAGGATAGATCATCCTACAGAACAGCAGGAGTTGAGAAAAATTTCATAATTTTTTTTTATAATTCTTGCATTAAACAAATAACTTAAGGCTTAAAATACCATTTTATGACACTAAAAAATACTTAGATAGCAGACCACAATATCAAACACTGAACTGATATATAGTCATCCGAATGTGATAGATTTTTGGAAGAATTTACCGGGAGAACTACGAAGGTTTAAGAAGCTAAATAACCACTCAAAATGACTGATATTTAAGTATAGTATATACCAAACAAAATTCTGTAATTTAATACGGATAATAATCATGTTAATACAGGTATGGATTAAATGATTTGCACTCAAATATTTTCTTATTAATTTTTCCCTGTGTAACGTGAAAATGTACTATTTCATTATTATTAGTGTTTAAGAACTCTTGGTTCCTTTAAGAAATATATCCTTTTCACTGTCTATTCACCCATCTTTCACTGCCAAAAAGTTCACCTTCAATGATGTTCTAGAGTTCTCTTTTTTTTTTTTTTTTTTAAATTTTTTTAAAATTTCTTTCAACGGTTTCCAGCTATTTACTGTTTTTTTCCCTTCCTTACAGGTAAATTATGTAGGGAGAAAGAAAAAACAGAATAAAATTTAAAACTAATGACTTAACACTGTTATTTAACGTCAACTTTTTCTTTCTATAAAATGGCAGTCGTATAATTAAAATATTCAAAGCTTCGCTTAAAACTACATTTCACTATGATCTTGCAGGACGACTATTACTTCGATTGACCTAGTAACTCATGTTATTTGAATGTATGCAACCGTGTTTGTATTAAATGAAATTGGAGAATATGCCATAACTTGTTTGGAGAGGGTAAGACGAGCATATTTGTGCTATAAAAATACAAATTTTACCAAACTGGTCAAACTCATAAGTCTTGAAATATCGTGTTATCTACATAAAACAGTTCCGTAACTGCCTGACATATAACGCACAGAACAAACCACTGGTTCTAAATGGCTGAAATTTTGCATGGCGATTCTTCATATGGTGTAGGAGTGCACTAAGGAGGAGTTTTGAAAAATTCTTCTTAGATTTTTTAAATTAAATTTTTAATCTATTTTTGTCACTTTTTTTAAGTTTGCATTTAAAATAATAATCTGAGGGTTATAAAATTTGCATCACGAGAAAGACCATAAAAAATCCTTTGAAATGAAATCTTTTTCAATTCTTTACCTCCATTTTCTGATTTTTGGGGAATTTTTGAAGATTAATTTTTAGAATTTAATTTATTAAATGTTGATCACGTGGTTTCTTTTCTTTTCGCGATACTTTAAACTAATTTTGCGTCACGTGCATAGCAACGAAATAGAAAATTTTTTTTTTTTTCTTGCTAATGCGGCAGACGATTGGACATTATCCAAAAAAAATACTAAAATACAGTAAAAGATATGTTCCTTAAACTGTACTATATTAACTGTACTATATTCTTTAGTATGTTCTATTAGATTTAATTTGAATATTTTATTCTACATTATTTTGTCTATAAAAATATACGTTACAATTTTTTATGAATATACTTTTGTATTTTTACATCAATTGCATACATTGATCGTTGTATTTATAATCTATATATATAAAACAGTTCTGTAACTGACTGACGGATTGACTGACTGACTGACTGACTGGCAGACAACGCACAGATCAAACCGCTGGATCTAAAGAACTGAAATGTTGCATGGCGATTCTTCTTAAAGTGTAGGGGTGCACCAAGAAAGATTTTTGAAAAATTCTTAAATTTTTTTAAAAATTTAATTTTTAAGCTGTTTTTGTAAGTTAAGTAAGTTAAAGCATTCTTTAAAGTTTGCATTTAAAATAATTATCTGAGGATTATAAAATTTATATTACATCAAAGATCATAAAAATTCCTTTAAAATGAGATCTTTTTCGAATCTTTACCTCCATTTTTTGATTTTTGGTGAATTTTTAAACATTAATTTTTAGAATTTAATTTATTAAATGCTGATCACGTGGTTTCTTTTCTTTTCGCGATGCTTTGAATTAATTTTGCATGACGTGCATAACAATGAAATAAATTGACAAAAAAATATATTTTTTTCTTTAAATATTAAAATATAGTAAAATAAATGTTCCTCAAACTGTGCTATATTAACTGTACTATATTCTTTTGTACGTTCTATTAGATTTAATTTCAATATTTTCTTATACATTATTTTGTCTATAAAAATATCTGTTACGATTTTTTATAAATATACTTTTTTTGTTGTTTTTTTTGGCATTAATTGCATACATTGACCATTGTATGTATGCAATTTGAATGTACTCTGTAGCGAAACACGGGTATTCAGCTAGTATATATATATATATATATATTGGAATTAATTGCGCACATTGACCGTTGTATTTAATTTGAATGTACTCCGTAGCGAAGTACGGGTATTCATCTAGTTAAATATAAGATACAAATATATAAACGACCCAACCTTTCGGTTATGCGTTAAAAAAAAAAAATAAAATTTAAAAAAACTTAAGGGGGGGGGGGACTTGTGCTAATTGTGTAAAACACAACGAAAGAGAATAACTATGAAATCGGATAATGAACAGCCATAAGGGCCATAACTATTGTTCTTATGGCTCTTCTACAGTAATAATCATTATAAAACTTATTCTTATTCCAGATATCAATATTGGTAGGTAAGCCTCTGCGTATATTATTAAATTGACTGCATACTATCAAACAGTGCTCCACCGATTGTTCAGCACCACAAGAGCAAGTGCTACTTTTTCCGTGAAACCTGCTTTGATAACTACCAAATGACCCATGTCCAGTGATTGCTTGGTTTATGTAAAAATCTGCACTTAGCCTGTCAGTTTTAACTTGACGAAAAATTTCTCTTACTCTAGTTCCAGCAGTTGTATTGTTCCACCTATCTTGCCAGACGTGTTCCGCCATTTGAAATAATTTTGCTTTTACAATGGTTTCTAGTCCATTTAATTTCTTTATTTATTACTTCCAATTTAGTTGCTTCTTTTGCAGTCTGATCAACTGCCTCATTTTAATCAATCCCAATATACGCTTTTATCCAATGTAGTGCGACATTAAGTCCCGATGTTTGAACTAATTTTTTTATGTTATCCACCATCTCACTTTTAAAACTAAGTGTATTTAACGCCTGTAACGCACTACGTGAGTCTGAATATATATCAATTGCTTTATGACCTTGTCCAATAGCATCTTCAATAGCCAGTTGTATTGCATACAGTTCAGCACTAAAGGAACTCGCATTATCAGATAGCCTTTGTTTTACTTCCAATACTTTTAAATCCTTAATATATTTATTAATACCTGCCCCAGTTTTTCCATTCATGCGGGAGCCATCCGTGTAATAATTAATATCAGTAATTGGAATTAAATCAAATGTCCAGTTTATTGTCCATAAGTCAGTCTCACGTTTTATAGGTCTGTTCGCCAATTCGCAATTATTTTTGCTAAAATTTATATCCATAACTTTTATTCCTTGTTCCTTGTAATATATTTCAAACATTTTGTAGTCAATTTCAGCTCTGAGATCCAAAGGCATAAAACCTGCCAGTACGGCCAATGCATTCGTTGAAACTGTTTTATAGCATTTTGTAATGCCCAGTAAGAAAGGTCTTTGAATTTTATTTAATAAATTGTTTTGTCTTACTGTATTCTTGAACCAGAATTGAGCCCCATAAAGGATAATTTTTTCTATTATTACTTTATATATTTCTTTCAATATACTGGGCCTGAAACCCCAAGTCTTCTTACTGTACCTTGCCAGACCGTGCATCACTCTAAGAGCCTTATCCTGTACTTCCACAAGATGTTGTATAAAATTTAGGTCTTTATCCAAGAGTATACCCAAATACTTTACTGCTTTACAATATTTAATCCCATGCATACCCAATTTGATTGTAGGTTTGCGTTTGATTTGCCTTTTAAAAGCTATTATCGTGTAGAAACATTTATCCGTGTTAAATTTTAATTTATTATTATTTGCCTATTCTAGACACAAGTCTAAGATCTTTGTCGCATATTGAGTAAATTTATAAGATACCTTACTGCTAATTGTAATAATCAGATCGTCAGCAAATGCTTGCATTTTAATGTTTGCCTCTTCCCATTCCTTTTGTAACAGCGGGTTAATTACCAGTAGCCAAAGAATAGGTCCCAGAGAAGACCCCTGAGGAACCCCAATATTATAATTCATTAGATCATTATTTCTTAGTTTAATCTTCCTATCTTTCAAGTAGTCAATTATTATATTATAGAGATTCTTACTTATTTTTAATTCTTTTAAACTTTTGACAATGCTATTTTTGCGGACTGAATTAAAAGCGTTACTTATATCTAAAGTCAGAATACAGGTATGTTCCTGTCTAGCTTTATTATCCTCAATTATTCCTTTTAAATTGTGTAGAACCGTATCAGTATTTATGTTCCTTCTGAAACCAAATTGGTTATCAGAGATAATTCCATTGCTTTCTAGGTGGTAAACCAGTCTTTTCATTATTATTTTATCCATCACCTTACCCAATATTGGCAGCAAACAAATTGGTCTATATGAAGATGGGCTCTTTGGATCCCTTCCATCCTTTAAAAAATAAATAACCTTAGTTATTTTCCAAACTGCTGGAAACTTCATTTCCTTCCAGATTTTATTATAGAGTTTCCATAAGAAGTTTCTATCTGCCCTATAAATTTCCATAATTAAACTAAAAGTGACCCCATCATAGCCAGGCGCTTTATTCATTGGCATTTCCTCTAGAATTAAGTCTACTTCTCGTTTCGTTATTTCATTATCTTCAATTTCCCTCTCATCATCAACGACATTCAGTTCAGTATCTTCTTCAGTCTTAAAATGATACGATGTAAGTGCCGTTTCAGTATTATCTTCTGTTTCATGTATGACACCCTCGTGATCAACGATACTAGCTATAACACTTTGCTTCTTATCTTTAATGATATAGTTAACTTTACCATGCGTATCTTTAACTGTAAGATTCTGAATAAAATCACTAAACGACCTCTTTTTGGCCTCTTTTAACGCTCTCTTATAGCACGCTCTTTCAGCCTTGAATATTAGCATTTTTCTCTGTCTTTCCACTATATCACTCTCCCTCTGTGCTATCCTTCGTAAAGCTCTTACTCTGCTTCTTTTTATAGCCAGGGACCCACTCCACCAATAGGCCCTCTTTTGAATTCTCCCACCTTTTTTCTTATGCTTTTCACATGATTCAACTATAATTGTGTTTAATTCACTTAAAACTTCTCTTGATGAAAAGTTATCTAGCTTTTCTGAAATTATATTAATTTCTTTCTTTAAATCTCCCCTAAATGACATCCAATTTAACTTTTTGAGTTCATATTTTTTCTCTATAAGACCCTGTATATTCCTTCCAATTTCTAATTCAAACATAATAGCATTATGATCCGTTAATGTGAAATCATCACTGACCCTCCATTTCTTAATTTCCTCTTCTGAAATCCCTATGGTTATGTGAAGATCAATCCAGCTATGCCCGAAAGGCCCGTTATAGGTAGGTTTACTATTAGGAGTATTATGTATCACTGCATTATATTGTAATATCAGATCCAAAATAGCCTTTCCTCTTGTATTTGTTCTTCTTTGACCCCATAACGTAGATTTTGCATTAAAGTCGCCGAGTATTAGTATTCTGCTTTTCTTATGCTTAGCAATAATCATATGTAATTGTGACAATTGTGGTTCTGTACGCTCCATGTCTTCGTTTGGAGATGGCGGCAGATACAAGGAAATAATAACAAGTTCTATATTGGCTAAAAACACTTTGACTGCAACAAGGCAATCTGATATGAAAACATTCATATATTTAAATTTCCTATTGACCAAGAGGGCAACTTTTGGTTCTTTTTCATTATACACATGCCAGTGCGTACTACGTAGGTAAATTTATAATATGATCTCTATCCCTGCTTACAAGATGGGGCTCATTTATGGAAACAGATTCAATTCGCTGATGAATAATATCCTCAGTGAATTGTATGGCAGCAAGAAAAGACCTATTTAAATTTAAATGGGCGAATTTATAAAGAAACATATTAAAATTACTCATAGTCAGTTCTGCTTTGTAGCTTTCCAACCTCCGTGCAATAATATCGGCACGTCCTATCGGTGGGACTATGATTTGTTGCAATTTTTATTTCATTCTTCGCAGTCTATATTTCATTCTAGTTAAATATAAAACACACGGTGAACTAAATTTTTAAATATGAGCTCGTACGGATTTGCGGTAATTTGCGACAGTCGGAGTCGCATACAACTTCTCGCAAATTAGTGAACAATTATTTTACTAACGATTAATGCGACTTTTTATTGACACATCTTTCAACCCGGATATAAAATAATTTTTTTTTATGCTAGCTTAGAACACTGTTCTGATAGCTCGTTATTTCCTTCAATATATGTATTTTTGCGACTTTTCAATATGTGTATTTTTGCGTCGCACTCTTTTGCGATGTGCGACTAATGGGAGTTGCGACAGTACGGGCTGCATAAGATTTCTCGGAATTTCAAAAACAATTATTTTACGAACGATTGATGCAAAATTTTGACTGACTCATCTCTCGACCCGGATGCGAAATTGAGATTTTTTATGCGACCTTAGAACACTGTTCTGTTATCTCATTTTCCCTTTAGTATATGTATAATTTGCAACCGAGTGTTAAATGTGTTAAAACTTTTTAAAATGGGGTTTTATGCCTTCCGACCGTTTGAGTGTTTTTTTCAAATGAGATATAGCAAGCCAAACTCAGATACAAGGAAATACTAAGAGCACCAAAAAAAAAAAATATGGTGACGAGGATTGAAGAAATTTTCAAGATGGGTGAGTTTTTGTTTTAATCTTGTTTTGCTCTGCCATAGGATTGTATTCTGCTTTGGGATCGATTTCTGGTCATTTCAGAGTAACCTTTAATTTTTTAAATTGTTTTGCGCATTTTTATTATCATGGCTGAAAAGGGTAAAAAAGAAATAGACTAAACCTCAAATAAAAGTGATTGAGACATTTCTAGAGTTGGTTTTAGACCTCCTGTTTTGGGGGAATCTGATCCTGAGTTATGGTTTAAACAAGCTGAATCCCAGTTTATATATTCTTAGCTATAAAAATAGCTATTTTTTTATTTTCATGGCTTTAAAAAACTATAGAACTTACAGAATAATGTGGAACAAAGCCTACATCTTTCTATTACAGTTACATAAACACCGACATTGTTTTTATGCTATTCTGCCTATTCTACTGTACAGCTGTGCCTTAACTAGAGGAGTGGTTTAAAGTACAAATGCGTCGGAATGGAATTTTCCATGATTTGCCATCTTTAGGAGAATACGAGGGCTGTCCGTAAAGTATCCGAACTGAATGTATAAAACATAATACAGACACCGCTCTGCGTGCGCACGCTAATTAGCATATTTAAACATATGTAAACTTGTTATGTTGCAATTAGCCAAGCACTGCGAAGCGCGGTTCTCTTGTAGCAATAACGAAAATTTAACGCAGTGGGAGTCTCGTGTCGGGTTGGATCATGACGGAATCTACTGAGCAGCGTGTTTGCATCAAATTTTGTAGTAAAATTGGAAAAACGGCAACCGAAACGTTCGATTTGCTTAAGAAAGCATATGGTGATGATGTTATGGGCCGAACTCAAGTGCTTCAATTGTTTAGACGTTTTAAAGATGGAAGGGAATCTGTGAAAAGTGATGCACGATCAGGGCGTCCATCAACATCGAGAAATGATGTCAAAGTTGAAAAGGTTCGTATTGTGGTGCGAGCAGATAGACGAATAACAGTTCGAAAGATTGCGGACGAGGTGGGAATAGCAAAAACTGTTTGCCACGAAATTTTAACCGAAGATTGGGCATGCGGCGTGTATCGGCTAAGTTTGTCCCACGTTTGCTTACCGAAGATCAAAGAGAACTTCGCATGCAAATGGCTTCCGAGTTATTCGAACGGTCGTGTGAGGATCCGGAATTTCTGAATAACATCATAACAGGGGACGAGACATGGGTGTATGGATACGATCCGGAAACCAAACAACATTCATCTGAGTGGAAGAGTCCGAGTTCCCCCCGACCAAAGAAAGCCCGGCAAGTTCGAAGCAAAATCAAAGTGATGTTAATTCTTTTCTTCGACCGTGATGGAGTTGTGCATTACGAATTTGCCCGGATGGACAAACCATCAATAAAGAGTTCTACCGTGATGTGCTCAGGCGACTTCGTGATTCCGTGAGGAGGAAAGGACCAGCAAAGTGGAAATATGAGAAATGGATGCTTCACCACGATAATGCCCCTGCTCACTCCTCACATGTGGTTCGAAATTTTTTAACCAACCATGGCACCGTTCAAGTCCCGCAACCTCCCTACTCACCAGACCTCGCTCCGTGCGACTTTTTCGCATTTCCAAAGCTAAAGAAAACGCTTAAAGGACGACGGTTTGAGTATGTGACGACCATCAAACAAAAAGCGATCGAACAGCTGTTGACCATTCCAAAGAACGACTTCCAATCCTGCTTCCAAGAGTGGCAACAACGTTGGGCTAAGTGTGTTGCTTCTCAAGGACGATACTTTGAAGGGTATTAAACTGAAGTATGTATATCCATTATATTTTTTTAGTTATAAATTAAATTCGGATACTTTACGGACAACCCCCGTATATCTCAAACTACTCGAAAATGATCTTCACGAAGTTTTGTATAGTGAATATTTGTCCTTTTTAGGGCTCACATAGATCCATCGCAAAAAAATTTTGATAAATCCTTTTCAACAAGACAAATCTCAAAAATTCTGTTCCTAGAGAAATAGGCTGAAAGTTAATGTGTACAGCTTCTCTTAAAAGAACAGCATAATAATATTTTATACAGCTCTATAATCATACAATAAACACCATACTAATGTTATTTGATTATAATAGACGTGTAGTATGGTTTAAATGAAGAAAATGTAATATGGAAGAAATTTAATATTGCTTTTTTGAGAAATTTGCATTTCGGGCCTCTTTGAAAGATTATTAGGTACTTTCCGTTAGCGGAACACCACTTGGCGCCAAATGTAAATGTCGCCAAGTCATACAGTTAGTGGGACGCTATGCAAAATTTTGCTTGCCAAGGATTTAAACTTTAAAGCGGACCGTGTCAAGCATCGTGGCACGCCATTTTCAATTTTCAATTTTATTACCGTAGCTTATTTGTTTTGGGCCTAAACTGAGATGTATTTTACTATCTGGCAATGAACGTTTCACTGTCAACCACAAAAAAAATTTTGTGGACCCAGAAACTTGATCTCATACCCAAACGGTTGAACGATCGTGGGGCAGTGCGAAATGGCGACATAAAGGTCAGCGGGGTACTGTTCGCCAACATCTGCAATCTTGCTTGATAGAATTCATGTGGCGTCGTATTTATTTAAAAAATGAAATTTTTCTGCAATGCTGAAAGATCTATACAACTTTATGCCTACTGTTTAAATTTAATTTTGTATTTTTATTTGTATTTGTAGTATTTTTTGGATGTATAAAAAAACTGCCCGCGACAAGATATTCTATCATATTATTTCCCATTCTTACGTTTATGATGGGCGACGACTTGGCGACATTTATTTGGCGCCTAGTGGCGATCCGCTAACTGAAAAGTACTCATTACTATTTAAAATTCATATATTAAATCGATGGATATCCCTCCTTTAACTCTCAGGAAAAATGTATCCAACTATATGAGGTGATTCATGGCAAAATTACAAAACCAAACATTGATCTGAATATTACTGTCTACGTAATTGCATTTGCTCAGTCTACAAATAATTGTTTACAAATGATATTGCAAATAATATCCACATTTTTAGAGTACGCATCTCGCCATTCAAGTGGTAGTCCCACTCTTTTGCAGCCAATCATTGGTAATATCTGTTATGAAGATACCAGTCACAGATTCCTAAGCCGCATATTTTGTTTTGCCTGGACCATGGATTTGCCGTGAAAGAGGTACCGAAAACCAGCTCAAAGTACGTATTCAATCCTTATCTATTTGCACTCTTATGTCGAGTGGGCTTGTGGCTGCCCAGTGGTACAGCCCGCTGGTTTTCGGTGCTGAGGGTGCTCGGATCGAATCCTGGCGTCGCGCCATGAAAAATGCCTCCGTTTGCGTCGTCCCTTCATAGGGGGTAATGCTGTCCGCCTATATGGTGCCCCCACAGTAAAATGGGCAGTAAAATTGCGGCGTAGTATCGGCGAATGTTTCACGACAAGTGCCTCCGCATTGGAAAAAAAACTCCTATGTCGAGTGGGACTCGACCACGATTTTGTTCACAGCAATTCCTATGTCGAGTAGCACTCAACATTTTTAAATTTCCAACCTTATATATTTTAAATAAAGTTTTTATCGTTATTTACGTTATAAAATCGACAAAACACAATTGTTCTAAACATATCATGCGATACCGATTTTTGAAAATGCATTTTCTCTTGCTATTTTTCCTCTAGCTTCAAAAAAAAAATATTTAAATCTTTCTTTTCAGTTAAAAAAAATGTAAACTAAAACACATAAATATAACACATAAAATAATACGGAGTTTTTGGAAAGAAAATTGAGAAAAAATTCCAAAGGGTCCAAAGGGTTATTTTGTCCAATTTCTTCCATTTTTAATATTTAACTTGCTTGGGTAGAACTAAAAAGATGCTTAGAGAAAGATTTTTTAAGGATGCGGTAAAAACTAAAAGATGAAAAGTATGGTAGTAAATTGGAAAAAAATTAAAATTTATTTTTCATATATCTTTACGAATGGGAGGGTCAGGAGGGAAAAAATTAATACAAAATTAATTGACATTGTAACGTATTCCTGCGATTTGTGTCAAAATCAAACACTTAGGTAGCGTCACAGGTTACGTGTAAGGTAGACAGCTTACTAAAATAGAGACTTTTAAGATAATGAGAATTTCAGATTTATTTAACATACACGGTTAGGCCGCGATCTCGAATGATATCTATACAAAGCAGTCCGTAGAAGTTGGAGTAGAAATCGGGGATTGTCTCTCAAGGATGGAGCACACTGTCGCTAAAACGAGGCGACGAACCGCTGGTCAGGTCACAGAAAAAAGGCCCGCACTCGTCCACTGGAAGCTAGCAGCTTCTCCGAAATAACACAATTGGGGAGATCAAGTTCCGATCGGTTCCCCGACCTTTCTCGGTGAAAAAGAGTCTTCTCACGTAGAGGGCAGAGCCTCACAAAAAACAAGTCACTTAAAAGTGCGTGGAGCTAGGAGATCAGGTATCACTCCTAAACTCTCGAAGAAAAACTCTCCGCACAAAAAACTGGTCTTCAAGCCCTCGTCGGCTTATTTAAAAACTTGATCCCTGGCGGAATTCTTTCTAGCCTCCTCTCTATAGCTCGCTCCGGATAGGCTGAGCGTCTAGCCGTGCGCAAAAAACGATGCCGATTATTTCATCTTCATCACCCGCTTCCTCATTAGCGATCTCGTTTCAGGGCGTAAACTGTCATTGTCGGCCACTGCCAAAATATGGCGCCAGACTGTCTCCTCTTTTCATCCCAGGAATGCGTCCCGAAGAGGTGTTCATTGTGGTCCTCTTCCGCTCGGGGGGGTCTGCCATTCTTTAGCATCGGTTCACGGCTAGCGACGATTTTAATGGTTTTCCTACTCTCCTCGAGGGGTGGGGGGGAATTGCCACAACATATTAAAGGAATAAGAGCTCAAAAATGATACCGGAAAAAGTCGCTTGAATCTACTGCCTCATGGTTGAAAAAAAGTTTAAATCCTTCACTTAGAAACTTCATCAGGACAGACAACTGCACAGAAAAAAATATTAAGGTAATACAAAATCGCTATTAAGGAACTTCATTATTCTGATGACTGTTTTTCAGAGTTACAACACTTCAGTTTTGGGCTGCACTTCGTCAAACTTATTTCAAACGTATTAGTTAGTGGCAAACCAAGGATCCAATCCCAATGCAGAATTATGTATATAATCGCCGTTGTCTGTGTATAACACTTCCGGGCTGTACTCATCTTTCAATTGAAGCCTTCAGTAAGCAAACGGCCGGTTAGGCTTAATTTCAATTTCAGATGTGGATCAGAATTTTTTCTTACCTAAAATACTAATATTTTCTCCATCAAATCACGTTTGTTCAGCCTATTTTTCTATAAAACATTCAGAACTAAAAAAAATTGGATGGTTCTAGCTGTATATTTAACAGTTTTTAAAAATCTGTTTACTTTTGCGATGAATTCTGAAAGTAAACGAACTTGAATGTGAATGAATCAAGTAGGTCAAGTATTCATATCGCGTAGTGAGCTGTAAAAAACTGGATGGCAGTCTACTACTCCAATCGCATGAAAACCTAAATAAATAAAATATAATGAAAGGGTTTACTTTTACAAGGTGTGGATTTGCAATATTGTTAGACAATTCGGGATATTTTTTAACTTTCATATACTTTGTCCATTATGACGTCATTATTAGTATTATTACGTCAAAATGACGGGTTACCTTCTAGTACAGTATAAATAAAAAGTATACATTTATCTTTTGTTTATATTAATGAATAATAACACACAGTGTATCTTGCATTTTAAAATTGTTTTACTTATTTTGTTTTCCTATTTCCAGTTGTTGTAGCTATTTTGGTTTTGTCATTGTTTTACCCTTTTTTGCATTCGTAACCGTTTAATTATCATAATTCGTAAATGTTTAATTATCCATTTTTAATTACAATGGCACTTCTCTATGGCAGCCAGTCATGGTTCCTTAAAAAAAATAGCTGTTTTGAGGGGTGGCCGTAGGAAAGAAGGTTCTTCCTTAACATTAACCCTATGAAGTAAGAAGTCAGCTCTGAACAAAGTAGGGTGGTTTAGAGAGGTGGTCGGCTAGAGAAGTTTCAATGAATTACATTCGTTATTGTCTTACCTTTTAAAATTGCTTTACCTATTCTGTTTTCAAATTTCCTATTAGAATTATGGAATTTTTTACGTTTCAATGAAAAGTAATGGTATTCTTGTAGTACATATATTTTCAGGAAATGCAGAAGCAGAGGGGAAAACGAATTTTTAAAATTGATTACGTCTATATTTTAGCAATCCCGGGACCCTTGAAAAAGTGTCATTAAAATTGGAGTATAAATTTTAATCCCAAATGTTTGAAATTGGTCCTTTTAGATGGCCTCGTAGCTCAGAATTAAAGGCAATAAGTTTCAAACAAAGGAATAAATTGAGTGGCAATGTGAGAACCAAAATCTTTTTTATTATTTGGAGCTTTTAGTTGTGTACAATGAAAAGACAAACGAAATGTCTCATCAAATGTATAAATGAAATTTAAACGAGAACACTTCGTAATTTTTCAAACGTAGACATTTACAAAAACTCAACAGTTAGAGACTTTACCCACAGGAGCTTTTTCGTTGTAGTCGAGTTTCACAGTTAAATTAATCTAAGTTTCCTTCTTCATCTGGGAACTACCCTCAGATATTTAAAATTGTATAAGCATATAATCAAATCCAGGAAATCAGTTGCCTTGTAGAAATTTGCCCAAGCATCGTTTCCGAATCCATTCATCATACTTTCATGACTATTAAATGTTGAAATTATTAACCATTTGTGACATTGTGAGAATTTATTTCCTTGTAGATGGTGATCGAAGGTTACGTAAAAATACCACGAAATTTGTTTCGACTGCTCGATATATTGGATATCCCCCTTTTCCAAAGTCTCAGCACTTGGATTGTGATCTCAACTTTAAGTTTGAATTGAAAACGATTTCCTATATATTTCTTTGTTGGTCGTAAATCTGGGAGTCCAGTCTTTCCCCTTCATTTTTTTTTTTCCTATTTCTCCCTACAGTACACAGTAAGTGGTACAACTAGACTACGATTGAGAAAAATTAAAGAAAAAAAACCACGATAAAAATAAACCCCAAAAATAAAATCCTGACTGGACCCTGTCTTTACGTCCCTATGGGACTAAAAGACCTGGAATAGGGGTTTTATTTATTTTTTATTTCCTAATTTTTCCATTCTGGTTTGATCCCTCTCTTTTCCCTTCTTTTATTTTTTCTCCTCTTTTGGGAGAAAATTCGACAACCGCTCCCTCCGGTGAAAATAAAAATATTGAAAAAGAGAGAGGGGGAAAAAAAACTGGACATGATTCTGTTGAGTTCCTTTTCTTTTCAGTGACCAGATCTTAAATAAAATGAGTTTAGTGACTACGGGCTTGGCTCATAACATTACCGATTGGAGTTCATCCTTCTTGTGGATGGTGTGATATATTTATATTTTCTATGGTAAAATAATGCATTGTCTATCAGATATATGAATCTTTAAAGCTATATGCTGCTGTCTTGCAGCTCTTTCTTGACAGAACAATATTTCAAATGAAAGAAAAGTGTGATATATTGGGATCTCTCATGAAAAATATGCCAATGAACGATTACTCAGATTGATAAAAAAAATTATAGACATGTCAATGTTAATCAATATTTATAAATAAGAGTATATTCCTTCTATGAAGAAATTTGTACTTAATTAATTTGTAATTACTTTTCATGAAAATTATAAAGTTCAAATCAGTTAAAGGATAAATAATAAAATATTGTAGGAATATAGAGTATAACTGAACATTTTTTTCTCATCTTACCATTCAAATACTTTTAGTGGTCTCAAATGATTAGAGTATTATTACTTTGCCAATGTTTCTTTATGCAAAATGTCTCCAACGCGTGAATATTTAGAGCTTTATATTACTCTCTTGCATTTATTGACTGAACAGTCTTTCAAATAAAATAAGACTGTCATTAATTGGAATTTTCCATAAAAAGTTGTATTCCAATACCGATTACTCTTATTAGAAAAAAGTCATGTTTATATGGTTTAAATTAGATAAAAACCACAAACACAAGATATGTCTAATAATACTCAAAGTTTAAAATGAAAGTACATTCGTTATGTGTATATCCTTATACTTTACAGGAAATAATTTTAGGCGTTTGAATATGTTAAAGGACACTAATGCGTAGATTATTAATGCTGTATATTGGAGACTATTTTTTTTCTTCTTGCTAGGATAATATTTAAAATAAATGCGAGATTTCTTGAAATTACCCATAAAAATTATGCCATGGCCCAGTCTTCCAATTAGATTTCTTTTAATATTGAAAAAAATTAATAAGAATATTTGATCTCTTCTAGTATTTATATTTTACTTCATATTGCGTTTGTGAAGAAATAGGCAAAATGCAAAAATCCGTAAATCTCCAATTTTGCAAGCTTTTTTCCTGGCAGATTTTACTCTACAGTGCAGTTTTTCAAGAAACATAAAAATTGCTTTATATTGGCATTTACCAAATCACCTACCAAACAAAAATTGTTAGAGGATAACCATTAACTGGAAAACATGCAGGTAAGTTCTTTCATCATAAAAAAAGTATGTTACATTTGTATTGAAATTACATTATATATATTAGATATTTATACTTAAATGAGTAATTGCACTTTACTCAAAAAAATTTTATGTATAAATTTGCAAAGGGAAATAAAGAAAGATTTTCTAATCTTTAGAATTACAATACATTGGCGTTTATCACTTGTACAGATTAGTAAAACATATAATATAAAAACGTTTATTGGTTTTCTTAAATAAAAAAATTACTAATGGACCATTAAAAGCACTAAATAGTAAAATTGCTTTTGATACACCATAAGGAAAAAACTTTTACAACCAGCTTCCGACACCATTTAATTATCCTTCATCAGATTTTAAAGCCTTCAAATTGAAAATCAAAACAGACAAATCTTAAATGTATTAACATTTTTATCCACTTTCCTACGTGAGAGAAAATTCTGAAAAAAAATTCTCCTCCAGATTTCATTTCTAGTAGAAGTTTCCAATACTTCTAATTTGTAAGCAAAATATGAGTTTAATCTACCAATTCGAGTTTCTTACCTTTTCCACGTTTCTTCTAAACAACTATCTTATAATAGTATTTCATGTTTTGTTAAAGTAATAGTTCCAAAATAGCATAGAATGCAATTGAAAAAATCTAGCATAAGGATTCTACCTTATTTATATTTATTTTTATCCTATTTATATTACTCTGAATCCTTAGCCACCATTTAAATAATCCTTCTGCTGTTAGTTTTCTAGTTAATCCGTTATTATTCTGTCTGAGGCTCTAAGTCAAACTTGCTAGTCCCTAGAGATTAAATTATCAAGATTCTTCAGTCTTGCATTTTATATAATAGACTGAGATACGATTGTAATAATCCTGGGATTCCTACAAAACATTAATTATAAGTCCCAGTCAAAATTACGGGATTTCAAAGTCTTTGAACCACAGAAATCGCTGATTAATGAACTTTTAGAGGTCAGGACTCTCCGTAGAAAGTCAATGAATATTATATTTGTTAATTAAACCGTTAATGTCAACAAGGACATTTGCGATTCTGTTGGTTCCTAATAAACTCACTCAAATGTACTGCTATGCATAGATTATAATATCTGTACTCTCCACCGAGATATATTTTGGTCAAGTGTTATTTGGAAATTCATAAACATGGCAAATGCGTTACGACGGATATTAAATCACATGAAAGGAATTTTAAGTTCAAATTGAATTTGCTTTTGAAATTTTGAAAATGGAAATAAAATTGATTTTTATAACGGTACATAATTATCAAAAATCATACTAAAGTTGCCGTAAGGGCTGAGGAATGTAAAAATATAAATAAATAAATCGAATGTGACAGTGGAATGGGATTGAAACAAAATATATAATTCTAAATAATAGGATGTAAGTGACAAGTTTTGATTTGTACATGGTAAAGACACCCTAGAAGAAATACGTAAATAAATGAATAATGAACTACAATTGTTTACGAAAGAAAAGTTACTATGAAGAAAAACATTTCAAAAATATAATGCCTGCGTGTTTAATATAAATGAAATCTTCAGAAATTCTTATATTACATATGGAAGGATTATTTAATGTTATCTGCTTTGTATTAAGTCATACAACATAAAAAAGTAAATACTTTTAGCGAAATATGCTATAAAATTTATTTAAAAAACAACTCGAATCTTAAATGAATCAAGACATGAAATTTAATTGCCAGTATAGCTAATATAATAAATCAATCTGAGTGGTTCATTCGAAGATTGAAAAAAAAGTATGAATATCTAATAAGGTACACAAAATAAATCCAAATATTTGAAAACAGCCGATAAACACAATTAAATTAAATAGCATGGTTATTATTTTACATAATTCTGATATCGATCCATCTAACACAGTCGCTGTAAATCATGGGTTCGAAATTTTGAGACCAAGAAGAGTGCAGTCTTCTTTAAAACCACATTTTCTCAGTCTTTATTTGTAGTCAGTAATTAATAAATAAAAACAATGATAAAAAAATTTTCCTTTGAAAAAATGTGTTTATTCAAATTTAGTCAAATTCAGTTTTCAGTTGGATCGGCAGTTTCTTAATTATATTTAGTTGCAACATGAAGCAATCCCAATAACGATGTAGCAGAAATTAAAGGATAATACTAAAATTTATTTTTTTATAATTGTGGTCAAATGTTTCTTACTTGGGAATTATGGACGAATTGATTTCGTGAAAGCATTTCCGCTGCTATATAGTACTGAATCAATTGATATACTGTTTGATACATTTGACAAAAACAATTCATGGTAAATTTTGGAACTAATAATTTAGTATATACATAATATTATACACACCTAATAATACATTACATGTATAAGTTGGTTGAAACAAATGAAGAGCCTAAGTTTTTTAGTGTCAGCAATTCATGTGTTAACAAAAACTGAATTTTACTATAGATTCTACCTTTAAACGTGACTTTTTCTGTAGTTTCTCTACACGTGTCAAGTGCTATTGAGAAGTCATGTTTCCTTCATTTTTTTTTTTCATTTTTTTTTTTTAGGTAATGTGCTCTGAGACTATTAAGACTTTTTCACTCATCCCTTTTCATGTTTTCATTCATTTTTTTCTTTTACATCCCTGGGAGAATCTTTGTGAAATTAGTGGTACTTTGTTTTATTTTTCCCATCATTGAGGATGACTGGAGGTTAGGAAGAACAAAAAACAAATCTGAGGCATTGTTCCATTAATATGGCTTATACGTGTCAAGATTTTTTCTTTTATTAGTATTTCGCTATGTGTCTGTGTAGATTTCTGTTGTAAAGATTCACTTTCTTTAAGTAATGCTGTGTATGGGGAATCGGAATATTTAAAATCTTTAGTGATTTTTAAAAACCAAATAACTTACAGGTATCAAGTATATAAGATTTTATGAGTATTTTTACGTTTCACATTAAAGCTACATGTATGTACTTTCTGAAATTAAAATATGTAAATATGTAATATTTCAGAAAAAAATATGACGCCATGGGATTTAGTATTCTCAAATCCTCCTATTTGTAAGAAAATTCCCAATTACATCTAATTCTTGATTGCTTCTAGTATTCAAATGGTAAGATTAAAGCATAAATTTAATTAACAAATATAAAGATTTATCACATGGTAATAAATATTATTTCAGTTGAATTTAGATATCTATATACTTTTACCTATGCCGGCTATGACACATAGACAACATTCCAAAAAGGAAATATTTAGTATTAAATTACTGTACCTAAGTCAAAACTGTTTCCTTCTTGCAATTTTTTATTTAACACGAAAGGTTTTATGCGTTAATTCCTCTATCTTGCTTGAACTACAAATTATAATGTGCTTTGCCAAAACAAATTATTGATCCTTTCCCTTTAAAAATGCTAAACAAAAAAAGAATTTCCGATTTCAGACAAAAATATATCTGATTGACTGCACAGTTTTCTTTCATATTAAAAGTGTATAAAAGAGTTAAAATTTCATTTAACCGTCCCAGCAGGAGTTATCAGCCAATATTTCTTTGAAAACTAGCCGCTGTGCTACCAGCATGGTCGAATTTAGTTTTATATTTTCTTTTGCAAAACAACTCAACTGAAAGTAACAAATGTAAGGAATGATACCATTACCTGTCATCATAAATATACGTTGTTAAGGGGTATTCTTTATAAGGCTGATTCTAAAACATCGTGATTAAAAAATGTGAATTTCCGTTACTTCAGAACAGAGTTAAAGATAAGACTGAGAAACCCAACACCGATGATTTTTAAAAATACATCCCTCTCTGTATATACAATTTTTCAAAATTAAGATATCTACACTTTATCATTACATCAAATAAGAAATTGCTGGGGAAAATTTTTTTCACTTAAAAAATGGAGTAAAATCCAGCAAGTACTAAAATATAGTGTGGATTACATAACTTTCTGCATGTACTATTGTTCACAATTCATTTATCTATACTTAATCATATTAAATAATAAATTGTTCGGAAAATTTCTTCACATATAAAAATGGAGTAAAATTTATCACGTACTGAGAAAAGTGTAAAAAATTAACTGTTACTAGCTCTCGGTTGCTATGCCGGGGACGGTTAAACTTAACTTCGCGATCATTTATGCTCTCTTTCACGCCACTCTCTTAATGCATTATTTCTTCTTCGCTTTCTTTCTTGAGACTTTTCCCAAATTCCACTTGATCGTGCAGCTTGAGCATTCCTGATTTCAGTGCGTAAACCCATGTTGACACGCGGTTGCAAACTGCGGACGGCCGGTAATGTTTACATCTGGTAGTTGCAGCCGTTGCTCTTCGGAGTGTAGAAATATTGTCGAATTTTGTGCCGCATACCTACGCGTTATATATATAGAGAGAGATAGTCCCCATAAAATGTGTCCATTAAATAGGTTTGCAAGTCAGAAACAACTGAAATAAAAGGTACTATATGGGTAATTTAATATGTGAAAAAATACCCTAACATAAAAAGGATTATACACTCTGACAAAAAAAAATATATGCACCCAGAAGGAAACGAGCTACTATCAAGAAACTTAACATGTATGTAGTGTATGGGAGATTAGCAAATGATTACAAATTCAGAAGAACAGACCGTTTTATTAAGAAGATATGACATGAAAAAGGTTACAAATCAGTAAGTAGTAAATCCACCTCTGGCAGCTATACAAGCCGAAACACGGTGTGGCATCGAATCAATGAGGTCACCTATGACCTCCTGCAAAAGATCATGCCAAAATCTTTGCAACTGGTCAGTTAATTCACCAGTATTCCGAGACGGCTGCAGTTGCCTTCCAAGCACGTCCCAGACGTGATGTATTGGTGAGAGGTCTGGTGACCTGGCAGGCCATGGGAGTACGTCATATCATTGAAGACATTGTTGGGAGAGTCGCACAGTTTGTGGACGAACGTTGTCTTGCTGATAAATGGCACCTGGATGACTTGATAGCATAGGCAGTACAACTGGCGTTAAATTCTCGTCCACGTAACTGCGGACCGTCAAAGTGCGTTTAAGGACGACTGGAGGTGATCGTGTGTCCCAACAAATCGCTCCCCACACTGTCACACCTTGTGTGATCGCCGTATGCCTCTCTACACCAAGTGTCGGTTCGGACCAGTGGCCTGGCCGCCTCCACATGCGTATGCGCTGGTCATCAGCATTGAGAATGAATTGGGATTCTTCGAAGATCACACGCCTCCTGTCGGTCACACTCCAGCTTGCCCGAGGTCGGCAAAAATCCAATCGACACTGCCTATGATGTGGGGTCAGTGGTAGGCGTCTTAATGGACGTCGGCTCCCTATGCCTGCGTCGGCCAGTCGTCTCCGAATGGTTTCCCTTGATACCACCGGATGTCCTGAAGGTAGTAAATGGCTTCGAACTGATTCTAGCTACATTGTTGGTGCGGACGTGGCCGCTCTTATGATTGCTCGATCCTCGCACGCATTTGTGTTCCTGGGACGCCCTGACCCTCCGCGACGGTAGACTATCCCTTCCTTGATCCATTGTTGCCAACACCGAGCAACTACCATATCGCTACGACTGAGGTGGCGGCCGATACGCCTGTTCAACCAACCTGCTTCTCTGAGGCCTACTATACGCCCCCTCTCAAAGTCCGACAATTGTTCGTACTGTCGCCGGTTACGTATCAGAGGCATCTCTAGTCACAATACCGTCCCTCCAAGTCGACAGATTTGTTTGAATAACCCTATGGCACGAGCAATCATGCTTTTAAACTCTCCGAGCTGCGCATCTCATATGCGCATAGAGCGCTTACCCTTGTCTCATTGGCGTCGAAATTTTAATCATTTGTATATCTCTAACCAGACTACATTCCTGCCAAGTTTCGTGATAGTAGCTCGATTTCTTCTGGGTGCATATATTTTTTGTGACAGAGTGTATTTTCAGTGAAAGCATAATTATTACTATTAAGAGATTGTGCTGTTGCTTGAGCTTTTGTAGAGTTCTAATTTTGAGCCTTTTAATTTTAAGGGGGTTTGATAAAAAGCAAGTATATACTGTAAAACAATTTTCTAATATCGTAAGATTTCCAAAAAAAGCTATAATTATTACAATTTATATTACATGCAAGTCCAGATTTAAAACTGAATTTTTATGTTTATTTAGCAATATCTTTTAATCGATAGTATCTAAAGAAATGGACAAATACTCTTGTTTGATGACAGACATTAAATTTTATTTTATCAGCTAAAACGGGCCTCTAATTTTCTCTAATACAAAGCTGTAGATAGAAGAAGAGTAAGGAATATTTGGAACACATTTATATTTGGGTACGGCTCAAAATATTAAAACAAAGTCATGAACATGTGTTAACTCTTGTGCAGTTTATTTTAATATTTTTTATAAATAACGACGCATCAGTTAGCGTTTTCAATTATTTTAAAACAAAACTTTAAATTTGAAAATAATAAATTCATTGTAAGAAATTGTAAATTCATATAGTATTTCATGAGAAATTATGCGCAACTCTCCATAATTGAAATTTGTTTTATTAAAAAAAAACCCGTAAAATTCAATAAAGCAAGTGTTATTTTGGAGGCAAATATACTTACGTCCAAAACACGGCCCCTTTTATATGCACTAACAACTCTTTCAGTAATAAGAAAAAATAAATCTTGAATAAATATAAGCCAAAGTTAAACTTTAGGTTTAAAGATGTTTATGAATATTTAATATTTATTTAATATTTCTTTTTTATCAGTGCTAGCTCTGTGCCTTTTTCATTTATGTTCCTTTCTTTCTCTCTTGTTGCACCTACCAGGTTACAGCATGGATGTCCACTAGAATGTTATTTTACGGGTCAATTTTTTAGAGAAGTTGATGTTTGTATTTCAACTGATCCTAAAGCACTGATTTTTAGTCGGTGCTAAAAATCATTGCACTGATAAGTAAGCATAAGATTTATCAAGTAGAAAATTCTAGTAAAATGTAAACTAGCTGTATTTAATTATTAGAATTTAGCAAGGTCGTAAGCAAGTATTTTTAAAAGCTTAAAATTGCTGAACTACGTGGATGTTTAAGAGTACATTTTAATAGTTTTGAATATATGCCCCATTTATATCTGATGCCTCTAACATATAGACACACTCTTCAATTACCGAGGTTCCTTGGTTCCTCTTTTGAAAAGTTATTTATTATATAAGTATATGTGATGAAACTTTTGAGAAAATTCTAAGGCAAGTCATCTATCCGGCTTTTAAAGTTTTCAGCAGAAAAAAAAAATAAATAAATAAATAAATGCATTCATAACAACTTCAAAATCCCTGCGCACTGATTTCATCCTATGAAGGAGAATGTGTTTTCGTTAAAGAATGAAAATAGCCATTCAAAATTTTCATATAAGACCTTCGTTTTCTATATAAGTTGCTTAAGTAAATTTTCAAAATATATGCAGATAATGAATGAATTTTTGTAGAAAATTAGTCGATATCCTTTCGTTTTAAACTCCAAAATCGAGAATACGCATAGTAAAATTATCTAGAAAAACTTACATAATTTTCTCAACCTCTTTATAAGACTTATATTGAGAATGTTTCCTTTATTTTTAATATCACACATAAATATGTGTATAGAAAAATCTTCTAGCAAAACAAGTATTTTTTAATTCTCTTAATACGATGATAATTTTAGTTTCATAAAGTTAATACTTAAGAATTATCTTCTAAATGTGAATTTTGAGTTTTGCTACATGATACTAGCTGCCAGTTTAATAATTTTTATTTCATTTTGAGTTTTTTCTTGTTTTTTTAGGGGGGGGGGCAGAAAAAATTTGTTTAATGAAAAAAAAATAATAATCTTATGCAAAATATTTCTTATCTATATCTAATTTCAGATAATATATTACAATAACTCTTTATACCCTTCTACATTCTTTCATAAAAAAGATTCTGGAACTTTCATTTAAACATTAAAATGTAAAATCTAAATATACAGTTAATCACTGTTGAGCCTCCGGAAGTGACTTAACTCCCATTTTTTCTCTTAAAAATTTCGGTATTACGTTTGCAAAATAGAGATCAACTTGTAATGTAATAAAATATGTTAAAAATTGAACTACTATTTATAGCAAAATGATATAGTGATTGTTTAAGTTAGTTCTGCTCACAAAAATAAAGGAGATTTTAACTAACGACTCCAAACTTGAGGGAAAAACACAAAATACACAAAAAACAATCTAATAAAATGCATTATACGCATTTCTTTCAAATGCAGGAAAAACGAAAAGAAACATTTTGAAAATTACACAAAGGAAACAGAAGCTAGTAATGATAAAACCAATTTCCTAACTATCACTTGTGACAAATTATAAAGTTTCACATGCTACATACTCTCTATGCTATTTAAACTGGCAAAAATATTTTAAATTATGCTTTATACGGGTTTCGTATGGAAAACCTATCCTTCGTAAAAATTTACCCCATTTTGTAAAGATCGAAAAACTTTTATATACTTGAAACTGCAGTCCTTGTCTAATTATTTCTGCTTACAGCATTTCTTAAAAGGTTTTTAGCGCGGAAACTTTATTATATACAAATATTTTTTCTAATGCAGGATTTAATTAGCATGTAATAGTCTCTGAAATTAAATTTTTAACATAAAATTGTGTTAATTAAAAGTCATTAAAAGAATGTTTATTACAGAGAGATTTGACATTACTTACAAAAAGACAGACCTAATGAAATGTAATCAAGTTTAGTAAACAAAAATAACTCAAAATTTAAACATTCCCAACGATTTCAAATGCTTTAATTTTCAATTTCAAATAAACTTATTTTAGAGTTTGTGCAATTTATTAAATACTTTGATTAAATTAGCAAATATGAGAACAAATAATTAAAATGAATTTTTCTTAGTTTTTAGCGTAAATAATTTCAGCACCTACGCTAGATTTGTAACGCTTATTTTAGATTAATTAAGAATAAAATAATAAATTTCAAAGTAAAGATTGTATTATCTTTATTGATTACGCTTAAAAGCGATACAATGCTTCCAGCAGGCACTAGAGTGTGAAATATTGATCTTGCCACGCATAATCAATCATATGAAGAATTCACTGTGTTCATGCATAACCTAAATTTGAACTAGTCTACACTTAATTCATGAATATGTTAGTAATATGTTATCAATAAAATAGACTGAGGGATTGATATATACAGTTTTGAATGGAAGGTGTTTCAAGCGAAAGTAATTTGTTTACTAAATAATGACGAAAATATTTTAAAGATTTTAGATTATTTCCATATTCAAAATATTACTCAATGGATTAATAGTGAATCTTGAATGGCGTCTGATTTGAGCACTAATAAATAACCTTGTTATATACTAAATAAATAATGATCAAGCTGTTAAAGATTTTTGCAAGGTAGCATTAGGTTGAAAATTCCAAGAATCTACTTATTTGATTATTGAAATACTGGAGATAAAAAATTATTAATATTTGCATATTTTCAGAGCAGGAACTCTTGATTATTCATTTTTATAAAAGCATTAATATATTTCGAGCTTGTATTTCTCTATAAGTTACATTTAATTGGACTTACCAACATTCTAATTTGCCTTTACAATATTCTGCCCTATTTAGTTCTTTGTAAAAGAACCATAATGCAAACAGAAGAAAATGTGCTGATCACCAACATTTTTTTATGCCTTCGAAGTTGTCTGGAATTAAATAAAACTTTAGAAAAGAATATTAATGAGTGCATGCTGGAGATGTTAAAAAAAATGCTCAGTTCATTTGATGATTTTCTTTCTTTCCTAGCACTTTTGTACAAAATGTCAGTAAAATATTTGAAAAGTGAAAGAAAACCATTTCCTGTAAAAATACTTTTAATGCGAGTAGGAATTAAGAGGGAAATATTTCATTGATTTCAATAATTAATTTCCGGTTTAAATAAAACATTGTAGGATTTAAAAAGTGTGTGAGCAATATATATTTTTACCCGTCAAAATGGATTTCCGTAGCCTTTAGCTTTTAAGTTAGCCCACCAGAGTTAAGGGACATAGAATGCTTCGGTGTTATATTTAATTACGCTATCTCTCTTAGCTGTATTTTGCCCCAAGCACTTAATTCAAATTCCTTCCAAAAGTATCCTTAGACCTTACTTAGGCTTATCATTCTTCAGTTATTTGCCAAGCATGACAGCAATACAGTTGAAACAAAATTCTAAACCTTTTTAAATAAGCATTTTTCAACTGGAAAATACGATAATTGCCTAAAAACAGATGAAAAATTTCATATTTTTTAAGTTTCTTCCATTTATGTCTGTGTCTTCAAAAATTTAAACAAGGATACTGTTAAGTACTGCTCGCCTCACCCGTTTTACATAAAGAGAAACAGAATACGGATGTCTTTTGATGGCTTAATATTTTCCTTTAACACAAAAATTGCATACAAAACTAATTAAATATCTGTTTGTTGGTGAAATAAGGAATCTCATTGTTTTGATCGGTTTTGAAGTTAGAACTAGGATTTAGAGAAATTAATACTAACCTCTATGTCATCACCTTTTTCAAATATATCTGCGAGTGCAATTATTTTACATACGATAAGATTCCCCATACAACATTTCTCCCATAAATATAAATATATAAATAAATATTACTCTAATTATTAGATTTTAAATTTGTTTTCGTAAACTGTCTACCAACTCTTGTAAATTGAAACACAGATTGCAATATTCACGGAAGAGTATTGAGGGAGTATAATATTTAATAAGGAAAATAAATTCCTTCCCGTATGAAATAGTTGTAATGGTTCTCATGATCGACCACAATCACAAATATATTTTCTTTCTATCCAAACATGTTACGAATGGGGCAACGCAACCCACTACCTTCGGGTTTCTTTGCTCCTAAACTACCTTGTAATCTCTTTGGTCAAATTTACGAAGTTAAAATAACAAATATATTACAGTCAGGTTATGTATTGCATATTATTACCCTTTAAACTTATATCATTAACTTCAGCTTCCTAAATCGTACGTGTAATATGTAAAATCATTTCCTAATCCCTTTAAAAAAATAACAAGATTTTGTAAAAGTGAGAATTAAGATAAGAAATATTAAGATTTTCTGTAAATTGCTGCACATTATGCTTCTTAAATTATACGTAGAGCTAATAATTTTAAAGTAATGGAAGTTTTCTTAAGTTTGGTTTGATTATTATTCTATTTGGCTATCCCTAGCGAGTAATTCGTTTAAATATGTTTCCGTATGTATACTAAGTAATTTCTAGTTGCCGTTGACAGAGTGTAATATGAAATGAAAAACAACAGAACTCTTTGACACTGTACTTTTATTAAGCAGCTGAAATCAACGTCAATCCTCGTGCCACATCATAGTATGTAAGCGAAAAGGAGTCCCTGTATACAAGCACAGATAGACAACAGACACAACCACGGGGCGATTTTGTTTTCTGGATTCGATACATTTACATTATTTACAAGCATATGGTAAATACACTACTGAGCATAACAAGGAATTGAATCGTAACCTTCCACTTAAAAGACTCGGCTGTACTTTGATGTTGACACTCTTGCTGATTGAGGCTAGTCTCACGTCAGAAACTGCTGATTTTCCCCCCATGGGAGAATTACTTCAAAGAAATGACTCTGGAACATAATACACCGGCACAAAGTAATAAAATCACAAATATTACACTTCCTCAGCAATTGTCACTAACGCAAATGAAAGGTCTACATAACACATACCAGTACACCATCTATATTTAAACACTATCAAACCGATAATAGATTGCATCGTATTTTATTATACGAAATTAGAGAATTCGGTCAGTTCGTGTAGACCTGAAGAAGCTCATTGAAGAAAAGAGAGTGCAATACATCTCACAAAAGGAAAATGGATAAAAATATAAGTATATATTTATATATATATATATTCATTTATATATATCTATAAAACTTGATTGAAAACATCAGTTTTTAATTTTCATTGGTCTAACTGGTTCCGCAGATCTTACATTTAGCTTCCCTTTTTCTTGATCAGTTCAGGTGCTCACTTAATTTTTTTTATATATATTGCACAGTACGATAATACAATATTCGGACAGACCATAGATTTAACCATAGTCCTTGAATGATTTTAAATGTGTAAAAATAGACCAATTTTGACACGATTCATAACTTTATAAAATACAATGACAAACTGAAAAGATTAAGTAATGCAAAATAATTTTTACGACAAATATCAATAAATATTCAATAAATTTTGTAATGAAAACAGATGGGTTATATAAAGTTTTATACATACATTTTGAAATGGTAAATTTCAATTTACAGATGTAAAGATAAAATGTAACATTTTGAAGATAAGTTCATAATCTTTAACGATGAGACAATTTAACATATATTAAGCAAAATATATATAATTCATAACTACATTTGATTTAAGGTTAAAATTTTTTTAAATCATAATTTTAATGCCACATGGCATAGCTTAATTGATATTTTGTTTTAATTGTTTACATATTAACTTTCCTCCAAAAATGTTTGTCATTAATTTAAGAGCATTATTTATTTTTTAAAAACCAATAAGTTTGCATGAAAATTCTTCAGTGAAGTAGGTGTAAAATCTTATAAATTATTTTATAAGCTTCACCAAATAATTTATAAATTTAGAAAATTGATTGTTAAGCCTTTTTGTAGCTCTAGAAAATGAAATGATGGTGTTTCGGGTTAATTTTTCAGAAACAGAATAGATTTCCTTAATCAAATTATTTAAGTTTTAAAATATTCAGACAGATTTTTGGAGTCTAAAGGATAACCAAAGCACGTTTAACTTATTTTCTTTTGTTTTTAACTTTTACTAGTTCTTCAAATCAGGAAGTACCCAAAAAATGACTGAAAGTTCTAATACTTTACAATTGACTCAATATTTCCCGCTTTAGCATTGACATGCTTTAAATTTTGATCGACTCAATATTTATCAAATATTTTGCTTAATATTTTCATTTTCCAATCTTTTTTTTCTCATGCTAAGTGCTTATACATAAAATTCTTTGACTGGTCTAGTAACACGAAGAAAATTTATATAATTAAGAATAGATACTACTTATAGCACCAGCAATGACATTTTAACTGTATCTTTATAATAAGAATTCTTACCATACTTGGCATCAACTATTTTGATTACTTAATTTTTGTCTTATATAGTTATAGAAATGTATCATTGTCAGCCATATATCTTACTCACATTTAGATACATTAAATATGATGAAAATACAGCAGAAGTACAATCCATTGTCTTTCACATTGATGTATACACACCACTGGGCCCACTTTCATTTAATAAAATATGCATTTGACACATTTACACCAATCTATACATTTACAAAATGCCTTTGCAACAGTGAAAAAAACAACGTAAAACATAATAAATAGACCTATAATGTTCCACACTAAGCTACGTAAACATTGTCGCGTAGTATATACAGTAAGTACTTTATTCAGTGGTACAAACATGTATTTCGTATATATATACCACAACATTTCTTTGAAATGACTATGACGTCATAAGAATGATGCTGTTACCACGGTTCATGAAAGAGGTTAGGAATGTATTAATGCATTATCCCCTGGATAATCTTCGGTTATAACAACCATTTGATATCACGAAGTGACAGTTACTTGACACAATTCATGAAAGCTTTCTCTTCACTCCAGTTACTGGTTTTAAAAAACATACAGAAATTCATTCTATCCTGATATTGTAGAATTTTCATGCTTTCAATGTATATTTCCTCTTTTAAAGGTAATTTATGGCAACGAAAACCTATTGAAATGCTTTATAGAAATGTGGAAATGAAAAGCAGGTATTGTTTATACTTTAAACCATGACAAATATTTTGTTGATTTAATGGTTTGCTGCAAGTTTAAAAGTTTCATCCCTTTATTTGGAAACAAACATTCGAACTAAATGTTTTCTCAGTATACTCTCAAAGAATTAAACTTCGATCCAAACTTAAATGTAATGTGATATTTGTTTCTACCGGTAAAAATGTAATCAGTGACTTCGGGAACATACATTTTCGTCAAAAGTAATACAAATGACAGTCGCGTAAAATATTTGAGGAAATAATGTAGACCATCATTAAATATTTAACTTTGAAAATTAGGAATATTTTAATACAATGTTTAAATTTATAATTTTATTATGTTTATATAATAAAAGCTATGTTACGATTTACAATATAAAAGAAGTATATATAGATGATACAAAAAGAATAAAATTTTAATTACTGGTAGGAGTGATTATTTATTGAATGCTCTGAATTTCAGGTATAGAAAGCATTATTAATGTGAAGCGTAACCAAAAAATAAATTATGCATTAGAAAAAAGGATTAAAATATTGTTACCTATAGTTTTAGATATAAATTATCATGCATTTAATACCAGAAAGTAAAAGGTGATTGAAATCACTCAGGTAAGAAAAATAAATCAAGTGTTCATACGTTAGAAAAAAAAAAGAGACTGCAACTTTAACACACTCTTTCATAGAAAATCAATCAAAAAATAAATTTTTTAGTTACTGTAGATAGTATATCTTTAATTACATTGCATCATTCTTCAAAATAATCAAAGTTATCGTTTTAATAATTCTCAAAACAAAGGGGCAATTAATAACAAAAGATAATTAACGCAAAATAATGCGGTTAAAACATCATTAACTTGGGAGAAGAAATTCGATTTTTGTGCCAAAATCTATCATTGAAAGAAGAGTTCAGATGAATTGTTTTTCCTGAATTTAGGAGACTTAAGGAACTCGAAAATAAGAATTATTTTGCTCATTAAGCAATTAGAGTTCACCTAAATTTAGTAAGGCATATCTGGAAATTTAAATAATATGTGGTAGAAATACATACTCGATTAATTACGAATATGAACAGGTATAAAGAGATTTGCTTGAAACACCGAAAACTTGTTTTTTTTTAACTCCCAAGCCCTATGTGTGTTGTTATTAAGAATGCTTTCAGTAAATTAGTCAGTTCGTTTAGTTTTTATTTGTTTAGGTGTGCAATTATTCAACAGTGTTTCTAATTTTGAGCATTTTTCAGATGTGTTCATAACATATATTAAATATTCATTTCTATGTGTATATTACGATCAATAACTGAAAATGACATTTTAAAATTATGTTACTAAGACTTTATCGCAAACATTGGAAATCTGTTGAAATGATGCAACAAATTTATTATAAGTTTTAAAACTGCGGAATTTAGTTGCAACATAATACAGTGTATAACAAATGTAAATGGTTTAAATGTGTTCTGTCAAAAAATATGAAACTTCTTTTGGTTTCAAATTTTCTTCCTGAAGTATAGATTACGCTCTCTTTGAACTAAAATGTACTGACTAAAAGGAATTTTAACAGCGAAGAGCAAATTTAGGTCATTCCTGATGATATTGAAATAAATATTTATATAACAATACATTAAAATTCTTAGCCCTCTGAATTCATAAGCAAAGAGTGTAAGAAAATAAATTTCTTATATTGACTTGCTATAACAAGAATTATATCAGACATTTAAAAGATAATTTTATACAAATTTTTATAAGTTAAAAAAGAATCAAATCCACGCATAATCTATTAAAAACTGGACGATTTAACATCCTAATGTGAGTTTTGTGGCGTAATCAAATTGCTCTAGAGATACTAGAATGAAAAAATGCTTACATAAAAAGCAGGTCTTATCTTTTTTTCCCCCTTTAAGAAGATACTTAACGCTATAAGTCAAGCTCTCCTACATTTGCGCATCAAATTCTGTCCATGCGAAAGACAAAAAAACTATTTTTTTTATTCCGATGGCAACCTTAAGCTCTCCTCCATTTTATTTGCTCTTTCTTCATCGTCTTTGACCACTAGTTCTTAATTGTTCTAACCGTTTTCTTTTCTTACGGTTTTCTTCTTTGCCTTTTCTGCCGTTTTCTTTGATATATTTTTTTTCGGTACTCTTGGCTCCCCAAATCTTTAGAAAGAAAAATCTTTGATATTTTTATTTCATTTATTTCCGCTTATTTCTTTAGTTACTCTTTGAAAGATAAATGTCCGTTCTATATGAATTTGTTCAAGCTGTTTAAATGAACGTCCAATGAGTGCAATGCAATAATTATTCCCCTCTCTAAATATACCGCGAGGTAATAATGCGTTAAAGGCTAACACGTATCACTGCGAAATATTTAATTGGCTGTTTTAATAAACTTCCTAGCACAATTTCAATTGAGGGATATGTAATTGAATTCAATAGTGCCTGTATATTCCTTATTGGCAATTGTACACGGGTGAAAAACAAATTTAATATAATTTATTTCATTGTTTTAAGGCAAGTATCAGACTTTTTTACAAATTTTCACTCTTATTTTCATACATTTGATAATTTTTGCACAAATTCTTTTTAAAATCAAAATTACTTAACCTGAAGAAACCGTGAGGTGTTTCATGAAAGGTATCAAACAAAACATAATTTATGTTTATAATAAGTTTTTATTTTCAGCAAGTATAAACTAAATTTGAAAGCTTAATTTTGATATTTAGAATTTAAAATATTGGATAAATTCTAGATTAGTTTGAATTTCCAAATAAAATATAATTTCGTTCGAAAGATGAACCAAAATTTCAAATGCTCATTCAAATTGTAATTCATCTCAAATAATGATGAGATTAGCTTTGCTGAAATTAAATTATTTAAAAATTAGTCCACTTTTTAGAAAGGGAAGTCTTCCAGCTATTTGTTTAAACTAGAGATTATTATGTAGCTATAAATATTAAAAAGGATCAACACTCTACAATTTTCCTTTGCGAATTTTAATGCTAAGAATTATAATTTTTAAAAAAAAACCTTCGTAAAAATCTCAAATTTAAACTTCAGCTTATGAAATTATTCTAAAATTTTGGACTAAGTTTTAGAAAATAAAATAGTTGGATTTCATTTTCCCTTTATAAAATAAATAATTTGAATGCTATGGCAACTCATCCCCAAGTCTTAAAATTTATAATTTCTAACTACTTTTATTGGAAGCTTCTTTTCTTGCCTTTAGCAAATGTATATGGCTGTAATTATGATGGAAATTTCAAAATATTACGAAATAAATTACTTTCATTTGGAGTAGTTTTAACGTTTTTCCTTTTAGGAATTCTAACTAGATATGGCCATATATCTATTTGCATTTTTTTTTATAATCTGAATACAGTAAGACACTACTTTTCGAACCAAAGTAATCTGTTGAGAAAAAGGCTAGTATGGTCCTGAATCTTTAATTAATGATACATTTCCCATGCAGTCGCACATTCTAGGGTTTGAGGGAATAAAGCAATTTAATTATTCGAATAGGAAAGTGTTTTGGAAGGTAATAAATTTCCAAATGCACTCACATTGTTGCAGTGGTGACATATACAGGAAGTAGCTGCATAGCATTTTTAAAACTGAATTCTTTAAAATTTAGCATTTCAGTAATGAGAATTAGCAGTGGTTTAGGGCTTTCTAAATCATCGTGCAGTGCAGGCAAAAACAGAATTGGCTATTTTTCTATTTTAGTAAAGACACTAGGATGAAAACAAATTTTGACGAATTTAAACTTTTTTTTTTCGTGTTTAAAACTTCGTAACACAGTCTGTAGAATCATTAAGAGAGAATAGCCTTCCGAAAAATAAATCAAACTCCATACAATCCTTCAAAAATTGGAAAAACCTTCTATAAGGGGGAAGAGGAATTGAAAAGCTTATCTTCATGAGTCTTGAGCATTCACAAAGCATCCTTTAAGTAAAAGACGTCTCATTGTCTTATTGGTTAGCTTTACTAATGAAAGTTCTGCTCACAACAGATTTGATGCACTTAATGCTTGTTTTCCGTATTTCTTTCCTTTCCGTTTAGCACGAAGAATTCCTTTATTTCCTTTATATATAGATCTCAGACGTGATGTTTTTATTTCTCTTTCAAGAGCAATCGATGATTTCAGAGGTGGGGGAAATTTTTGTGTCCTTTCCGTTTTTATTGTTTCCTATTTCTGCTTCGTAAACGAAATGAACATAGTACATATGTGGAAAACTGGTGTAAAGTATGTTATTTTTAGAATAAATTTCAATATTTTTAGAGCAAACTTTCTAATTCAATAAACTAAAAAAACGAAAAAAGTATATATTAAAATAAACATTCTTTGAGCGTCTCGAATTTTTAAAGAAATGGGACATATTTTCTATACATTCAAATCGAAAACCTTAAAAATTCAGTTTTTAGATTTCATAATTTAGAGTTTCCTGTCATGTTAAGCCTTCTGTTAATTTTGTATTTTTAAAAATCATTTAGCAGGGAGGGGTAATAATGAAAAGATATAATGTGTATACATTGGTTGTAATGTAAGCTTTAAATATATTCATCTTACTACTTAAATATTTTTTGAGTTGCATAATGAATGAGATTTTCAATAATACATAAAAGTTTTTTTTTTTTTAAATTACGTCGAGGAATTAGTCGGAAAGACCATTTCCCTACTTGCGGGAAATAAGTTTAATACATAAAAGTATAAAACTTACTATTACGCAAATTAATTCTTCTACGCATGAACTTAAAACGGCTTTTTTACACAACAAAATTTAAGCTGGGCTTAAATGAATTACTCTACAAACTGATTTAGGTCTAATTATCCGTTGTCAGGGAGAAAGTGATATTTGCGTATTGAGATCAGTGTGGGGTGTGACCAATGCTTTATTTACTATTTACAATACAGTCTAGCATCATTCTTTTGATTAGCTGCTCATTTTTATAAGTGAAAATTTATAAATGAATGTAGACAATAATTTGTCATTTTCTCAATATCTACCAAACCAGGTCATCAGTTTGATCTAAAACTTGTTTCAGACTATTCACGGGACAATTGACATTTGCTGTTTCTAAATAAAATTTACTTAAAATTGACATACAAAATTTAGTTTCAAATTTAAAAATAACATAATTTAAAGACAACCAAAAGTTTTGTGTATGTACATGAATAAGGTTTTCTACGTGTACAGATAGGAAATAGTAATAGAATCTTATAAAATATCGAGAGTAAATCAGGCGACAACTTTTCAAATCACTATTACGTTATATCCCTAAATAAACAACTAAAATGAAAACCAGAAGTAATATTTTACAATTGTAATCAAATATTCTATATTTGTTATAAGCGACCTCTCTCGTAAAATAATGTACATAATTTTGAAGATTTAACATCTGGAATATCATTTTTTTTTAATGCACAAAACTGTTTTTTCGTACTAATAGTTCATTGTTCGGAAACATAATTTTGTAGGATAACTGGTTTAAAAAAAAACTTAATTAGATAACTATCCATGTTCTATCCATTGTTAGGAATATAAAATGATAGTACATTGTAGAAAAGTATCCTAAGCTTAAAATTCCTAAGCTTATCTCCCATGTAAATATCATGCAGTCCTAAAGAATCTTAACATTTTAGTATCTTCAGGTTTTCAGCTTTAATTGACCTATTTTACTTCATGTCCTAGGTTTTAATAGGTTTGATTAGAGAGCGAGATAAATGAACTAAACTGAAACCTCGTAAGACCAGATGTAGTCTAATTTTAATCGATATTTGGTTGCTTTCTCATTATACCTAGATATATGAAACTTTCTCTTATATCAGAGACACGTTAGTTTGAAATTTCCCCTTATATTTTGAAATTATATCAACATTGCTTTAAAGGCATGAAAACACTTTATCATTAATTATCGTTAACATATCATATTTATTAGCATGTGATGGGTATTATATTTAGGCTATTTCTCAAATAGAAAACTTCATGGGTTCTTATTTCTCAGTTATTCATATAATATGACGAATTTTAAAACTACATTTTTTGCATTACCCTAACGTTGTGGATTTCAAAGGTTTTAACAAGTATTGAAAGGAATAACCGGTACATTAATGTAGCATAAATTATAGCATGCTATAAACTTTGAGACAGTAAAAAGCAAACTCAGGTATTTTATAAGTAGTTAAAGGGATCTCAAACAAATGAAAAAATCTAAAAATGGGGACCATTTATGCGACGTAATGATAGGTAGTCACTACCTAATGATAGTCTATGAAAGTCTAAAAAAAATCTTTAATACAATAGGGTTATTTGAATGTAATTCCATTTCATGAATGAATGATTGGGAACTACAATTAGAATTCCTTTTACAATCTTCAACAAAATTATTTTGAAATTTTCTGACCACCCACATGGCACTTTTGATATGCATCGGTCCTCCTTTTATGAGAGGAAACATCAAAGGATTTTCTTTCTCCAAAAAATGTTTTAACATTCATTTCATGTATTATCAAACAAAACATATTCGATTTTCCTGAAAATCTATTTTCAGTTGGGAAGCACAATCCGTTTTAATGAATGCCTTGTATTTACAGCGCTTCAAGTGGAATGTTTTTTGGTGTGATAAGCTACTGAGGTGCAGCAAAATACATAATTTCAAGGTCAGTGCTGTATGTAACCGCTTATTTCCAAAATCATCGACTGCAACTGATGGTTGTGGAACAATCATTTTTTTCTATGGATTTTAGTACTCGTAAACATTAGTCCTTAATGGAGCTAAAATGAACGTGTCGCAGATTTTCTTATAAGCTATTATTATTCTACATCTTTGAGAACTTTTTGTTCTTAAATCCTACTGGAATTTTTTCAGCTCACAATAAGAATTTATATAAACTCGTTCAGCTACCTTAGTGCAATGAATCAGTGTAAAGGGCAACTGGAGGATAAAAAAGTTATGGTAGTCCTGTTAAGATGCATTCCTGCATAATATAAGCATGGAATTTTCAATAAAAAGACAATCAAAACGTTCTTTTAAAAAACATACAATTATTAATGGAGATTTTCATCGTTAAGTTTCTCTACTAAAACATACTGGAGATATAAGAATCATTTACGTTGAACGTTTCATCAATTTACAGCACTAGATTTAATTTTTTAATTTGTTCTGCACTTGATACGAGTTTTATCATATTAAACAATTTTACTTCTAAATATTATTACTTATATGTAGAAGTGTATTTAAAATATTGAAGATATATTCGAATTAATGGATTTTTAAAGAATTTAGGCATAAAACTGTAAATGACAGCTTCTGCAAAAATAAAAACCCATAAAAGAATGTATGAAGCTATTATTTACAATCTGCAGTCTGCCTTGCAAGAACTTATGCATTAGTCTGTTGCACTCACATGTTTCTTCTCTGAAGGTTCAATAAATTTCATTCATATAAAACATGATGAGAAAGTTTTTAAAAAATGCTGTTCAGTCTAGTCGATGACAAGCGTTGTTATAGACCTACTGATAATGATAAAAGCCAAGTATCTACTTAAACTAGAAATCAAACTCGTTACAAAACACGGCCTATTGCTGATAGATTGAGAGTATCGACATTCTGAGTTAAATAATACTTTCGCTAACTTGAAACGGTTTTTAGGTATGGTGTTGGGGGTCCCCCACAATTTAAATGAAAGAAATTTAATCAAAAGAATTTTGGCCTGCTATTCACTATTGAATCTGTATAAATACAAATTCATTTTTTTTCAAATAAGACTGTTACGAATAATGAAAAATGAATAGTGCAATATAATGTGGAACAAAAGAAACATTGGGACAAGCTAGGATCAGCTCCATACACCCCTGCCAAAAGAGATTTTCACCCCCAAGAAGGTCATGTTCAGCATATGGTCGGATTGGAGAGGAATTCTCTATGAGCTTATGCCAACTAATGAAAACATTAATTCTTAGAAATATTGCTCTCAGCTGGCCAAACGGACGAGACGGAGGGAAATATTGAAGAAAAGAGGTCAAAATGAATCAGCAGATCCACCGTGACAACACTAGACCACACGTGTTTTTACGTACTGGAGAAAAATTGAGGAAGCAGAACTAAGAAGTTCATATTCATCCATCATATTCACTTCATCTGACACTCTCAGATTATCATTTGTTATACCCTTTCAAAACTCGCTTGATGGTTAAAAACTTTATCTGGTGGTCTGTTAAACGCACCTGTCTGGAAGAATGAAATTCTGAAACTCGAAAGATGGACCAAATTATTCTTTGCATTGTTTAGAAAAGCCATTTGTATCTCAATTAAAATCTGCAGTATTTTTTGTAAAACAATCCAGCGTTCCTTTTTGGCCAAACACATCATTAAAAAGTATTGGAAAGGACCATTCAATCAAAGGGAATCACCCATTTTCAGATAACTAAACGAGTACTGTTTTATTTTATTCTAGTAGAAATGTAGAACTTGGAAGAAAAATAAATCTAAATTATCGACTGCAGGGTTAAAAAAAACTCAACGGAATCATGAGAAGTAAAAGGAAGATTGCAAAGAAAAGGGGGCAGCAGTTCGCAAAAAAGAAGGAAGATAATTTTGAGTCTGCAAAGAAGGGAAATGTATCGAGGCTCAGCCAGGCCCGAAATGCCAGTTCAGCACGAATATGAAGCGGGAAGCCAAGCAGAAGTCTTCGAAATTCTCTGAGTGAGTTCATCCCTCACTCAAGATGCAGAAAAAAAGAGTGAAAAGAAATGGAGAAGAGTTTTCCTTACTTCGCGCAAAGAGGAAAAAGCAAAGAAAAAAAATCTATCTGCATTTACTTTTTCTCGCATATTTCTCCTAGTAAGATTTTTTAAAAACTTTAAATGTTTTATAAGCTTTAATACATAATGACTCGGAAACTCTGGAAATTTAAATATTTAAACGTACCTATACTAAGCTGTCTAATGAAATTATATATATATATATATAATAATAATAATAATAATACGCAATGTTAGCATAAAAATGTATGTCTGGAAAATTGAACAAATTGAAAGAACCTTTGTAATGAGCGCAATAATGTAATGTAATCTGTATAGTTACGTGTTAACAGGTTATTCCTATTTTCACCGTACTTTGAGATCAGTTTTCAGTCTATTTTGCTTATATCTGTCTCGTTTATAAATTCATATGACTGACAAATGCTTTTTAAACAATTAAATGAGGTGCAGAAATTTTAAGACTTGATAAATCTTACTTTATAATAAAAATATCCTAACCAGTGTCTATTTAAAAAATAAAGCTACAGTCACTTTGTTCTTATAGGTGTTTACAAAAGAAAAAGCTTATTTAAATGTGCTAAATAAAAGACTTTGTTTTATAAAACTGTCTCCTAGCGTATAAGGTCGTTAACTAACGACACAAACATCTTCATTAGATAAGCATTTAATATTCTAATACATAAATATACTTCTTAATACCACAAAGGGTATGAATTTTCGCAAAGCGAAATTATAATCAATGGGCTTGAATTTAACCTTTAAAGTATATTACGCAATTGCTTGTATCTATTATGAATCCTTAATTCGGTGTGAAAGAGAGGTAAGAGCAATTGAAGTTTATTCTGGGTATTAAAATCTTTGTACCATTAGGATTTAATTTTATCACTATCATTTATACTTTTCTTCTACAAAATGAAATATAATTTTTAATAATATATTTTAAATATGTCATGAGTTCATAATTCCCATTCCAGAAGTCACTGATCACTAATTTTTTATGAAGAAAGTATCAGCATAAGATACGAATAAAATATTTTATCTCCTAAAAATTGATATTCTTCACAGAGAGACATGATCTAGTGAAATCATTGATATTACTTGGCTACTTTTTCATAAAGAATTGAAATTTGAACCCCTAAATCCTTTAAGAAGTATGATGAATATCCTGAATAAGAGAGGGTGTTACTTTTAAATGTATATTTTTGTGTTTATTAGATTAGATGCTTGCTAGATTATTTTTCAAATTCTAACCTCTCCTATTCCGACTTGCACATTTAAAACGACTTTTCGCATCCGATGTAAGAGTTACTACTTCGTGCATTTGATACTGTATGCATGTCACTTTATCTTCAAGTCAGGTGTCCATAGAGATTCTCCAACTTAGTAGGCAGCCATAGCTGTAAAGGAGTCGACGCCAGCATAGCTTAGCGCAGGAGGCGACAGTTTTTGATCGACATTGAGTAATGACCTCGTGTCGATATTCTTTCCCGCTTCTTTTTCTTTCTTCGTTTTTATATTTATTCTCTTTTTGTACATTGTATGTTGTCATGGAGACCAAAGCTAGAGAAAAAAGTTCCATCCGGAGGCAGTCGTTGGTGTTCTTTTGATATTTTTCTTTTTTTGGTGCTAGATGGTGCCTTTATTTCCTTTACTTCCAACTTCAGCAATAAATCTATCAGTTTGCTTCAAATTATTAGGTGAACTATACATCAGTTCACACCGAAGTTATCTTCGGAAAAAGTTTTAATTGTGGCCTACATACCCGTGCTATTATGGCTTTTTAATGGCCTCTGCTTCAAAGTTATTTGAAGCATGGCCAACTTCAGGAAATACGATCTATACCGTTTAGAAGTTTTGAAGACTTTTGGTTTCAAGAAAACAGGCCTCATATTATGTCACTGTAGCAGCAGAATTGGAGTGCTTATACTAAGAAAACAGTTTTATCACATCGTTATTTCATTTAAATACTACCTCACTTTTTCATCGAATATGCTAAATACAAAACGTGTTTCAGATGTTTTTGATGACCAATTAAACTGAAGGAATTGATAAATACCGTCGTGTCTAGATGTCACATCCTAGTCTATGATAAATAGAGAAAACGAGTTGTCTCGTCCATAGGTCCGTGCAAACGAGATCTAAAGCTGTGGGTGATATACATGGCCTTCAGTGACTTATGTTTTTTTTATCGTCCCTCTCTTACGAAAGTGCGAATTGGTTTATGCCTTAGTCTCGCCATGCATGTGGTGAGGAAGGTGATCCGGTATGACCTGAGGTATTTGAGGGGGTATGGGTGAAGCCATCTTGTGCTCTTTTTTCCACTTCATTCGCCGGTTCTGGAACCAGATTTTGATCTGTCTTTCGCTGAGGCAGAGGGCGTGCGCAATTTCAATTCGTCTTCGTCGGGTGAGGTACCGGTTGAAATGGAATTCTTTCTCCAGCTCCAAGGTCTGGTATCGGGTGTACGAGGTTCTTTGGCGTTTGGTCTCACCCATTGAATTAACACCATCTAAAAATCAAGCAAACATATTTACTTTACATGCCAACATTCAGACACAATAATATATTAATGGCATTAAAAATATACTTTATTCTTCTCATTTATCGCATGCCACAAAGTAACGTTTTAGCAATTAAAAAAAATGAATCTATATTTAGAAATACAGCAACATGAATAAATAGAAATTATCCAAGAGCATTTTTGTTTCTTAAATTATAATTACCATCAAGAATAAAAATAAATTAATATTTGAAACTTTTTTTATTTAAATTGGCAAATACTATTAATGCAAATAAAAGCTAAAAATAATTAACATTAAACATTGTTTTGAGTTTGAAATATATATTAATAATATAGGGAGAGGGTGTTTGATCACTTTATGAAAATAAATTTGTTTATTAGCGAAAAGTAAGGCCCATTTAAAAGTTTTTAACATTGAAATTTCTTCAACAGCTGAAAAATATTCATGCATATTCTGCGGGGAAATAATACGAAAGCATTTGATGAAATGTAATATCTGTGAGAAGTATATAAAATAAATTATAAACTATAACCTGTGACTGAAAATATGCATAAATTTTACGTTATATACTTCATACAGTAGAAAAGCAAGAACATTAAAAATAATAAGGGGCATTACAAAATTAAAAAAAAAATTAGTTACCAAATCATATGCGAACCAAAACTGACAAAATAATTATAAATGAAATATTTTTAATATTCTTGATTTATTTTTTCATTACTAATTAGCTTCTAGAATTAAATATATATTTTTCGCCTGCACATATCTAAAATTTAGTATAATATGTATTTTGGGTGTTTAAAGCTTAAATGTTTTTTTAATTAATTTTGATTAAACTAACTGACTTAGGGGGTTGAAGAAATGTTAAAGACATCAAATGCTTTTCATTCACTGGGAAATAAAAAATAACACTTCATTGAGAACTTTTTATAAGAAAACATCTTCAGACAAGAAAGTAAAACTTCAAAGCATTAAATATGTAATAGGCCTGAATTTAAAAAAAAAATAGTCAAAAATTAATCAACGTTAAATAAATTTTCTGTTAAAATATTTAAAAGAACTTACAAAGCACAAAATTAAAATCTCGTTAAATTTTCCAATAAAAAGTATATACTTACGTTTTAAATATTACAAAGTCTAACTGAATATGAAAATGTTATACTACCTCAATTTTGCTACCTCTTTACGGCCCTGAAAAGATTGTCTAAGAGACCTACCTAATAAGATACCTACCTAAATTATTAGTTATTTAGACAGCTCTTTAACAAATACCATCCTGCTTTTGTTATTTAATAACTTGATTTTCTCTCGAATTCAGCGTTTATAATTTAATAACTGTAGGAATTGAAATATAAATTCCAAATATGTCGTATTTTTAACATTTTATGATGGAAAAAATTAATCTCTTTTTCATGAAAACTATCACATATGTGCAAGAATGCAACTCTTTCTAGAATTTATCTGTGTGGGTATGTGTGTATTAATTTATAATACATGAATTCGTCCACTCTTTAATTGCGTTATGCATGAGTATTTATGGGTTCTACATATTGAAACATTTTGTAAACTTACTTAAATAAAATAAAGGAAAAGATCAATAATGCATGTCATATTCATTTTAAGCACTTTCCTTTGAGTTCCTTCTATGTAAACTTATTTAATTTGCTTTGTTAGGTTTATTTTGTTCACATTAAAAATGTGTATGCTTATGAATATCAAAGCTGTCAATGGGTTTATATTATTCCTTCAGTTCAGTTACAATGAGTATTCCTTGCTCAAACAAGATATTTCAAATGCTAGCTATAAGCATGTTAATTAATCCATGCAGTCAAACTCACTACCTTTCGTGATTATCCTTATTTTAGAGTTTACCATGAATAACTACATATGATTTTTTTTTTATTTTTTTATTTTTTTTTTAATCTTGAGACCTACTATTGTACTAAAATGATTATAGTTTGTTAAACAAAATTCCTTTTCGTGTTAATTCATATTTTATTGTGTGTAAAGAAATTTAATTTTACCATTTAAATACCATTCATGTACTACCTTCCTTCCATCACATGATCTGCATTTCCTGTTTTTCATTTTCTTTTTCTTTCTGGGAGTGTGTGTAGATTATAAAACTTGCAACAGGGTAAAGCATAATTAGTCGTATTAAGATTTTGGCCAGGAAGTAATTTTCTACTTCTGTGGGGTCCAGTGCCTCTAACACCTGCCTAATAGGGAAGGCTGACCTAACATATAATTGAAAATATTAATCCCCTTGATTTACATTGACATGGCACATTCAGTCTCGGGGGGGGAGGGGGGTATGAATCACAAGAATTTCCGAAGCGTATATAAATCTATCTCTAGGAACTGTAAGAAAAGAATATTTCTTCTAAACCTATCATGCTATCATTTACCTACATCTAAAGACAGTAATAAAAATTCATATATTGTATAGAATCGTAAAAACTTTTATAGAGGACATTTCCCATGAATAAATCCTGTCTGTTATTCCATATTTTCAATTTTAAGGCTTATTACTGTTAAAATATCGATATTTAAAGGAGTTCTAGTTCAGAAACTCGAACCCAGTTTGAAACCTGGGCTTGAATATAAAGAATCAGCATATAAGGACAGTCTAATTCAGTCCTGCCGTTATCATATGACTTGACCTTTTGTAAAGAAGTTTAAACTTGTTTCGCTTTAATTAAAACGGTATTAAAGTATAGTCTTTTTTCTTCTTGCTTTTTAATAAATTAAAGGTTGAATCCCACTAAATATTAATAGAATTTTTCTTTTAAATAAGCATACTGAATTTTTTTTTTTAGTTTCAACGAATCTCAGGAAAATAGAGGACATAATGCATCTCAAGGATAGATTTGCACATGTGGTAGAAATTTTTTACTACAGAATGTTTAAAGGGAAGTGATTCGTAATTACGTTACTTGAAGCGATAATGAAACAGAAATCTCTCTCCAGTTTTGCAGCTACCAATGCTCTAAAACTCTCGAAATAAATGTTGTGACATATAGGCCTTATCTTTTAATTAGAATCTCCCACGCTATAAAAATTTAAGAGAATATATGTTATAGATTTTTTTAATATAATGAGAAAGCTTTAACGTACGATTAATTTTGATGGAAAGATCCTAAAGAACGATATAGTCTCAATAATGCAGTATATTGAACGTGAATTTTTAAGGTAAAATTTTATAATCATTTACATTTACAAACATTATTCAAGAAGTTTTATATTAAGAGGTAAAAACATTTTATGTCAATCAAGTTAAATATTACTTTAACTAGTATCTGAATAGAAAATTAACGAATACATGATTTTTAATCTGTTGAGCTGATGTGCTACTCTAGATGTATTTTACAATTTATTATTATTCTTAAAAATGCATTACAATGTGTTACATCATACGTATAAGATATGTCTTGTTTACTTAGCATAATAAACCACAAGAACAATAAAAAATTATGCTTTCTACCGAATGTTTACTAATCCTTGAAACTGATAATTTTGAAAAACTATTTTAATTAAAAATTTTAATTGCTTTAATTTATTTTGAATGCTTAACAAACAAAAGGAAATTTTACGTAAATTTTGAAACACATTGAAAAGTAAGCCTTAAACTGACGCAACTTTTTACGAAACTAAACATGCTCACTTGATAATGTTCAGTAGAAATTTAGTTTTGAATCAGCGCAAAATATTTTTTCTTAGACGTACGTATGGGAGATTTCAATTCTGTTTTAATTTCAAATGCATTCCATTAGTGGTTGAGACATAAAACTAAAATGCTGTCAGGCTAGTGAAGAAATGCTAGAGGAAAAAAAAAAGACTGCAGAATAATTAATGCAAGGTGAAAAGGTTAAAACCTGTTATGGCCAATAATGATTTAGAGCGGGTTATATTAAGACTGGAACAAGAAAAATAATAAAACACGCAACAGTAGAAAAAACATAAAGCAGCTACAAACATTTTTTTTTCGGTTTTACCTTAGTATTGATTAGACACTTTGAAAACTGTGCGCGTATTTATTTGCCTGAAAATAAGAATTTTTGCTCTTATGTGCGCCTACCTCCTGTCAGTAAAGCTGACACCTTTTAAAAGTCAAGCCCCCATCCCACCTCCCTCTTTTAATTCCTGAACTCTGTGAAAAACATTTAATGATTTAATCAATATTCCATCGATCTAACTTAGAGGGAAAGTGGTGGCAGCATTTGGGCTGAAGAAATAAAAAATTACTTTACCCTCTGCCCTTTTTTTTTCTCTTTTTTTTGCATGAGGAAATATTAGAAAATGCTGATATTGCAGACTAAGTCGTTAACATACATTATAAGTAACGAGCTTTTAATATTTCGGTTATTAATCGCGTAATACACGCAGGTATTCATTATTTAAATAGAAAACTTTAAGCAAATACATAACAAACATATATCTTGGGTATACATTCACCTCCTATTATGCATGGGTGTAAAGAAAAAAAATACGCTAATTAGCTTTAGTTTTATTTTAGCTGCTTCTATTACATATTTCTTCTTTGTGCAGTCAGAAAGTGTTATCTGTAAGTAAATACGCTCTGGTGTACATTATGGAATAAATATTTGTTTTCTGGTGTTTGATTTTAATAGTTAATCATACAAACAACAAAAGTGAAGACGTCATTAAATTTAACTTGTAAACTTGTAAGGTAAAAATTCATGTTCTTATTAAACAATATATTTTTTTCTTTTTCAGGGAAGCGATAGGAAAGCTGGGAAAATTTAGTAAACTTTAATTCTAAAATTATACACTACTTGCTTATTGGAGTCCTTTAATTGTAAAATTTTTATATATTACGTTACCAATTATTTCGAGAAAAATGCATAAAAACAATTTTAAGATTTAACTCAATTTTAAAAGAGGTAAACTTCCTTCTCTGGTTATTCAATTAAAATATTTGTATGCTTAATATTTAAGTGATAATAGCTAAAAGAAACAAATATACTTTAGCTCCAAAAACAGGCGAAATTTTTATTTCATATTATGTTAGTATTATATTAATTCCAGGTGTGTTTAGAATTTTTTTTTCAAATACTACCAACTAGTGAAAGGATAAATTTTGTACGTCAATATTAGTTTCTAAATCTAGTGTATATTAGTTTCTAAATATATAAATTTAAAGGAGGATTTAATAACCTCTGCTCTTTTGTCTCGAATTCTAATTCAAATACCAATAAAATTTATCTAATTATGTTTTTTATGTTAGTGTTATATTAATTCCAGGTGTGTTTAGAATTTTTTTTTCAAATACTACCAACTAGTGAAAGGATAAATTTTGTACGTCAATATTAGTTTCTAAATCTAGTGTATATTAGTTTCTAAATATATAAATTTAAAGGAGGATTTAATAACCTCTGCTCTTTTGTCTCGAATTCTAATTCAAATACCAATAAAATTTATCTAATTATGTTTTTTATGTAAAACGTGTATTCCTTTTCGTGCGTGCATCGTCAGTATAACAGCAAAGCAAATAGAAACATATCTGTATTCCCAGCCTTATTAAATTTTATCTTTTCTTTATAAAATGCTTTAAAATCTGTTTCGATACATCACTCGCCTTTCTGCCTGATATTATAACGAAAGCCATTCGTAAGCTTGTGCCATTGAACAACACTTTCCTTTACAAAATGGTATTGAATTTCGTTTTAGCTACCGAAGTTTGGAGACGTCATTGGAATTGTATGACTTGCTTGAATTTGTTTTTAGTCGGCAGATTTTTCTTCGCGGTATACATTTCGAGTACTTTTAAATGACGTTCGCTTAAAACCAAAACATCAGCTTGAAAGCTGCCGCGAGAAAGAAAACCGGGATTTCTTTTTGACATCAATCTACAAATGTAGCGTTTTGAAAGGTTATGATTAAGTGTTTAGCGGAATTCTTGACGTTGTTTGAATTCTTTCGAGTTTCATCTGCTTTTAATATCTGTTATTTCCATACGAGAGAAATGGATAAAAGTAATAATAATTCTACATAAAAAGGAAATTTTCCTCGTACGAAATAATATGGCTTGTTTTATCTTTTATCGTTAAATGCAGTAAAATTCATTTTTTCATGTCAGTGATAAAACTTAGATAAATTATCGAAACAGATTTATTCAGAGTATGTATATTTCATTTCAAAGGAAGGGTTAGTTTGGATTTTTTAAATTTAACATCTTTTATGTTATTGTTAAAATTATTATCAAGCAGGTGCAGAGATAAAATTCAAGAAAATTATTGAATCACAATAGAGAGATGGTGTAACAGCTTTCTATTTTAGCGCTAATGAAATCAAGTGATATTTTTTCCTCAGTGTAATAGGTAATTATCTTGTGGGCTCTAGTCCTTTTCCACTACGAATTTGATTGACTACTTTATTTTAGGAGTACCTTGTAAGTGAACCACGGTTTTCTTGTGAAGCACAAGAACGTGCTAGCGATTTACTACTCCAACCCCCCATAGAATGCGGGTGGTGACCTGAATAAAATATTTAGCAAATAAATTCTGAATACCTGTCTAGAGATGAAAAAGGAATTTATCTATTCTGTAATCAGTTTCAATATCACTTCACGACCCAAAAATTAGTATGTTATGCAAGCCCTATTCCGTAGATTTATTAGATTATGACTGTTTCGGGGTTTATAGAAAAACAAAGCTAGAAAATTTACTATCTATAACTCACAAAATTAATAAAAATAACCAATAATTACAATTTAATATGATCTTGAAATGATTTCTTAGTCCTATACACTAAGTTTTATATTTCTAAAAAAATATTCTTTCATAGAATATGCATTTCAAGTAAAAAAACATAAGCTTTATTGCACTGAAATTAGTAACATGCTTCGTACTTTTTACGGAAAATTAACAATGCTCTCTTGATTAAACTTTGATGGAAAAATCCCTTTCTGGTATGTTAATGAAAAAAATGAAATTTGTAAAATTTATGTTGAAAAATTTATGATTTGTAAAATTTATGACATGAAACATTTACAGTTATCACTTCAGTTCAATTAGACTATTAAGTAGTACAATCGGTTGTCACTTCCCGTCTAAATATGATCCCGTCTAGATATAGCGAACTTTTCAAAATAAAATATATATCCATTTCTAGTTGCATTTTCAAAAACCTTAGATATTTTTCTTATCCCGAGTGTAACTTTCAACTACATAGCGTCTCATTTAACAAAGACATTCACTATTACATAAAAAATAATATTGCTTTGAAATAAATCTGCATTTTTAGACCCCAAAAAATAGTGATTATACGGATTCCATTAAAACATAATATTTTATATTTTACAAAATTAAGTTTATCTGTAATTTCAGAAAAATATATGCCTTAAAGGATAAATTTTGATTATTGAATAAATAATTTTAAAAATTCATAGAATTTCGAGAAAAAAATAACCTGAAAATGATAGATAAAAGCTATATTAAGAGTCTTTAAATCTTCAGTACTTCACGTGTTATATTGAAATTAATATTACCACACGTAAGAAAAGCTTTCAATTTAACTTACTGGACATTCATGATGTTTTAAATATTTAGTTTCTGTGAATTATGTAACCATATTAATTTATAATTCATACCGCTTAAATGCTGAAGTCTGATAGAAAATGACAACCATACCAAATAAAAATAACCGCTTGCTTTCTCCACATATTTCAGCACCCACAAAAATGTATCATCCTCTACGCATTTCCCGCTCTAAATGAAATCCTAAATTGAAAAGCCAAACTCTCTTAGAAATATATAGTGAAAAAAAAAAATCCCTTTTACAGCAAACATTTCAATCACATTCCAGTGGTAAAACCTCAGAGTATTTTTTCCATCGCACCCCTTTCAGAAAGCGTTGAAATTAACACATTAGGTCGGCAACCATGGCAGCTGAATCGCTTGCAGTAATGTTCCTGCAGCCTGGATTGATCGATGAGCTGGGAGCGACGAATGCCCCACTCACACACACTTCATTACGAAAGGAACACTCGCCTTTCCACGGCTTCGAACGAAGTACTCAGTTATCCACATTCGAGCTTTCAGGGATGCACTTCCCATTCACATGAGGGTCGCCTTTTTCAGCGCGTTTAATGGTGAGGAGGCCGCTATCTCACTAAGTGAATTCGTTTATTTAATTTCACCTCATAACCAGAGATTTGATTTAGAACGTTAAATAAGCAAATTACTACTGAAAGCTTGAATTGCACTGCTTTGATTAATGAAACCTAAACCTTGTAATGCGATCTCTTCATGTTTCAGATTGCGAATCTTTTGACAGAATGCTCCTATACACTGATAAAATATACGTATCATTATACATGCATTTGTAAATATACTGAATATCGAGATTTTTCACTGTCCTCTGGAAAATTTGTCATAAGTTAACCATATTGTTAGTCATCTCGAGTTTCTTATATAAACAAACATCGTTTACAGAAAACAAAAAATAAATCCTCAAAAATTAGATTTTCACAACATAATGAAGACGGTTCATTCTAATTATTTAAAATCTGTGTTGAAATATACAGGAAATTTTTTAACCCCCTTTTTTCAAGCGAATGTGACATTTAACCACATAATTTTTCGAATGCAATTTTTCACCTACTAAAGTTACGAATACTTTGGCAATTTTTATTTTAGTAGTTCTATTTTTAATTCTAGGCATTTTTTTAGCAGATATTTGGATGTATTTAATTAAAATGATCAGGTAAACAAAAATTCAAATAAATGTTTATATCCCTAATCGGGTAAAGACAACGGGATTAGCATTTTAACAAGCTGCGTAAGAGAACTATTCAATTATTAGATAATTAGTGTATAAAAAACCCTTTTTTTTCATTTTAAGTGTGTAAGATATGCCTTTAGTTTTAAAATCCTACCTCAATAGCGATTACCCTTTACTGAATATCATAACGTGTATTGAAACTTATAACCTTTCTTTTTGACTGAACATCATTGGACGTAATTCTCTCTGTCTTGCAATATTAGATTAATCTAGAGCAGTGGTTCCCAACCTTGGGTACGCGTACCAGTACTGGTACGCGGACAAGCAGCTACCGGTACGCAAATGATTTTACAATTTAAAACAAAAATCTATTAAAAATCTGTATTACTAAAAAAGAAAAGAAATGGCTATAATAACTAATAATCCATACGTTTTAATATTTTAGTTTGGAATTTCTTATCCATTGTTTGTGTTGTAATACTTTATTGGGATTTACCTAATCTCAAAAGATGCCGTCTACACCTGATTGTGTCTCCACATATTTCAGCACCCACAAAAATGTATCATCCTCTACGCATTTCCCGCTCTATGACCGCCCCATAAAAATTTGGCACTCGCCTGCGAATTATAACTGTGTCTATAACTGTGTTTGCGAATTATAACTGTGCCTGAATTCTACTAAAAATTGTGTTTTGTGTTTCAAACATCTTTAAATTAATTGCATATTATTAATCAATAGTAATTGTATTATTAATAAATATTAAGAAGCTGTTAAGGTAAGTGTATTAAACTCAGGAGATTTATTTAAAAGGATTTTTTATATATCCTAATTTATTTTGTTCTCCATTGCATTTTATTTTCCATTTCAAAATTTTTGGTCTACCGGTACGTCATCAAATTGTTTACAACGTACAGGTACGGTACTATAAAATGGTTGGGAACCCCTGATCTAGAGCTTTATGATGCAAGCTTCTTTAAAGTTAAGAATCATCATTCAAATTAATGTATTTCACCACTGAAAACTTTTAATATTTGAAGTATACTTATAAAGGATTGCATTACTTTAAAATTCAGTTGCATGATATTGACAAATCTCAGCACTCGGGGATATAGAGGTAATTGTGTTTAACACCCACTTGTAACTTAAATGAAGAGAGAGGCGGTCGCACCTTCTACGATGTTATTCATAGCGGAAAGGTGATGAATTATATGAAGGGGATAGCACTTTTATGTCCCTCGGGGGAGTTATTATCAACGGGGAGTGCACGTAAAAAAAAACAGTAAAAATAAATAAATAAATAAAAGAAATGCGGATGAAAATGGATTTAAATGCATTACATTTCAACTCATAACCAAAAAATGCGAAGTATCTGAATTTTTTATTTATTTTGCTCATTTTATTTAATCTAACATTACTGAAATACAAACATAAAACACAAGTAAAAATCTGCACGCATGTGTACAGATTTCAGAGAATGTATTAACTTACTTTGTTTCTACAGCAATATGAAAAAGAACTTACTTTCAAGTAATTACTTTTTCTTGCAATGTAACTACGACACGGTCGATAAACGTGGGCACGAAATTGAAACACTGATTATACATGATTTTTGTTTTAGGGCGTTTTATAAATAGAATTATAAAGTTATTGTTAGTAAATAAGTGTACCAATTACAAAATTCTTAGCTTTTAGTTGTATTCCCTTTTACTTGCAGTGGGTCATATGTATCAAGCAAATCTATATATGTTGGTAAACATTATGTTAGAATTAAGTGTGTTTAAGCGTATGTTATTTGTTAGAAATGTTTAAAGTCGTTTGGAAGAAAAATCTTCACAACGATATAATATATTTTAATTAAATAACACTCTGGAATGAAATACATGTTTACAGTCATTTATTGTCTATAGCGACATGCATGGCAAGTAGTTATATTACATCAAGAAATAAATGCTTAATTTTCTACTTACCTGGTAGCCTAAGTTGTTACTTTCCATTCAAAGTTTTTATTTCATTTTTAAAAGTATAATAGAAAAAAGATATTTTATCATTGCTCTGAAAGATAGTGAGATAAACAAATGCTACTTTTATCATCCGAATTGTTGTAAAATTCGTAATTCTTGCATAAATATATATTTACCAAGAGTTATGCATATTTAAATACTCATTTCTAAACCTTTCTGCAGTAATATCAGTTAAATTAAGATTTCTATTATTGCTTAATTGTTCGGGTTTTGAAATATCCCACTATAATGCAGCAGCAATGTGTGTACTTACTTTATTCATGAGCCATCACTTTCAGTCACAGTCTGATCTTTTAGAAATAACCTGAATTCAAAGCTTACCTTATTTGTGTTTAGCCTACACACGCTTCCCATTTGTCTTTGAGAGGGCCAAAATTTAACTTTAAATCCTAATATTTTTGGTTTTGTTTAAATAAATTTATGCATTTAAATGCTGCTTAGATATTTATTAAACTGTGGGAGTCGAAATGGGGGCAGCGGCTAAGCGATAAGAACTTTTAGGACCAAACTTAAAAAAAGTTGCGAAGCTGGGAAGCAGGAAGAACCCAAACCCAAGTGTTATATTCTGTGCTACTTTCCAGCTTGCGACTTTTAGTGTCATACCTTCTGCAATTCTACATCCCAATGGTCTTGTAATTCTCTCAACTATTCGTCGCATTTCTCCCACATTCTCCCATTCTGATTACTGGATAGCTGGTTATGAGTGTGAGACATATCTTCTGTTACCCTGCAAAGGTTAATTTACCAATTGATAATAACTGGCTGAAACTTAGTTTCTCATAAATTTCATGCGTTATTTATTGAACAGAACTTAAAAAATCATACAAAATGCACTATGTTCATAAAAACTAATTTAATATTGCAACTTATAATAACCTCTATTATGAGAGCTATTAAAGTTTTGTTATTGAAAATAATAGTTATTTATATATCAATAAATGCGAGCTCAAAGGGTTGTACAAGTGCTAAGTAATATCATGCCATAATGTACGTAATTGTACATAATTTTAGATATGTTCAAGGTGAAACTTATAAACATTTAACATTTAGAAGTGAATTTCTTATCGTGTTATTTGAAGAAAGAGTATAAATATGTAGTAGTGCTGAAGAAAGTTCAAACTGGAAATTACGTTTTCTCTTATAAAATAAACATTCCTTTAGCATTTAAATATTCATTATAGCTACAATATGAACAAAATAACTTGGACAGAATGCTCTTTATGATTGCTTCAAAGGGAAATTTTATAACCCTTATTAAAGATATTAATCCAATTATATTGTTGTTAAAAACACAACTTCAAAATACCTATCTTGATTAAAGTGGCGTTTTGAAATCTTTCATAGAAAAACTCCCCTAAAAATGTGATTGCTTTTCAGTAATTTTTTAAATGTTAACTAAACTAAGGTAATTATTTGGAAAACTCTCTTCAACGGGATAATTTTTCTATGCCAACTAAGGCAACTAAAGTTGAAGTTTTTTTTTAACCTCCATTCCCGATGAGAAAAAAAAAAGGCCAAAAGAAACCCCCCAAGTTTTAATTAACTTTCCACAAGTTATTGAGCAGAACAATAAAAACAGCGAAAGAATAGAACCGATGTCTCTCATTTCATATTTCCCTGATATACCGTAGGAACATCCGTTGTCTAAACGGTGAAAAATGATGTTTTGCGTCGAATAAATGAATAAATCGCCGAAAACAGGAAAGCGGACCGTGGAAATAATAATTCGCATTTGGCGTTAGAAATATCAGACATGAAGATTTTCTGTACACTATTGTTGTTGATTCTTTTTGAAGTGAAGTGTGACTGTAGTTTCAAACGCGTGACTGCGCTCAGATGTGTTTAGAACGACAACTTGTATTCTCGCTTGTGGATGATTTCCTTCATTGTCCGTGAGCTCCACGAAGCACATCAAAAAGCTAACGCCGACAGAGATGGCTGCTGTGAAAATTAATTTTTGATGACCTGCAGCCGTCATTGTTAATGGCGTAACAATCTGTTAATGTACATAAACAAAAAAGTTTAAATAATAAAGGGATGATTAAGTGCTAAAGAAAGAGTTTCTTGTCGGAAGAGAAATGGGTTTATTTAGAGAATAATGTTTGAAACTTGACGTAAGTATTAAAGAAACAAAAGTTGAAAGTTCACTGATCTCCTTATTACTGTTTAGACAATAAAAAGACAATGGCATTAGTTTTCTCTAGTTAAAAAAATATCACGGAAAGTATTAATTTGTCTTCAGAGATCTCTTTGGAACTTTTAGCTTTATTTTATGTTGGGTTTTATAATAGAAACTCAAACTTTACTGAAAGAGTCGCTCTTTTTATAAAGATACTGAAGCCTGCTTTTTCCATTTTATGCTTTTAAACTGATATTTTACTACATTCTAACTATTTCTCTCTTTACTTTCTTTGATATCCGATTTCCGATCCAGAATTAGCATTATTCAATAAATTGTAAATTAGGCTATCTTTGTGTACATTCAAAATATTTTTCCGTATTTATGAAATTTCATCTTAAACCGTTTTGAATACTTTCTCGGAAAAAATTAATATGGATTTTTTGTTACTTTCACAATTCAAAAATATTACATATTAATATTGTACGTAATTTCTTTCTAAATGTATATGGTTTCTAATTATTGGAACTGATAAATCTGCCATTTTTTTCCTTTCATGCATACAATTGTCAAAAAAAAAATGTGAGTTTTGGTGTCTAGTTTGGTTAAGGTCATGTTAAAGTAAAAAGGAATGGTTCAATCTAACTTCAGATATTGACCTATAAATATCATGAATGTATTAATAAAAACAAACCCACTAAGTTGTATCCAATCAGTAAAATTAATTCGAAAAGTATAAATTCATAGTAATAATATCGGTCTATTCTTCACTTAATGGTCAATCTATTTAATGAAAGCATGGCAAAAACCTTTGATGGGTTTTAAGTTTGAAGAATAAGTGTCCTAATATGTATTGAACTGCACTAGCTAATAAAGGTAGTAACTAACGTGACTTCATTATTTTACTTCCAAAATTATTTTGAATATCTTTGATAATTTTTTTAACACTTTTGATTTAACTATGTCAGCAAAGAAAACTGAATATTAAATCATAAATCTAATCTTCTAAAACATAAGTTAGATGAAATCAAAATGCAAGTACTCTTGAAATCCTTATTCATATGGTTTGGAATATTTCAAAATACATTTTACTCTTTTACGTGATTATTATGAATCCATTACAAAAGAGGCACTTGATACGTGAATCTGATATTTCAACTTCTGTAATAAACATAGAGTGAAATTCAGCTATAGATTTTGCTTATATTATTTTAAATAATTCAAATAAGGGTCTCATTATCAATTATTTATGATATATATTATATATATATATATTGTGTGTGTAATATACTTTAAGGCAGCTAACATTTTCCGACATACTGTTTTTATTTTTTTATTTTTTTAGAACTTTTTATGAACTACCATGCAATAACTTCCAGCAGGACTATCAAATACTATGAATGAAAGTTATTTTTCTGAAGGCATTGCAATAAGCTGCTAAATGTGTAATCAGTTATGTGATCACTTGTTAACTTTTGTCAGGTGGCTTATTTTCCATTTCAAAAATATTAACAGAAAAAATACACATCCTAAATTTTACTACACTTTTATGAGTATTATTTATTAAGATCTATTGGAAATTCAGGATTCAGGATCCACTGTTTATAAAAAATGAACATTTTAACTTAAGATTATTGTGTTTTCTATCGCAATTTTTGAGAACTTTTGCTGTAAGTAGTCTTGGGAATGATTTAGACATGTTCTATAGTTTATGGTTTTTTCAATGATATAAATGCAAGTATTTATATTATAACATTAAGTTTAGCGGTTGTTCTTTGTTCTGAGCACATGAACGTTACGTTATTCATTGGCAAATTAAAAGGCCTAAATACAACAGATGAAACGTTATACAAAGAACATGATTTTACTTTATTGCCCTCAAAATTTTAAACTTAAATTAAAGTTTTAGTCTTATCTATAGATCCTATTGTAATAATGATATTCTTTGAAGAAAATTAAATTATAAAATAAAAAATTAGCAACTGCTATTATTTCTGGGGCAGATAGTTCAAAAGACCGTGAGCTAACAAAGAGAGGGAAGGATCTGATTACAACTTACAATCAGTCAATCTGTCTTAATGGAGAAATGTCTAAGGGAAGACTTTCTCAGATAACATGTCTAGTTTTTTTCGCATTACATGCTGAACTAAACCACTTAGCATGTAACATTTCAGAACAGGGGAAATCAAGGGAGCGAAAATTCTCATTATAAATAATCCCACCGTTAAAATTCCTTTATCAAGAAGTCGTATAATATATTTTAAAATTCTTATTCTGTGCACTTTAAAATTCAGAATAAAGAGAATATTTCACACGATACGCATTTTTCAACACAAGTAAATTACTTAGCGAGTAAACTAAAATTTTCTTAAATAAATAGGAAAATAATTGAAATGTTACCCATCACATTTGTTTTCTTCGTATTAAAAATTTTTGTTATCTCCCCAAATGAAACAAGACAAACCAGTTTAGACGCCTCTCATTCAGTACAAAATATCCAATGTTTCCCTACCTAATGTATTTTTTTTTTAAAGAGTGTCAATCTCTTTTCAAAACTAAATTAATAAAAAAAATGCACTATCTATTTTGTGAGCACAAGACTGAAGTTAGCATAAATCAGAACTTTATATTTTTCATAGGAGTGAATTGAAATTGTTTACGGAATGCCGACAGAAGTTAACAACTAAATTTATTGCTAAAAATTCTTAAAGTTGTCTAGAGAATCATATCTGAAAATCATAACTTTTTAAACTGTATTTCATGTTTTTTTTAAAATTTCAATAAAAACTGAACGTAAATGTTGCACAGAATATACTTTTTAAAATGTATACTACCCCTCTTTGATCCCTTTAGTATTCAGAAAGCTTAGATTGAGATGTACATAAAGCCAGCTATGCTTGAACAAAGGGGTTAAAAAAGAGAAATCCCAATTTGAATTTTCTTCACCTCCCATCCCCGTCAAAACAAAATTTTCTTCCACTCTGATGGGGAAAAACAATTCCGGTTGAACTGTATACAATACACTGCCATAAGCAGGATTTAAAATATATTGCTTGCTTATGATGACAAATATTCATTAGACGGCATTTAGTCGATTAAACGTTTGGTTATTCAGAGCTGTTCATAGTTAAACATGACTGCTTCATGTTCACCCAAGCGAGTGAGTTATCTCTGCTTTAACGGTTGGCTCTGAAAGTAAAAATATAATCGGTTTTACGCTTTCACTGAGGCAGTATGCCTCCTCAATGATAGTTTGTCTCGCTTCGAATAGTAATCAGCTTCTTGTTCGTTTAACCACCCATCAATTTATTTCAGATAAACCTTTTTCTGTATACAGACTCGTTACATTGTTTCATTATTAATCTACAATTTAGCATCCTTATCCAGGATTGATTAATTTTTCATTTATTTAGACTATTTTTTACTACGATTCTTTTTATGTTTGAAAACGATCTGAATAACGTACCTATCATGAAAACAGTCAACGTTATATCAACACTTAATAGGTCTGAACGGTCAGTACAATAACTGAATTCAAGCAACGATGCCTCGGAGATAATTTAGTATAATGTAATTCTGTAATCAACAAAAATCTGCGTGTTTGATAAAACAACAGTTTCTTTCAGACAATGCGAAGAATATTCGTTATCAACAGTTACTTAGGGGAATTACTGCTTGTTTGATTAGTTTTTACTTCATTCCGGTATAAATTTTTCATTGGCTTTTCTAACACCCTTGGTGGAAAAAAAAAACGATACAGTGGCCTTCAAATATTAAACTTTCGTTTCACTAAAGTTTCTAGAGAATTTTGACTACGAACTACTTTTATAGGCTACTAAACACTGATATTACGAATAACAATATCTAAATTGAGAATTTCTTTCCCACAAATAAAATAATGCAGAATTTTCTTTCAACCGTTTAGAAATATATATGAACAGCAAATTATATGAATATTCATTTATAACGTTTTAAATTTCGACAATCTCTATAAAAGTAAATTTCTGTTTCCTTTTATATTATTTATAAGTTATCTTTTCTCAGAGCCTTTAATATAAACGCGTTACTAAATTAAGTGTTGTACGGAACATTTGTTATTTTATCGATTTTATTTTGTCAGTTTACACATTTTCACCGAGACGAAGTGAATTTGCTTGAACAAATTATTAATGTATACTAATGCGATAAATAACAGGAAACAGCACTAAAACTAGTGAAACAAGCAGAGATACGATAAACCTTAAAATTTTCATTGGAAATAAGTGGAAATTGAGGTCAATTTGCGCATTTCAAAAGCTAATTCAGCTTTCCTCCCCAGAAAAGCCAAGCTAAGCCTACCTTGGTTTACTTTTTAGGCGTTCTCCTACTCAGTTCAGAAAGAAAATTGGATTTACTTTATAGTGGGTGGTTATTCATAGATAGTATTGAACTTTTTTCTAATCCGGGTTAGGTAAGTTTAGTTTTTGAATGTTTTTCTTTTTGATTAAATATCCTTTTACACCTTAAATTTTATGATAATGCTTTACATTATAACATTAAGAAAATATAAGAGCAATATTTTCCTTTAAAATATTGAATGTTCAAATTCAAAAAGATTAAAACTGAAAGAAATCCTATTTTTCAATTGCAGATTTACGATTTTTCTATCACGCCTAGTTACGAAACGTGCAAGGATATCATTAGTAAGTAAAATACTTAATTACTAGCAGACATTTCGGCAGTTGGGTCCCATTTTTCTTTAAAATATTAGACATCTAGATGCCACTTAATTTTTGCCAATATATCTATATATTCAGCTCAAGTTATTTAAAATAATATTTTCTCCAGTATCTTGCAAAACGTAGCTTGTTGATTACAGTAAGAAAGTTCGTGTACAACAGCTTCCAAATTGTTTCCCATTTTGTGTTGAATAAACAAATTTCTGATTTGTTGTAAGCAAAAGCATTTTCAGTTGTCATAAGAAAATGTAATGTGAAGTATTTGTTGCCACTTCGAATTATTTTTTAAAGTGTTTCACTGTATTTATTAAAATGATAGGAAAAAAATATCTTTGTAATATAATGGGAGAAAATGTTCATTAATAAGGAGTCAGTGAATTCCCCCCCCCCTTCCTCTACCTCTGCATATTATCGAGCAATGCGCGTAAACTTTGACCTCGCATAATAGTTTAGGATAGAACTGCAAATTACTTTCAACGAATGAATCTTATTCCGATCTTGTCATGGAAATCTCATACCCAGATTTGAAAAAAATTACTTGGAGTCGTAATACTTAAATTTAAATTTTTGCAACTTCTGAACTTGCAAAAATAACATTTTAAATCAATGGACCCTATAGCAACATTAATAACTGCCTAGGGCATCTTTTGAAAAATTTCACTTGCATAAAATCTTTGAAAGCATTCAGACAGGGTACTCGCTAGTATTGTCTCTATATAAATCTAATCAACCGATAGGTTTTATTAAATCTTATGTGTATTTCAATATTTAATCGAAATTCTTGGCTTTTATTTTCAAATACAAATACATATCTTGTGTAGCATGCAATTATAAATATTGCATTATATATTAAGATAATGGCAGATTAAGTAAATATGTTAAAATACTTATTTATGCATTTACTTATACAAAGGACACTACGTTTATTTCACAGAACTGCACCGTTTTGTTCTAGAAATTTCCACATTTCCGTTTTTTATTAATCGTTTTTATTTAGTCGTTTAACAATTTTTCTATCGGTGCCATTAGAAACAATTACAACAAAACTGGTCTCGAAAATGAGTGAAAATGAGTGAAAATGAGTCATAATTTGCAGCTACAATGTAATGTTTGTCTTTCTATTAATTAAGAGCGTTTATTGAAAATTTATTATGACCTCTGCATTGACTTCCATGCTGCACGAAATCCCAATATCTTTTTCACGTGTGTGCTCTTGCATCCGAATAGGCTTTATTAGTCTGGAACTTCATTACTCAATGGGGTATTGGGCACAGTTTTTAATTTGCATGGCATACTCGGGATCTCCAAGCTGTTTCGTCTCTGCTTGCCTCATAGCACGTTACTTATAGATTAGATGGCTACATCCACTCCCGACGTATTCTCATACGGATCAATACGCTTCATTAGCAAAGCCATTACATATCAAACAAGCCGAAAAATAAAAACATTAATGTGCTTGCTTGGAACAAGTATTTATTAGAGTTTAGCGTGATATATTTACCTAGCTTACGTACCACAGATATAAGCGCTTGATATTTTTTATAAACACGTGCCAATTCGCAGCTCGCATCAACGAAAACATTCATTTTTCGCTCGTCTATTTTTATCTTCCCGCTGCAAAGTGAAAAATTAACTCTTAAGTGCTAAATGTTGTCTTGTCGCTCGCTGAAAAGATGCATTGTTTTGAACCGCATGCATTTTGCCCTGAATGTTTATCCGTTACAGAAAGGAAGCCGCGCACCCCCCGTGAAAATTAATCTGCTGAAAAGATCGCTGCGCATTACAAGAATCCGTGTTGCCGAGGAGAAAAAACAAATTGCGAACTTCGTCTTTCAAGACATGAAAAACTGCACTCGTTTGGAAGAAGACGGTAGTATAATACAATTATCTACGGTTTTTGGAAATAATTAACTGCGATTTGGCCGGATTTTTTTTATTCCTCGTGTATCATGGTTTTCTTTCAACATTATATATCCATGGCCTTTTCTTTTTTTTGAAAGGGGGCAACTTGGTGGTGTTGTGGCTTTCCAGGGTTTCAATAACATCAGATTCTATTATTTGCTTACTTCTGAAAGTCCATTAAATTATTTATATAATGTATTATATATGTACATATACAAGGGTCATTTCATGAGTACATGTAAAATCCTAGAAATGGTAGCACTGTAATGAAAAAATTTGGCGTTCTCACATTTAGTTTGCTTCAGAGGCACGCCTGTCAAATTGTTAACAGATTCAACGATGGACATCAGTTTTAGTCGGTCAACTGTTGCTATTCTTTGCAGAATGGAGGAAAACGAGTCGCCTGCTGAGGTCACAACGCTAGAAATTATAGGGGGAAATTCGTGATATGGGGATGAAGGATAGAAAATTAAGAATGCGTGAGATTTTTGAGGCTGTCTCATCAGAGCACGCACCTAATATTTTGCACAAATATTTGGATATAAGGAAACTGTGTGCCACGTTTGCGAACAATCGATAAAAGGTGAACGAGGAAACACTTCGAATAATAATTTGGAGCTGTTTAAAACAATTCAGAGGAGTGTAAGCGTCATTTTGCAGCAGTTGATGAAACATGGATCTACTTGCATTGATGACAGAACTGCCAAAACAGTGGGATGAAGCGAATGAACCTGCACCAAAGAAAGCGAAAATGCTTTCAACAGCAGAAAATATTATGGCCATTGTGTTTTGGGACGCCCTTGGTTAATTTTCATGGACTACTTGGTGAAAGGCAAAACAATCACTGGATAGTACTCTGCATCTTTACTGGACCGTGTAAATTCAGACACAAAAAAGGCTACATTTTGCAGAAACAAAGATTCCTTTCCATCATGGGAATGCTCGAGTTCACTCATCTTCGATCGCGGCGGCAAAACTGTTCAAAAAAACTCTCGAAATTGTACCCCATCCTCCGTTTCTCCAGAAATGGCCCCCTCGGACTTGTTCCCAGATATGAAAAATTCCTTGCAGGGCAGAAATTTGTAACGAATTCCGAAGTGATTAGTAAAAAAAGAACGCTTATTTTGCAGAGTTTGGCAAGATTTGCCTTTTTCAGGAGATAAAAGAAAAGCTTCAAATTCGTAAGACCAAATATATCGACCTTATAGGAGATTATGTAGAATTTTCTTTTTCCAAACAATGCTGTTTTCAGTATGTTTGCATGGTTTTATCAAACGGACCTCGTATGTACTTATTTATGTATATTTCTACACACACACACACATATGTATGTATATACGTGTGTGTCTTATATAATGGAATCAACGTGGGCACATTTATAGGCACAGGCATCATCGTTCATATTACAGGATACCGAAAGAAATATATTATTCATTAAAAGGAACACGCGGCTTCTTAATATCCACAATAGAATTTGTTCTGGGTTTTAAGAAGCCTTGAGTTCCTCGAATGTATTTTTCACAAGTATCATGTAAGTAATATTTCTTATGAGCCCCACTCAACATTCAAGATCCGTATATCGAATTTCTCATTTTGGTAACATTGCGTATTTTATATTTAATCGAATAAATGTTTCATTGCAGCTCTAGTGTTACCAAACCAGATAATTTAACGTAAAAACATTTCAAACTCACCAATTCAGTCAAAGCTCATCAACTCGTTTCTGTTTAAAACGAGTTCCAACTTACATTAGCGTAAATCAGGACAGTGTCTATCTAAAAATATTTTTAGAGAACTAGGGAAAATCTGGTTTTAAAGTTCTTGTGAGATACTAATAAAACAGTAAATGAATATTTATGTGAGCTACCCGCTATAGTGGGATATAAAACGATTTCTAGCCGATGTTAAGTACTGAAATTCTATGATTAACCTGTCTATTTTCTGGCGAAAAGGGAAGTTCTTCAGTTCCTGAGTTTGGAGTCTTTATTCCAGCTTTAACTTCAGACCAAAGTCTTCCAACATTTTTATCATTTCAAATTCGTTACACACTCCGATTTTCCACAAAACTAGTCTCATTCTTTTGTTGAGAAGATAATTAAATCAAGTTTAACCAATTAATCATCCCAACGTTTACAGAATATTCAACACTCATGTTCCTGTGAGGCAAGTACTGCAACTTTTTGTGTTTATCTTCAGACATCTGGCATTAGTTTTAGTCACGGATTTCCATTTGTCAGCGGTTGATCTTAGAGATTTTGTATTCTGCTGTTAATAGCATAAATTCGATTAGTGCAATGTGATTATACCTGCTAAATTAACATAACGAAGGGATGCAGTGCAGTATATTTATCTCTAATGTACTTATTCGCTTTAACCAGTTTATTAAGGTGAGGTATTCGCTTCGACAACCGTTTTTTCTTTGCGGTTGAAGAAAAAATTTTAAACCCCCTGAAAAATATTTAAATTAATGTCTTTATCACAGCATGGCCGAAAAAAAAAGAATTTGATGAGTTTGATTCGCATTAAATAAAACTGAAAAAGTACCATCCTAAATTAATATTAAATCAAGTAAAGTTTACAAAAAATTTTGCACCCGAAACAGTGAAACAAATCAGGTAATAGAAAATATTTCATTATTTCAATTTATTTAATAGTAAAATAGACGCAATTTGTCATTTGTCTGCCTTGGCTGTCTGTATACGAGTTCTTTTACTCTGTTCAAGTGAGAAAGCTGCATTTGCTTTAGAAATGCAGTTTCAGCCTATTTTACTGTTAATCAAAGTGGAGGTTTTTTCTATTTTTATGATTAAACAGAATGAACTCAGAAATTTCAAAACTACATGGGCTTAGAGCACCATACAGTTCATGCAGTCAGTAAAAATAAATTACAATTATATATCGTTATTAAGTTTAGTCTAGAAGGAATGATGATTAAGCATTGAAATACCTTAAACTATGGGAAAATGTATGTAAAGTATGAAAAAAAAATTCAAATTTGTTCAAAAAATATTTTTTCAAAACATCGTTAACTGAATTTTTTATTCATTTTAGATACTTATGTAAAGTTGTGCGAAATGGAATCCAAATATGAGTTCCTCGTATCACCGAGATTGTTTAGTTAATAAAACGTTGACCTCTAGGGTAAGGTATTTGGTTTGATCCCAGCCCTTTTGAGACTCTCTTTATAGTGATGCCCGACTCCTTCACACACAAAAAAAGTTCATCTCCAGAAAAATTTAATCATAAGAAAAATATGTGCTGGCCATCATCTAATGCTTTGGGCCTCCAATTGAGGAAAGGAATTCGAAAAAATGAGAATTCCTTATATCGGCAAGATATTAATGCTTTTTGAGTAACGTCGAGGGTTACTGATAAGAAAGGAATTTTTTACAAATTTAGTCAGACAGTTAGTGGAAAGAAACCAACTCGAGGTTAAGAGACCCGGGCCCCAGCTGAAAATCATAAGCTTTAAACTTTTAATTTTTTTTTAAAACGCTAATATGAAATTATTATAATCACCATGAATGGGGCTGGATTCTCGAAAGATAAAAAACAATATTTTTTTGATAATACAGAAGTAGTAATTCCCAGACGAAATAACAACGACCGTTCTCAGTATAGGAATAGGAAATGGAAATTATTTCTCCAATTTTTCCATAGTGTACGTTACAAAAATAGTGTAAGTAAACAGCGATTTGCTAGTGTTTATGTTATCTTGATTTACAAGCGTTTCCCCAAATTTACACATCCTGAATGCAAGAAGTATCGTTGATAAAAACCTCACAAATGGTGGTATTCAAGAAGATAAAAAATGAATTTACGCTATCAAACCCCCTCCCCCTCCATAAAAAAAGGGGAAAAAAGTGTAATTTTTTGTGTCTTCCGACAAAAGAATATATTACTAAACACCCAAAGAAATTTACACGCAAATAATTATCAAAGACGCACACAACTTACTCCTGCAGAAAGATTATACAGCATTAAATTTATCGTACTAAAAAAAGCATAAATAGGAAATTTTTTTTCTGTTAATTGAATTTTTTTTTTCCTTTCCCGTACATGTGTCGCATAGGCCTTCAGAAGGAGGTTTTTGGCGGGGAAACTACAGTTCTGTGTATTTATGCATAGTGAAGATTTTTTTAAGCGAAATTTTGGTATACGTGTTCTGCTCACACAATACATCTGTAAGAAGATATAAGCATATTCATTAAAAGCTGTTATAACTTTACTTTTCTTGCAAAAGAAGATAAATGTCAGTATTTTGCTGTTTCTAGATTCTTTTTCTTATCAGTAACTCACGTCTCTATTCAAAAACAACGAAACCATAAAATTTATATAAGAGGGTATATATTCCCTTGACTATAAACATTAAGCTAGTATTCATTTATTGAAAACTTCGGAATAAATGCACTGAGAAAAGTTAAGTTTACCATGAATCAAAAACCTTTCACAATGTTAAGGTTCTAAGTTTCAAAAATTATACCACGCATTTTTCCCCCTGATTAGGTGGCGTAATGTTTTAAATACGTTAACTTCAATGGAACATTTATAAACAGATATATTAATCAATCACCTACCACTTATCAAGCTCAAAATCAGGTACTAGTAGTTCCTCTTTATACTTATTTCAATCATACATTATATTGCATTCATATGGCCTTGTTGAGAATCGTACTGTTTTTGAATTTCGAGCAAGTTATCAATGCTGAACAACTGCTCCATGTCGTTGTCACCAATCCAGTCATCAATGGGGATTATTTTCAGTAAGGAAACAACTCGTAATGATTGTATGCTGTGAAAACAATCGGAAACAGGGAGAACTAACTCACTTGGTAAGGAAGTTTTGTGTTTGGGTTTTCACCTAATTACAACGAGAAGAGAGTTTGCTTCCGAAGTTTCAAGAAGATTTTGTCCTGAGCAGTGTATCACCTAATATGATTTTTTTGATTTACGCATCGTAACTCGATGATGCATAGACTCTGAATGGACAAGAAGAAAACTTGATCAACATCGACGCTGGAAAAGCTAACTTCGATTCCCTGCTTCCCTTCCATATTATTGTTGAGTTAGTTGTTCGGAGTTTTCTTTTCCCTAAAATGGAATAATTTATCTTGCACTTGTGAAGCGGCCGCCTGGCATTTTGAAGTTTCGAATTCGTCGCGAAAACTTCGCCGCGGCCTCATTAATCAATGGGAGCTCATTAATTGCCTTCAGATTCAGAATCGGTACGGTTTTTCTTCGGAGCACAGCCTTTTCAGGTTCTTCAGGAGGGAGAGCCGCTTTCGCAACGGAAATAAAGAAAATGGATTTACTTTACTACTTATTCCGCGAAGATAAAAGACTGTGCGAATATTGGTGATGTTATTAGTTTCCTGTTCGCTGCCTCTAATATTTATCACTGTGGTTCGCCTTTTTCTCACAATGGGTCGTAGCCCTTGGCTTTAGTTTGCTTTCCCTAAGAAACGATTCATTCGAAAAATTAAGATTTCAGGGGCAACTGAGAGTCTTTCATTTATTTTTCAGGGGCTAAGAAACAGTAAGAATTGTTACTTGCTATTCATCTCGGAAAGCAAAATAGATTTACTGGAAGTTATACAATTGTCATGCAGTTAATCAAATGAGTAAAACAGATTCAGCTGATTAACTTTCCTACGAATGCTATGGTTAATTAAGAAAACATAGAAAAAGACTGCCGTAGAATCCATTGTGTAAAATACAATGAGTGTCTGAGCTGATTGCGCATTCTTGATATTTGTTTGCTTTCATGCAGAGAACCATTGTCGGAAACATTAATTTGAGATAGGTATTTTATCTCATTTTCTCATTCATCTCCTACTATGTACAGTAATTTTTATTCACACTCTTATTATTTAATATTTCGTGCATTGTTCTTTTAAGAATTATCTACATTATTAATGCGTACGCTGCAATAATGTTGCTTCCTTTACATTTACTCTACTTGAACATTATCACACCTCTCAGAAAATTAAACTCTTATAAACTCTATTGTTTTACATTCTACAAATTGTGCAGTAGTTTGAAACTAAGTGGTTTTGTTTTAGCATAAGGTGTAATCAGCAGGACTTAACATGTAGTTCCTGTGATATCTACAATGTTTATACAAATTGTAAAGGTAAAATCTACGAACTAATCACAATTACTACGTATTTACTTATAAATACTGAAAGGGTTAGTTGAAATAAAGTTTGCAGGGTAAAGGAGAGTCACCTGAATACAGAAATGCTATCAATTCTACATTTCTCAATGTAAAAATATTATACAACAGTATATAACTTACGATTAAATAACCATGACGTAAAACATTGTTGAAATAATTTGAAAAGGGTGGTGTAAAACTGGGGAAAACATGTTAGTAAGGCATGAATACATTTTATTCACAGTTGCAAGCAGCTATTTAGAAAAAGCAAGTTGTAAAATAACGAAAAGAGGAAATTCTTAGGGTCTGTTCATTCACATTCTGTATACAACCATAAATACTAACTAGCATAAATGTCTAGATGAAGAATTATTAAATTAATATATATATATATATAAATAAATAAATAAATAAATAAATAAATGTATATATATATATATATATATATAATCGCATTCAGATACTTTATATTAGTAAAGCTTTACGCTATGAAGATTGGTTCAGGATTTACGTTAAACGAATATATTAAATTACAGACGTGTACTAGTTTCCCTTAAATTGAAACGTAATCTTATCGTAAAAAAACGCCCTTTTGTTATCAAACAAAACTTTTATTTGAATAAATAATGAAATATGAAACAAACCGTCATTACTGAAAAGATAGGTTAAAATTCTATTCTAAAAGGTTAAAAAATAGTTACATTAAAATATAATAAATATTAAATTTCAGAATAAAATCAACAATAAAAGCGTCTTTTGTTGGCGTAAATATACATCTAGACTCATTTTATGAAAGTGTATAATTTTGTCTCTTTGATTAAATGATAAATTGTTTTTCCTCTTTGTCGTAGATAAATTGAGGATGTCTGTTATGTAAATTTGAGTTGTCATGAGCTCGATCTTTCATGTCAAAAGCAATCTCTTTCGCACGCATGCAGACATATAAAATTTAATCATTAGCTTTTCTACAGTTTCCTGGCAAATACTGAATATCGAGTCTTGTGTAGATTCAACGTTCTCCTTAATTATTACTGTTCGGATCTAAAATTGACAACTCTCCAGCTGGGATCTAATTCTGGAACTGTTACAGTCTATTCAAAAAGCAGTGAGTAACGTTTAAAGCAACCTAATCAAAAAGCGATTAGGATTTGCTATAACATTTTAGATGCTACGATGCGAAAAACTCTATTCAAAATTGGAATTTTTTTTTTTTAATTTAGAAACACCCTGCAAATATATCCTTCATATTTCTATTTTCTGTTCAACATTTCATGGGTTAAGTAGCTTTCAGAATTATCCTTAAATCTATACGACCCACATGGTAACTTAAAGGTTATTCCCTTTCACGCAATCATCTATTTTCAGTTTTAACAATTGCCTAAAATTACAAATCTTCACTATTATGACCCAATATATTAATCTGTTACTCAAAGTTAATAAATATTATATATTTAAAATGCTTTTTGATTAGTAGTATAACATGTAGTTAATCTCAGGAATCTTTCAAGCGTCTGTTTGAATTACAGAAATCGCAGTAATTATTATTTGTACATCCTTATACGGAACCGCTAATAAAACAATCCCATATTAGGTTCGAGCCGAGCCGCATTGTACGATATCGTGTCATCAATGATCAAGGCAGTGAAATAATATCATACTCAATAAATTAACTGATCGAATCTATCAACTTATACCAAGAACTAAACGAAATGTATTTTAAGAAAATTAAGACTTCAACGTTTCAATGCTAGTCAAAGGAAACCTGAAGGAAGAAAGATGAAAAAATATTGTCCTTGTGGCTTCAGCGTTCCAAGTTGGTGACACTTTTGACAGCTGTTGATGATGATGAACAACCTTCATCTGTAGAATTGATCTGTAGGCTAAGATAATTCTCTCAAAAAACGAAAACCTTCCAACGGAAAAGTTATCTTTGACTACTCTTCCGTTCTCTTCTACAGAACTGGTTTCCTGCATTTTTGTTTGTTCGGTTTTCTACCAATTCCCGTTCGCAAACTCGGGAAGCAAGATCTTATGAATTCCTTTTCTTTTGAAAAACAGAATTTTATTTTTTCTCTATTTTGATGATCGCATCTGCTTTGGAAGCTATCCAAACACTTTTTAAAAAGTCGAAATACATTAGAGGTTTACCATGTAACCCTTTCAAGAAATCTAGCTTAATTTCAAGAGCGGAATGATTTATTGGGGCACACTGCTTATTGAAAAAATATTGAGAAAAAGCAGAGATATTTTACTTGAGACGTTCTTTTCATTTCTTCCCGTGTTTTCTTTTATTAATCTCCACTGCATTTTCTATGCGACATATTTACACATATAAGTCGTTTAGAAAAGAAATGTCACTCAACATCGCAGCCCCGGAATTAAATCATCGCCACTCGGAGATATATCCTACAATAATTTACTTTTGATTGAGGACTTCCTTAATTCAATTCCATCTCTAACTTTTCAACCAAAATAATACATAATTTTAAGTATGCTGATCTAACTATGCAGGTAATTAAAAAATAATTATGACAGAGCACTCAAAAAGAATAATACTTCGCGTCTCCATAACTTCAAATAATATTTAAATTTTTTCCCCAAAGTTCTAAACTTTAGAAATCAGATTTTTTTTACATTAAATTTATGACTGTAATATATTAAATGTTCTATGTAACAACTAGGTAGGAATGTATGATAGAATAAATGAATTTTTCATGCTGCATTCTATGAATTCAGAAGCAAATGTATTCTGACAATCCAACGACAGGCATCGAATTATATTTCCTTCAAAGTGTGAGAATTTTTAATTACTATTTTACTGCAAAGAAGGGCATTTGTATCGTGGCATAAGTCCAAAGGGTACGCAAGAAACATTGCAAGAAAGAGCAAAATTACATTCTGTTGCAATACAAAACTCCGTAGGCCCTTGAGTATCCCTTACTATAAACATAATTAATAAACACACACAATAAGATCTATGGAGTCACTCAAAGAAAAAAATTATTATTTCTACTGATTTTGAATAATCTAATATACGCTATTTTCAGTAGCATGCCATTTATTATGAAATCTTAAGTAGTTTTTTCTACTAGCAAATCTCCTAGAAATGTTATTACAAATTTAACGTCACAGTAAAAGTCAGACTAGTTAAAATCTGGGAAAGACTTCACCCCATTAATTAACAATATTATAAGGGAATAACATGATTCAAATTTTCATGGAGTTGTAAAGTGATTTATTTCTGCCTGGAAATTCCTCGTTCATTGTGTGTATATTTGTGAATCTGCAACCACTGTGTGTGTGCGTGTGCCTAAGGCAGGAGGGGGAGTAAGAAATCAAATAATCAGCATCAAACAGAACAATAGAAAAAATCAGTCTTGTAATTATTATCCCTCCTAGAACTGACTCACAACCCACCCGCACGCAATATGGATTTGTGTTAAACAATTGCAAAATTTACTAAATTGAACGGAAAACACCTAAAAGGGGCAATTTCATAAATAAATGCATTTTCCTCTAGAGGCCTATTATAGACTGCTTACACGATGACAAACGAATAATGAAATCTTAGCCCCAAAATTTGTATTTGATCAATATTATTCGACCTTAAAACAGGTTGAATATAATTCTTTAAAGAGTCAAAAGGCATAGACAGACTCATGGATCATTCTAGACAGCTAAAAATTTCTATCAGAATTTAGTTTTTATAATAAAATAAAATCAATGGTTTTCAGACCGAATTTTGACTCTGAATAAGTTTCGAAAACGAGTCCTCTCATGGTGTCCCTCTAAAACTCCAGCTGTTGGAGTTAAAATAAATGAATCTTTTGAGACTAAAGTATTGATTGACGCAGTATGTGCTATTCTATATTTTTAATTTAGGGGTTAAGATAAAGTGTTACCTAGGGGTCTTTCGAATGACATACAGCCGAAGTAATGTGATCCCATCCAGATCATAGATTTATTTAATGTGTTGGAGTATTTAATTTTTTTTTATTTTGTTAGAGAATAAATGAAAAACGTTTGTTTACATTTCATGCCAAAAACTTTTCAGAGATTTTATCTTTGATTACTTAATATGCATAGTCATATCACAAAAGTTTTTTCCTAGTTCTATTGGAAAGAAAATGTAAGTTTTTAGTTAACAGTTAAGTTAATGTAAAACTAGTTATTAATAAAAAAATCTCAACTACACTAATATTATATTATGGAATATTAAAAAAAATACTTAATGCCTACATTTATTTTCAGAGCTTAACATGGAAATTTGTAACTCAATAAAGTGCAATTCTTTTTAAAAATAGCAATTGTGAATAAAAGATTACGTGATGATTATAGAAGTAAATTAATATCAGGTTAATGATAAAACTCCTAAAAGTGTATATGCAATCAAATGTAACAGTACGATCATATGTAACAGTAAGAAATGATCTATAATGGATCTAATCCATTTTGAAATCGTATATCTTAAACAGCAAAGTTTCAAGATTACGTCAGTTGAATTTTTTTTTTTTTTTTTTTTTTTGGGGGGGGGGGGGGGGTAGGTAATTTCAGTAGGCACAAAAGTTCTGATGTTCATACAGATATGATTCCTTCTAAATATTGAATAAACGTTTAAAACTAAGGATAAGGCTTTTTAATTCACGAATAAGTGAATTAAAAAGTACTTTTGCGTGCCATTTTTATTCAGGTGACAAGTAGATTGAGCTCGATCTGAAATGTACCTCAGTCAGTCTAAAAATAACCGGTCTTCTGTCACTGCATATCAAACCAAGGCAAGATTCAAAAGGAAAGGATATTAAACTATCTACTCGTCTCTTATACGACATTAGATTCAGAACGATAGCAAATGGGAGGCAAAAGGTCAATTAATCAATCACGCAGTGTTTAATTTTTTATTCTGGTATCTCGAGTCCTCGGAATCAGTTTCAAGCAAATTAAGCCGTCGGAACCACTAATATGCGTTGTTCAAAGGTTAGACACAAGTACGCCATTTGAATAGTATTTAACGCTACTGCCTAAGAAAAATGATGTGAATCGTATCCCTTTTACAGATGAACTCAACAAAACTATATATTTCGTATGAGATTTCGTTTCCCTGCAATAGCCTAACTGTATGCGTGTCATTACGTTCTACACACCACTGCATTCGCTTGAAAAAGTTGTGATCATCTTTGGATCAGGAGATAATGGCTCAATGTCCTGAACGCGAATGATTCGCTCTTTTCCGAAGGCCTGAGATTTGAAGTGCATTGGACTGGAGAGAGGGTGGAACCTATTATTTCTTGAAGAACCATTCAATTCAACGCTTTTTGCACCGGTGGTTTGAGATTTCGACACGATGGCTAAATTTTTACATCCCTGTTTCAGCTAAATATATATAATTCGGAATGACTTAAAGTTTTATTATGTATCAACTGAGATCCTGTGGAATAACGTCTTAATCAACAGAATTGTTGATCCATAAAAGCTAAAGTCCGTTGTTAGTACTGAGAGAAACAAAGTTATTTGAAACAATTGTTCGTATATTTTCGCCAGTGAAATATGAAATAATGATTTACTAGCAGCAACTTTGGTGTGAAATCATTTGTGAAAGTATAGCCTCGCGGTGTATTACGATCTTTGTTAAATTTTATCTCTGATGTAGAAAATTAGTTTTTAGATTTGTAGTGTCCTTATGAGTATATTGTCCTATATTAAATTAATACTTACTTTTAATATCATAATTAAACTTTTCATTTTTCATATGGTTTCCACATGCACGTGTTTCTTTACGTGTGTATTAGCAAAAGTTTGTGCATTTGAAGTTGAACGCCAAAATTTAACGTTCTCTACTAAATAAATCATACGATAAGTGTCCATGATAAATGTAAAAACAATAAATTTATGTTAGGGGGAATAGAAAAGGCACAAAACGTGTGTCGTGTGTTTTATTTTAATATTAAACCAACTGCAAATCGTACAAACACAGCGCAATAGTATTATCTACCATGCACTCAATCAGTTGACAACGCTCATGCTATGGGGATATAGCATTGATCGCATACGTTGCATATAGCAATTGTCAGATATATTTTATGGGGCTAGGGAGTAAGGATGGGCTTGAACTGAACATCTACTGTAAGTGTTTTGGTGGGGTTATAATAGATTACAACTATTTCTCCTTTGCAGAATTTCAATCAAATTGGCTAACTAGAAAATCCTAAAATGCTGCATATTTCAATCAGCGATTAAAGATTATTTGCTCCAAGTAGAAATTATGTCATCAGTAATGTATACAAATAATCAAAGACACTACTGATTTTGATAACTTAATTTTAATATAACAAATAGGATTTTTCTTTTTGAAATGTTAATTCATATTTCCTTTCACTAATCCGAGGTTGAAAGTGACAAAAATCTAAAAATGTTAGTTATTTTAATTCTAAACTATACATTATTCTGTTTAGAACATATAGGTTATTAATTTCTTTCTCAAAGTTATATTCAGTTATATTCAGAAGAAAATTATAGAATTGCAAAGCTCTTTGAGAATAATAAATGAACATTTTAAAGAATGAGATTACAGCTTTTATGATTTTTAATGAAAAAGATAGAACCTCAAAAAAATAATAAATGCATTTAAACCTCAGTGTGTAATTACTTATTATTAAAAAAAATGGAAATGATGTTATTTAACTCTTTCTGTAATTCCAAAGCTGTAGATACAAAAATAACAGAATAAAAGTATTTTTTATGAGCTTATAACTTCCTTAAATAATATCTAAATATGAACCGCGTTTGTGATTATGGTTTTGTTTTCCCAATTCTTTTAAGATGCAAAATTTTCATATTTTTAGATATTGTTGTAGTAATTATCTATTCAGAGTAAGTTTCTCCCTCTCCAATACCTTTCATTGTCGCTCAATTCTACTAACGTCAAAGTAGTGAAAAATGGAGGATAAATGAAGGTGTTTGTGCAACCCTCAAATGAAGGCATTTAATATGAAAGAATTTGGCCACATCTTCATTTATTTTTCATGGTACAGCGGGGGTGCGACCCCGAAGTTAGCCCCCGGGCATTTAACACGACGCTGAGCCGCCGATTCCAAAGGTGTTTATGACCGCATCTGGTGCTCTTGTCTGATAAAAGGAAAGACGATTGGGGGAGAAGAAAAAACGCACCTGTCTATCCTCTTCAGAGTCTGCTGAAACTGATAAATGATGCTAGGTATCTGCATTCTCTGAGATTCATTATGTCGCTTGAAGCCAGCCCAAGATCTTCTATTTAGAAGTTTGTCGATGTACAAACCTGAGATCTTATCTCCGGGCGGTCCTTCTCCATTATTTTATTTTAAGAAAGCATTCATTGAAAATTCCTAAAAAGTTGCTCTTATTTGCACTTTTTGTGTGTTTCGTCGGGAGATGTCTGACCCGAACTCGGAAAAGGTGAGTTAGGCCTTCAGAATAATAACTAGGAAAGGGAGCAATAACTATAATTTTGTACAATACGCGCGATCTCGCTCCATGCATATTAACTAATATTACATTACAAACGCCTACCATAAGCACATTAAGATGAAAATTCCACGGCCCTCGAAAAGCCATTTAGTCCATAAATATAGTAGAAAAGTACAGATTTTAATAATTAATTAATATATATATATATATATATATATATATATATATATATATATATATATATATATATATATATATATATATATAAGAAATAGATGATAGAGAAAACCAGTAATAGCCCTAAAGCTACTTGCAGCCAGGAACAAATAACATGAAAAGAAAAGTATGAAAGAGGTTTTAGACAGCATCTCTTCATCAGCGGTGTCAATACTGTCTAAAAACCAATGGATTGTTTCCGATGAGTATGATCTATACAATAAACACACTCAGACACCGTACAATCCATGAAAAAACAGAAGAATTGATTAAAAATTGAATAAAAGTTACTTAACCAAAGAACACCAAGCCTGGCGCTAGACTCTTATATATATATATATATATATATATATATATATATATATATATATTAATGCGATAATGGAAAATTCATACCTACTAACAAAAAATAAATAAATAAAACTTTTGGATAGGTTTTTAATTTATTAATGATTACAATAATCTTTTATTTATCAGGCAAACACACATTTGGGAAAAGTTCTGAATTTATAACTTACTTTTGTGAGAATATAAGGGAAACTGATTATCAGATTTTGTTGTTTATACAGAGAAATATTTAATTCTACTTTATTACATTGAGACCGAACAAATATACAACTAAATATTGAATGAATTTCGCCTTCAGCAAAGGCTCTGTATCTTGATTTATATGATAAAATTTAAATTGGTTGTAACGCCATTAGTTGTTCATTTTTTAACAAACTGTTTCTTTTAAAGCCTACATTCAAAACTAGTTTTATTATTTTGTTGTTTGATATACTCTCCATAAGAAAATAACATGAAACTATTGATTTAGTTGATTTCGTTTCGTCTCTTCGTTAATAGCGACAACAATACTATTGTACTTAAAGATGTATCTTTCTTATTATCCTGCGCTTAAAGATATAAAAATGGGGGCTATAAGCATCTGCATTCTGAGCATTTGTAGTGCAACCCGGTAAAATCTATTATGATCTCCGACCCGAAGGGAAAATACACATGGAAAAAACAAACTAACCAGCTTGACACAAGTGAGTTAAATGTTAATTATCCAAAAAGTTTTTTTGAAAAACCTTCTAAAGCTAAGTATAGCTTCTAAAGCTAAGTAAGCTAAGAAATCTTCTAAAGCTAAGTATAGCTTTCAACTAAACAAAAAGTAGTGAAAAGTAACGCACTGACGTTAAATGTTTTACAAACTGATGTTTTTGTATAAAACGTGGAAAATATGCACTTTGCCGTTTGAATAGACAAACAAAATTTTTTGTCCCAATCAAGAAAATGAACACCATTTCCTGCTGTATTTTTACCTCCCATTCTCATTGCTTGTTCTTTGTTCTTTGTTACCCGAGGAATTTCTCTTTTCAGTGAAAAACTAAACAAAAATACTTAAAATGTGAAAATGAAATTACTCCTCACCTGCCACTGGCAATTTTTTCTTTGTCTTTAAAATCTTTTCAGCGTGCATTTCAAAAGTATTTTTTTTAATCCATTATATTTTATTCCAAGGTATTTTCCATGTTTATTTGCGAACTAGAATTCATTTTTAAATATAAATTTTTCATAAATACCATAAATTTTACACACATGAAACATTTTTGTGTTTTTCCGCTTCTTTTTAAGAATTGCCACCCTTCTACATAATATCCAATCTAAATAAATGTGTAGGCTTATTGCGGTCCAATTGGGAAACGACACAATATGACAACGAGCGAGCGAACCAATGAAAAACTAGTTTTCTCTCTCGGGCTGCAGAATTTCCTTTTCAATATATATTCAGTATTCAACTATTAAATTTTGGACGTGAGAAGTATAACAATATTAATGTTTCTTTCTCTAAACAAAATATAGCACCTAAAAGTAATCGTTATCCTGGATAATATGAGAAGAGTTCAGTTCTCAAAGCCTTCTATTATAATAGCATAGAATATAATGCTAATCAACACTTTGATGTTTTTTTTGTTTTTTTTGTTTTTTTCCGATTTCACCTTTTCATTTTTACCTTTAAATTTTGCAATAAAAATGCACAAGTGTGTAGTTAAGGTTAGGTTGAAAAATAAATCTATTTTGAGTGAATATAAAATTTAGCACTCAGGATTTATCCTGAGTACTAAATTACAATATACTAAAACAATATTACAATATACTTAATGTAATATACTTAAAGTTACAATATATAGTTGATGTTATGTTAAAAATAGCTTATTATGTGTGGATTGTTCATTATTTTATAAAAAAGGGGTATTAAAAAATTATTCATCAAAGCACGAGAAAAAGAACTGTATATTATCTGAAAATTTCTCTGTCTTTTTCCCACATTCACGCATAATTAATGTAGTTAACTGTATAAATGCTTTACTTTTATCTATACTCTCTGAATAAGATAATCGTTATTCAAAATGTCACTTCCTTTTTTGAAAGGTATTGAAACTACACACAATTGAAAAACATAGGTAAGGAATGTGACCTCCAAACGTAAATTTGCAAAAGGAAGTTCCACAGAAGCTAACGATATAGTTAATAAGTATTGGGCTTAGAATAATACTAAAATCTTAGAATTATATTTAAGAATATTTTTACAGAGAGAGAGAGTTACCATGGGCCTATGTCACTGTTGAATTTTTAAAATATCCACAATGAATTAAAATCGCACGTGCTCTAAAGAATTTAAACGTTTCTCAAGTTTTAATCAGTTTTAAAACGTCAAAGTAGATGATATATATAGAGAGAGATTATTTCATGTGAAGCATTTACACTGTTTTAAAATTTCTCTACATTCTATATCAGGCCTGCAACTAAAATCATTGCCAAATCAAGTGCTTATGCCTCAACGTTCACTTCGAAAAAATGTGTTTCAGAGCACTTAAAACTTTGCATAATACATTTAAAAGTATTATTTTTTCAAGATTATTACAGTAAAGTCTGTCCCTACGATATATCTAGGTTTTAAGAAGCAAATGCAACGTCTTTAGTTATACTGTTGGTTTTGATTACGTTGTAATATATTTATTATAATTTATTTCAGAATTTAATTCAAATTTCAGGGAGCAAGTGGGAATGTCTAAAGCTAGTTATTATATTTCCCTTAAATTCTCTGCTGTTCCTTGACATTATCTAAGTATTTCAACTATATCTATAAAAAAATTGTTTATATTCATGTTATATGGGTTGTGGGAGGAGCAGAGAATATTATAATTCAACGCGAATTTATGATTGGGTAATTCTTCAGTTATAACTTTCTACGCAAAGATTAAGTTCCTTTTCTGCCCCATAATATTCTCGGTGATTAATATTGAGTTTAAAATATAAATTGATAAATATGATTTTACGATGTAAATGTAAATGTTATCATAAGTGAGAAATATCATTCTTTAGCAAAACGTAGAAACAAAATCCTTTTTCTATTTCATTATGAAAATTCATAGTGCCAGGAGCAACTTATTTGGCAATTATATGTTAAACATCGGTTTAAGCATATTTACTGTAAATAGTAAAACTATCCAGCACTATTTAAAGTAATACGTAATATATCATTCATCCACTATGATTATCAAAGTTATTGTCTAACTTCATTATCAATTCATGAAATTATGTTTCCAGGTTATCTTTAAAAATATGTGTTTAATAACGTAATATTCCTAATTGAAAAGATAAATTTAAAAACTGAAACTCCCTTTGAAAAAATATACTACGCTTACATTGAGTTGCAATTTGCAAAATACAATTTTCGTAATTATGAAGCAATTTTTAAAATAGAATATAAATGAATGGTTCTAAAACAGGAAAACATTTCTAGAATATGTTACTGTGCATTTTATACATATTAATGATAGTAATGACTCTGTTTAACATATTGTTTGCTATACAATACGATTTTACCATACCTAATAATTTATATAAATTAAAAATGTGCATTTTCAAAATAAAATTTTCAATCTGTGACACACACATGAGCGTAAAGTAAACATCATTAACTGAACTAACATTTTGAGTCAAGTTACCAATAAAAGCAGGAAGAATTATTTTCATTACATTAATTTATACTTTACAACAGATTAGAATGCAAAAAGTAGTACCTTAATAAAACGTACCTTAATAAACGTAGTACCTTATTACGTTATTAAACACATATTTTTAAAGATAACCTGGAAACATAATTTCATGAATTGATAATGAAGTTAGACAATAACTTTGATTATCATATTGGATGAATGATATATTACGTATTACTTTAAATAGTGTTGGATAGTTTCATTACATTACATTAATTTCATTACATTAATTTATACTTTAAAACCGATTAGAATGTAAAAAGTAGTACCTTAATAAAAAGAGATAAGATTTTACTTTCGCGTCCTTGAATTGCATAGATATTTGATTATTATAAGCGAGTATAACTTTATTATAAGCGAGTTCGTTTCGAAGCATGCTTATCTTTAACAAAGTTCCAGTAAAATTGATATTTTAGTCTAATCTTTGCAATTTTTCCTCCTTCAAATAGTTCGCTAAACATAATAAGATATGAAAGGTGTACGGCATGTAAGAAAAGTGTGTACACATGATATTAATAATTTTAATGTTCAAACCAAATATTTTGTCACATTTGTTGTAGAAATAGCAATGATGCAAGCATGCAGTTTTGTTCATAAAAAATATGAAAACGCAATCATAATTTGTATACTTTAAATACAATATAACTAACGAAAATGCTTTATCAGAAAATTAATATAAATTCGAAAAGAAAAATGGACTGAAAAATTGAATTTTCCCAATTCCCTTTGGCATTCACCTTTGAACAAAAGAGCACTGCAGTTTAAAATAAGGCACTTTGAGCAGACCCAATCTTTAGAAAACAACTTCCCCTACAGCTCTGAATCTCTTTCCCAAAAGTTCATGCTCCTCTATTAACCTTTGTTACCATCATTCCCCGCCTCCCTATTTAACACACTTCCTCTAGATTTCAGCCGCTTGTACTGAATTTTACTTATCGAGTTTCTGAAATCTATTCATCTGTTTCCGAAATGATCTTCCGTTTTATGTTTAGATATAAAATTAGCTATATTTGTGCAGATTTAAATTTGACCATTTCAATAAGAATAATATCAGAATAAACAGAGTATATCATTACGTGTGAGAACTTCTGGTTAGTCTTTTTTTTTTCATATATTGCAGTTAAAATTCCCTGGTCCAACTATTCTGATAGAATTTTTTTTCTCTTTTTTTTAACGTTATGTGCTTCCCATAATACAGCAAGAATAGCAGTTTTAAATAGATAATTCTACCATATTGAAGTTGAAGGGAAACTATGACAGAAATTTCTCAGAAATTCCCCATGGCAGATATTCTCTTAACGGAGATCATCATTCTTTTCTTCCGATTATTATAAATTTTTAGTAGTTACATTAAGCCCAGCCCCTGATAGCTACATAATTTTCTACTCCCCTAAAAATAAAGTAACTGCAGCTATTTCTTTTCCATTAAATTCCATTCTCAGTTACAAAGGCAGAAATACGGCTGGCTAATTCTACTTTGCAATCATAGTTTTTCGTACCTCCCTTTCTAGGAATGTCGTCTACATTATTTTGACCTCACAGATTTTTGTATTGGATTTCAATTATACTGTCATTCCTGAAACTTCCGCAACGTTTCAGAAGATATTTTTGAACTAAAACATCCACTTTGCAGATAATTAAGCTTTTAATAGCATTCAAATATCAGGGTTATTAATAAGTTTTATTTTATTGAAAACCTATTAAGAGTAGAGAAACGGATAACTAGCTGCATCAGAGTCGTGGAAAATGAATTCTTTCACGTTTAGATATTATATATCATTATTATTATTCATGATTTTTGACAGTGACAATAAAAAACTGAAATCAATATTACATATATATGGAATAAATGTATTCCTTGTATTTAGGTAAGTCTGATTACAGGTGGCTATCCACAGAAGAGACCGTTTGGGGCTAAGACCCTCCCCCCCCCCCCCTGCGAAAATGGAAATGCCACGAATATCTCCTCTCTTAAATCTTGATCATATTAACCAAATTTAAAACATGGGCAAAATAAAGCTGTAACATAGTTTTTTTCATTTATAAATTGAAAATTACCGTATCAGTAATGTAATCTAACACCCACACACACAAAAAAGGGAAAAGATTTATGCAGTATGATCACGTATAGTATGGGCGTAACACATTTACAACATATAAATCGCGCTAAAGTTTACACAGTTATAAACATTATAGTGCACTGTTTCAAAAACTTAAATACTTTTTTTTGCATAGTGGTAGATCGAAAATTTCAATAACGGAAGCGCAAACTCCCGAATAATCAATTCTGCAAGTGTGAAAAAGCCTCGAGGGTCAACTGGGTAGCTTTAACAGCTGCATGGTGAATACTTGGATACAAAGTGCTACAGTATTTGAAGGTAGTTTTAGTATCGCTGCTCAAAAGACGTAACCTTGAGTTCTAGAAGCCTAAATAAATGTGAGCCAACAAGAATATTTTAAAGAAATAGAATAACAATTGAATTATGTATCAATTACTTCTTTTCTACCAAAAATCGAGTAGAAACTGACTGAGGATTTTCCGTTATGACAGACGCATCTACAGATAAAGTATAATTATAAAGAGAGGGAGAAAGTTCAAAATATTGTTTTTACGTCTTTCAAAATGAATGATTATTAGGTTTGGAATAAAACTAACATACAAAAGGGAAAAAAAGGATCGCTGATGGAATATCTAGAAATCTTGTGCTGTGGGAAATCAACAGTTCAATAACAACAATAACAAAAAATTCCTAAAGTATTCTACCAGTTCGAATTTTTGCATGAAATAAAATTTCGCTCGTCGAGTATAATCATGTGTTCAAGCATTCTTTAATGATTAAAATATCCAGAGGTTTTCATAATTGTTTTAAGCGTAAATTTTAGAAGAATCTTTTTAGAAGTAGGGAAAATGATTTAAGTAGCATGCCTTAGCAAGCCTTGTGAACTTATGAATCTTAACATATTACTATAACTTTTGAAGATGTGTTTTGATAACCATATCTTTTTTTTCTTTAGTATTCTATGATAAACACCTTTTCTCCCATATTTTTTATCAAATTGGCTAGTTTTATATTAATTAAATATTTATATTCACTTGTTTCATTCAATATTTTATGTAAATCAAAAATAAAAAAGTTTTAAAGTGGGCATCAGAAAATATTGTATAAAACATGAGCATAATGAAATCCTTTATACTCATACTATAGAAACGAAAAACTGAGTATGTAACATTGGTTTAGGGTAATGCTATAGTTAATTTTACACTTAATAAGAGCAAGCAGTCAAAAGTTAACTATAAAAAAGTCATTCCTTTAAAGACTCATTCCATTTTTTTCTAGCAAAGGGGGAATCGATATAACCACTATTTCTTTTTAAAAGTTTTATTTGCAATTCTGAACAAATCGTCAAAACCATTTTAAATTCTGAGACACAAATTAAGATGCTGTTCATCAATGTTAAAGGGTAAGCATACATTTCCCAACAATAGTTTCCCTCTAGAAAATTTGTCAGAGGTCCAAACTTTAGTTTTCCTGGCAAAGAAGCTTCAGGTTTATTTTCAAATTAATTATGAGTCATTTAGTTATGGTGGTAAACCCTGAACAACAAGTGACTTATTAATACATCTGTTGCACGTAATGTTTAAGCCATCAAAATTTCTATAACAGTATTTTTCAGAAATTTGGAAAAAATTCTTATTGCAGTACAAGTATGTAATTAATCCAAGTAAATTTTAACTACGATATACAGGAGTAAATATGGTACTCGTTGATCATAATATTTTCTTGATTTAAATAAATTCTACAAAAACCCGATGAAATTCAATATTAACAGTAATTTCTTTTATGAATATATATATATATATATATATATATATATATATATATATATATATATATAGTGGAATCTCGATCGATCGTTTTCGGATCCATCGTTTTTCCGTATGTGTCGTTCATTTTATCCAGTCCCAAAGATCATATTGCTTTGTTATGTTTCCTCATCTATCGTTTTCCATCATTTATCGTTCATTACAATCAGTCCCTTGAAAAACGATCCACTGTATATATATATATATATATATATATATATATATATATATATATATATATATATATATATATATATATATATATATAATTAATAAATCTTTCAGTGCTTAATTATTCATTGTTACACAGATAATAATACGGTTAATTCAGCAGTCAATCCCGGGAAATAAGTTAGTGTAAAGGGCAGTCGTTATCTATGTTGTATGCTGGGAATATAAATCCTATGTCTCGGAACCGAGTTTAATATTAAAAAGTACTAAATTCATTTTATTTCAGTTTTAAATGTTCTTTGATGATTGCTGATAGTCTATCAGTCGCTGAGGAATTTTTCAGTGAATACTTTTCTACGCTGGTTTTTGAAATATTAAAATAAAATCCCATTTTTTTTCGATAAAATCCCAATGTTTTCTTATTACAAACAATAAAATAGGTAAGATGAAACGAACATATTATTTCAGGTGATACACAGTGTCTCTGTTAAAGAGATTTAACAAAGATATTTGAAACATGCCCGAATATTTGTTGTATCTGTTTTTCTCTTTCTTGAAGGAATGAAGCTGTATTAACGTGGGGCTCTAATGAATGTGAAGATGCAATCACCATTCATTTTACGCAAGTTTCCCCCGTTCCCTTCCAATGAATCTTCATTCGAATCAAATATGTCATTCCGTCTTTTGTTCGAGGGATTCCGGTTTGGAAAAATGGCTAGCTTGTACTTTGGTGAATGCATTAACAAGATTCATCATTATCCCAAACCTAATATTTCAAAAATGTTACGCATTGAGACGTAACATTTCCCAGCATTCCAGGAATGTGTTTAGTTATTCTAAATTTTAACGTCTCATTTTCTTAGATTAATCTCCGTACATTTTTATCACGCCTTGTCCAGGTGATTAGCACTTCGTTGACCAATTTGTCAGCTTTCTAAGAATTATAATTGGCGGCATCTGTTTTAACAAATCCCTGACAAAGACTTCATAAATTCATCTTAAAGTAAAAGAGAGCTCTGTTATTAACATGTCCACCTGTCGAATTTAATCTAGGGAATCGAAATGATACATGATATCTCGATTATCTGACACTGGCAGGAACTCAGGAAGCTTAGTCCTCTTTATAAAGCAAGCCGGTACTAATAATGGAGAGGGGAAAAAGAAACACAGGAAGGAATTAGTTACTTATTTAGCTCAAAAAGCGTCTACAGATGAATATCGCACCTGATAAGGGGCTGCTAGTAGTGCTTCCAAGCAATTACAAAATCATTGAATAAATAAATAATGATGTTTAAGGCAATTTTAGCAGATAAAGGCGGGGAAACGTGTCGTTAAGAGCTGATATTTAACTAGAAATAAAGACGGAGGGAGTCACCTTCATTTGATATCTCAATCCCCGTCCTGAGAAAGTCGGCACGTGTACGGAATCCTCAATACAAAAATAGGGGTCATCTTTCCCAGATGCTTAGTCTGGCGAATAATATCTGTTTCGGGCTTTCTACGAATCTGTTGAAAGTTAGTTCACTGGAAATATTTCGGGGCCCCAACAATATTTCTTGGACGACATTTCCCCAACAGAGAAAATAGGTTCCTTGAATATCTTCGTATAAGAGGGATATGAAATGTTTCGAAATTTAGGTCCAGTTTGTGATTTTGGGATAAGAAAAAAAAATTGAAAGGATACAGAACCACATCATAAATAAAACTGCCGAGACAGCTCATGTTCAGACAGTTGTTCGGTAGCTGGGATAAGTAATAGCTAGATGTACCAATCCCTACTTTGAATCAGTGGAACGGACTGCATTCAAAGATATTAAAGACATAAGAGAATTTTGATAAGTGTCATTTCCTTTTCTAATATACTGGTAACATGACATACGAAAAAAAAAAAAACCCCGAAAATTCCTTGCAATTTTAATCAAGCTTAAATTGAGAATGGAAAAAAAAAAAGAACTTCCTTTCGTCCGAAAGTTTGTTTTAAGAGCTAACGTATAATTGAACTTTTGTTTCATAAATTATTTAACTTTATTTTAAAATGTATTCAGAGATGTTGCTATTACCCCGAAGATGTCGAAACAACTTTTCTTAAAGGCTGTTCCTTGTAACTTTGCAGTTTAAAAAATTAATAATTCTACCGCAAATTGTTGTTAGTAAAAAAAAAAAAAAAAAAAAAAAAAATCCCCGTTAAAAAGGATTCCCCCAAAACTTAAAAAAGACAATTAATTTCAAAGAGAATATTTCAATGCATTCTTTACTTCATATCAAATAATAAATACAGTATTCTTGTAATTTACGGCAAATAGTTTACAATTGTTCAGTAGCTGGGATGAATGATAGCTACTGGTACCAATCAGTACTTTGAATTAACGGATCGGACTGCTTTCAAAAGTATCAAAGGCACGTGAAAATTTATCGTGGGAATAGTTCTTAATACTGTTCACTCAAAATTCAAAGAATGCTTGAATAAAAAAGTTTCGTAAATCTACGTCAAATTCGATCTAATTTATGGGGTTAAATATGTAAAATTTACAATTAAGGACAAAGTTGTACTTTTTAGCAGTAACCAACCAATTATTTTTGAATTTTTTTTTTTCACGGTGGATACAAAGTATTGATAGTTCCCTCAATCACACAAGAAAGATGTAAACATGTTTTGCAGCAATATCGTATTTAAGAATACTACATTCATGAGCAAAACTAAAAATTAATATTTAATCATGGCAGGCAGCCTTTAGCACTGAATATGGATGAAACATTATTGGAGTAACCTCTAAATTTTCGCAACAATTTTCGCTTTCCGTTTATGTGTGAGCTCAAAATTAAAACTAATTTTTAGTCATTTTGATCTTAATGAAAAGTTTGGAATTCCTTGTAAAATCGAGTAAAGGACTTAATACGCATAGTTCAAAATGTGCAATTGTTAATGAATCATTACACATTATTTATGTCAAAACAAACTTAGAGACATACGTACATGTACATATGTAATGTACATATGTATAGCTTTGTCCCTAACTATAGAATACATTATGCTCCCCAATCGTTGCAGTTAAATAATTGCATAATCAATCATAATTCTACTTTAATCATTCATTTCATTGTCAAAGTATTAATATAAAAATTATAATTTTCAATATGTTTGTATAATATCCTTATTTTTTTTCTGTAAAATGGTTTGAATTCTGGAACGAGGGGCATTGATTTTTCTTATAAATTTCATTAAAAGGAATTTAAAAAATCACTTGCGCCTAAATAATGTCCATTAATGTCTTTTATTTATTAACTTATACATTAATTGCTTTCATTTTTCTTCTTTTATATAAAAATTCCATTTTTGCGACAGTTTTAATGCTGAAAATTGATTTTTTCTTGTATAATTGTATTTGATTGTTATGAAACTCCCATAGCCAAATGCATTTTAATTTTATAAAACTAAAATAGTGATTGTCTTAAAGCTAAACATCGCAACTACGCCCAGAAAATAGGTATCTTAAATTTTTACAGATTTTTTTATTTCATTTTTAACAATGAGCAACCTAAAATGGAATCACCAAAACAGGGCCTCATTTGGAAAGGGGATGCAAAGCGTTAAAAAGAGGCCCAAGACTCCTCATGTCACAAATATATTCTTCACGATATAAAGAACCCTAACTAAGGAGCCTCTATCAGGGGGTAAAAAAATAGGGGTGTCTTAAGGTCCTTGCTTCGCTGTACTCGAAGAATTTTGGAAGGGGGGGGGGGGAATGAACCATAGCGTCGTTCTGGTGTTATTAGAAGGGTGATGTGGTGACAAGTGGGAAATGTCGGTTCAATGATGTAGAAGAAAGATCTATAAAAACTGCGCGTTTTCCCCCTACATTAGTTATAAAATCTAGCCACTTTTTTTCTCGAACAAATATTTGTGATTACTTTTTTAATTTCGATAGACATAAATGAAAAAATAAGCCCTAAAAAAAACTGTAACTAAGTTTCAACTCATCCTGTAACCGCTTGCTGATGATTATTCATATTTTAAAATAAGTGGCCTATTTTATAAAATTACTAACATACATGCTTTTTGGTCAAATAATTAGAAAATGTCTTGATAAAAATGTTGAATATATATAATTTTTTTTTCATGGGCAATGAAATTTCTCATTATTATCGAAAAACAAAATATTTTTTCCCTTATATAATATTTGCACGTTTTTACTCAATGGCAGCAAAGTTTTGATTTATTTTAAAACGTACTTAATATTTAATATGAGAAATTATATCTAAGTTTTGTTAAATTTTTTTTCCAAGAGTATAAAAAATTTTAAGTTCGAAAATGAATGGAATTTGGCCATAAGGGAAGAAAGAATTTTCCACCTCAATATATTTTAACTAGAAACAAAATTTGCAAAAGAAATAAAATAAATTGACACAATTTGAGGAATTCATATACATTAATAGTTTTTCATTGCTGTAACAATACAGAGACTGTATTCCCATTTCAAGTTGTTTTTTCTTTCTATTTTATATAGAATAACGAAAAAAAAATCTAAATGCTGAGGTAATTAAACTTTCTGCACCTTTTCATTGCATCATTTTGAGCATTTGTATCTTTAAAAGCATAAATTTTACATCACAAAGCACTTAATAGCATCATAGATCCACTAAATTCGATAAGATACACTAATTTTGTATTTTCTATTTCAAATTCCATAAATTCAACCTAAAAATGTTTCCATCAAAATAACATTCATCTACCATTAAAATTGAATGCATCAATTTTGTCAATTCTGAAAGTGAATCAATTTCAAACTACAGGATTTTCCTGCATCAATATATCATTTCTGCAATTGATTTGGGGAAGGTTCATCTCACTATACTAGGAAATGTAGCTTCCATCATTATTTAAGAGTGAAGAGTTCATATCTGTATGATTACTCGAAACGCTTGGATTGTGGATACGCTCATATATTTAAAAATTTCAAATTTTTGAATAGTTTTAGTCATCGCATTTAATTTTCTACGTCATGGATTATCGTAAATGATCATGAAACTTTGTTGTTATTCAGATGGATTTTATTAAAAGTTATTTAAATATGCATTTCAACATTTTACCTCTCAAATTTTAGTTAAAGGGAAAAATGTAAATTTTTAAGAATATCACATACGGTATGTTTGAAAGAGACTTTAATGAGATTTTCAGTGGAACCTGTCTCTTAAACCAATTGAATTGTTGTATTCATCAAACAACGTACACTGAAACAAATAAATATATTAAACAAAATAAGACATTGGTTTGGTTTTTCAAAATGTTTAGTATTTTTTCTCAGAATCTACTGACTTTATTTGATGATTATGTTAAGGAAACCTCACTTTTTTGTTAAATATCAATTATAAAATTTTTCTGGGATGCGAATGTTTTGTGCCTTTGATGATTTGTCGATTTGCATTAACTAAGCGACAAAAAAATCTGTTTTTACGTAACACAAAAATAACAATAAAGGTCATTACAATCAAAGGGAAATACACAAAATTATTTTGCGCTCTAAAAATATCTAATATTTATGATTTTTCATCATAATTCAAACATCTTAATCTTAATTTAACATTTTAATTAAAGAAAATTTGATGAATAAAGTGGAGGCACAAACAGAAGAGTAAACCAGTATGAGAGGACCTTTATAATTGGGGAAGTACTTTAAATTTTAAAAGCCATAAACCTAGGTTTCAGAAACATATTTCGTATTATGTATTTTCATCATATATTAATAGAATTATTTATTTCATGTTATCACAAAGTTTTGCTTCATGAATGAGAGGTCAGTCTACTTCAGCTTAAAACATTTACAAAATTTTGTTAAACAAATAGCTCCACAATTAAGTAACTTCATCTCTTAAAATGGCCTCAATATAGATAAAATTAGGGCCATTTAGATAAAATATCCCACTATATTTCCTTCACAAATATTTTTTTGACCTATATTAAGAAAAAAAAACCCCTAAAAATAACCTTGTATTAAACTCTTTATTTACCTCTCATATCTATCTGGAAAATTTTAAAATCTTTCTCTTTCTCAAATATTCTAAAAGTGATATGCCCTTTTCAGAATTTTACGAATATATCAAGAACATAAGGAACTTTGCGTTACAATTCTGTAATTAAAGAATTTTAGTACATTTATTAATGGAAACTGTATACTACTTTTTCTCACAAATTTTAAGAAATTAAGGCAAGGGCAGGTTTCAAAAAGCGTTTTACTAGACGGCAGTAAAATTTTTTCACCTTTGAGTGCAAAAATACTGAGGAAAAGACTAATTTTTCTCGGTGCTGGGAAAAGAGAAATCAGGATCATTCGTGTTAAAAAGGAAGTATTCACTGCTCAACATTCTGTCTAAAAAAATACACAAATAACTTACGTTTCCTTTATTTGGGAGAGAAAATGTCTTTAACGAAACACTACATTATGCTACACTCTTACGGTAAGAAATTATTAACAGAATATAATAAATCGAGAATATGTTTGGAAAGATAGCGTCTTATTTTCAAACGGTGAATTAAAACATTCTCTAACTGCATTTGTATCTCATTTGAAGTTATGTTGAAAGTTCCGAAAAGTTGGGGGAGATTTGGCGCTCTTCCAAGCACCACTTAAAACAATTTCAAGAAAATGGATTAAAAAAGCGTACGAAGAAAAATGTTTAAAAAGAGTTTAGTTTGCCGAAATAACAAGAAAAACCTATAATAATTGCCAGGAATGATCCAATTAAACTCCTTTTAAACAGCAATAACTCTAATTCTCTCGTTTCCGGCCGTTAACATAACATGTCATGAACTCTAGGCTTTTAAACATTATTTAAATATTTTTTGCCGTTTAATTCACAACTTTTTATTTAAAAAATGATTAATTAGCAGTGATACTGGAAGGAGAAGTGAAACATAATAAATAAATTAATAAAAGAATAATGCTGATAAAATTTCGAAAAATAACCAGTCAAAGGATACTTGTTACACTGTTATTACACTTGGATCTCCCTCCCCTTTCCCAAAAATTTCCCTGATACAATAATCTACTGCTTGGGAAAGTCAGAGAGTAAATAGTTTTTATCGATGTATGTAAAAATTATATGAGAAAAATAAGCTCTAATATATAATCACAACTTCTAACAACCGATTGTAAGCGATACACCTTAACCAAATATACTCGTACATAGCACTTCCACCTCACGGAAACAGCTGTGGTCGCTGAAAGAAAGGTTATTTAATCCAGCTTAAAAAAAGGATACCTTGATGTCTAAAGTTTAAAAGTGGATAGGTCGAGACATTAAGCAAAGAAAGGCTGGATGGTCTTTAAAAACACATTTTTTATCATTCGCTACCTTATTTGAAGTGCCTCAAATTACTGGTACCAGTTGGTTTAAGAAGATACGCTTACATTTAGAAAGTGTTGGAATTCACAGGGCCACAACATATGCTTATGGCAGATAATATGCTTATACAAGAATCAAACATAACACGAACAGATTCGCAGTGCTATCGAAAGGCTTTTTCCTTCTCCACAATGCGTGTCGTTACAAAGTGAGCCATTGGTGTTCTACGAGTTCAGGAACTGTTCCTGAAAGGGCGACTACCATTGACCTTATGACGTCTACCATTGACGTCTGTTTTCCCAAGTCTTCGTATTCAGTGATACCATCAGTGGTGCCTAATCCAACAATAGTGTCTTGCAAATTGTTTAGACGTGAAACTTACATGTGTTTTAGAACAGATGACAGTTTTAGTCCTGTTTAGAGGAAGTCAGGAGAACAAGTTTGATTAGCAATTGCCTTAAGAGTCCATTGCGAATACTTGCTCTGGGATCTAGCGACTGCAGTATTTACAGCCCTAGTACCTTTAAAATGCAGTTTCATCTGTTAGTGACTCATTGAGGAGATCTTAAGACCTTTTACAGTGCCACCGCTGTCCCAAGAACAAAAGGCAATTTTCCATCAGGAAAATGTAATAGCTCACACGGCCCACTATTAAAGGAGCTCAAACGGTTTCCCTAGCTCATGAACCTATACCTTTCTACATTCGAGTATGTTTAGTACATTGGCTGAGGCCCCAAAGCATTAGAAAAAAAAACAAAAACCCGGAGTAACAAGAGTGCAGCGTATGGTCAAATGTACTACATGATGACATTTTCGGGATTCCTTAACTGAAATCCATGCAGAATATCTGTCTGCCGCGTTGGAAGAGATACAATTTTTTTGGTATTTATTTATTTTATGTGGAGGCACTTGTCGTGAGACATTCTGATACAGCATTATAATTTCTATTATATTTTCCTTAACTGTTGGTATTTTATTAAATATGGAATTTTTGATTTCATTGTTTAATCCTCCCCTCTACATATTTTTACTGTTTGTAATTTTGGACTTTAAATTGTACTGGTAGTTGTATAGTTTTTAAACCAAGGTAAAATACCTCGGTTACCATTGGAATAGTTTGGAATTTGCATTGCAATAGTTCATAGTTTTTACAGTAAATTTAAGAACTTAATTCATGCTGTTTATAATTTTTGAAAGCAGAATTATTTATTTGCTGTTGAATAGAACATTATATTGTCAGTTGTTACATATTCTTACTTTAGATAAAATTTAATAATTTATTTATCTGTAGAGTATACTTGTAAATGAGTAGAAATTAAAAATGGAAATATAACAAAATGATATTTTCATATGTATCTAAGCTGTAAAAATAGTCTTTGGAGTTGAACTATTAATACATTAAAAAAGTTTTCACCAATTCGGTAGAGGATTGTATAACGGCTATCATCAATTCAATGCGCAAAATATTTATCTTTGTAATTGTATTACTATATCCTAGATCTTTTCTTACAGAGCTTTGGATTTTTCTTAATTTAAAAAAAAGTTTGTTAAAAAATTATATGAACGATTAAAGAAATATTGCGTTTAAAGAAAGTGATTAAAGAAAGTTTAACCATTTAAGTAGAGTAAAGTTTAAGCTATTAGAATGCAATACTAATTTTTTACCTGGGAAAAATGAAAGATGCAAACTCATATTTAAATATGAAGTATCTAGATTCAGCTTATGAAAGCGTCCAAGAATTAGTCGTTGACTATTTATAACTTATTTTCAAATTTTTTGTTGTTGTAGTAGATCAAATAGCGCAGTGGAGTGTTCCAGAAATAGTTGATATTATCAAAAGGATTCTCTGGCATAATCAGGTTTTTGCACCAATGACTTTGCATATGAATGTTGTGTTATGCAACATTCAGTACACTCAGGTACTGTGCAAAAAAAAAGGGCACTTCCGTTAAACGAAACTTAAAAATATTTTTTTCTGTGTAAAGGAAAGTCCTTTTGAATGCTTCGAAATGAAATTATTTAGTATTTGTGTGTGAAAACCACTTCTTAAAAGTTGTAATTTCTTTTTGATATCCTTTATGGCATTATGTTTGAACATTATGATAAGCGGAAAGAAAACTCCATATTACAAGCTAAGACTGCTACAGGAAAACGGTTCAAACACTTTGCAAAGCTAATCTACATTCGAAGTTTCCATTATTATCAACATGACTGTCATAAAGATCTGAATAATAAGAGGGAGATTTGGGGATTATAATAACATAAAAACAGTCATTAAAAGAGTCTAATAAAATAAATTAAAAACGTCATGTCAGTGAAACGAAAAACTATTATTAAACAAATGATCAAGAGAAAAATAATTTACTTCCATAACAGCATTAGTTTTTTTGTTTAAGTTTTTTAAACAAAATAATATGTGGCTTTCACTCCATATCAGAAAAATTAGTCTGAGTTCTCCTAGGTATGAATTTCTTGAATTCCCCCTCCTTCCTTATATTTATAATATAATATATTTAAATATATATTAAACATTAATATATTTAAACCTATTCAATAGGTTAAAATTACGAGTAAATAATCCCAAAGGTCTGTGTCTTCATTATTGAAAGTGTCAATACGCATGCCATAGCCTCTTATTTCAATAAGTAATTAAATGAGTTGTTTGAATAATGGACTAATCTAACAGTTGTGTAAATACGCTTGCAGCTGAAAACTCAAACTGCAAAGCATAAAAGAAACGTGAGAAAAAAGACATAATTGTCCAAACAGTATTAATTCTCTGAAATAACAGATGTATTTTACATTTCTGAATGCATGTTCCTGGTGGTGAGCTAAAGACACCTGCATCCATTAAGCCTTTAAAAGTTTCCGGCGTAGACGACGTCGAGGTAGAGACAATAAGTAAACCACTCACGTATCTTTTGTACTAACTATGCAGATCACACGGGTAGTCAAAAGGCGAAGAAAAACATTTTTTTAATAAAACATTATTAACTATATTATCGAGCCCGCCTAAAAATGTCCTTTTTTCTCCGTTTATACACCTCAGGGAGATGCTATTCAAGTTAATGGCAAAACATTAGAAGCCAATATCAATTTTTCGGGGAAAAAATTTTAATTCGCTGAAAAGACGCCGCGTCCGAAAGTTGTGGTCGGCATAAAAAAAAGGCGTTAAAAGTTTTCTTGAAATTTAACGCTGATAAACAATCAATATAATCACCCTTGTTCGTTCGTGACGACTTTACCGATAGGAAAATGAATTTTTTTCTTATTATTTTTTAAGAGTTATTAATTACCGACGCTTTTGTGTGCCTCTCAAAACTTTGTTCTTTATCTGCTGATAATTGCGTTTTTATTATTTTCCAGCGGGCATTTATTCCCTCTTGTGCGTTAATAATATAAACAGATAAGAATTTGTGTGATGAATGGTAACATGTACACGTTATACATGACTTCTGGTAATTTATTTTCATCTTGTTTTCATTATCGGAAGCTGCTTTCTTTTAACATATTATTTATGTATATTTTGCATCGATAGCTTTATTTACTTTTTTTTTCCAACCCCGAAGAAACTTGCACTTTCCAGCAGAAGACTAATGTTAGAAAAATCAGCTTCAAGATTTCTCTCTTTTTTTTATTACTGCCGTAAGAAACTCTTTCTAAGTTAATTTGATAACTGAACTTCATTGACATAATACGTCTGCTATTCTATTTTTATAATCTGTAGTCATATTAATTAAACAAGGAGTTTGGGGTCAAACAGCCGGAAACAGCAAAAAAAATAGCGAAAGCTTTGAACCCATGCCATTTCTCATGGAAAAGTTGTTCTGAAAAATCGTTGGCAGTGAAACATTTTCCGAAACCTTAAGATATTTGAAAAATATCTTCCGGTTTCGGAGTTTTGATGAGCCAAAGTCCTCAAAACATGAAATTTTGTACTACATAAATGAATTTAAAAATCCATACACGTAATATACTTTTTAACTTTTGCGGAGCAAAGTATCTTTGTCTTCTTTAGACGACAAACGTATGAACATATTTGGGTATCAAAACATTTTGGGGTTGCAAAAAATCTGATGTTGGGATGAAAATGTTACTTCTCCCTGTTCTGTTTTTATTCTCATCGTATATAACTGCATTTCATAATTTATGGCATTTCATTTTTATGGTCTTGACAGCGATGACAATCAAACCAAAAATGTTTTCTGAATGAATGATCATATCAAAAAGTTATATTAAAAGAAAGAAAAATTTCAAAATATTATGAGTATGGATACATTTTTTTGTCAACTTTCCTAAAAATATATATTTTTTAAGTACCAAAAAAAAATACATGACAAATAGATTTCCGTGCAGTAAAACAGTGCAAACCGGTTTACTTCCAGGATGAAAGATATTCTGATGAAATATATGCTCATTCATTAAACTCAATAAATACACACACACATGCAGTTAGACTTAAATGCCAGTATTCACTTTTGCATTACTGTTAAAGCATTTATTATACCTCCTAATAAGCATGAAATATTACTTATAATGAACTGAAAGCTTCACAACCTTTTACGATTATATACAGTAAATCTAGGGACTGATACTCAATAAAGTATTGCCTGCTGTTTCAAATTTTTGTCGTACAGTAAACTCTTCTTGTTCTTCGTTTTGGTTATAAAGTCGAGTAATTCGCTGTGACTAATAAGAAGGGCAATTTCACTACATTACAATAAGAAAAATAAAATTTAATGTTTAATACACAACTCAGTTTTCAACAAACACCGTTTTGAAAGATGAACGAAGTCGCTTTTGATAGTATTAAACATGAGATACTGGCTTTCATATCATATTTCATAGGAAAATTACATTAGAAACAGTATCATAGGTTCTATGAGCTTTAGTGAAGTAATATTAAAACGGCATTTCTTATCTTTTCCTTAGATGATTAAAAAATATATATTTTAATTTCTACCTGGTATTCAGAGTTTGAGAATACACTGGCAGAACATCAGAAAATAAATGAATTAATGAAAGAGGAAAATGCATGCACATTGAGAAAGGAAAGGCCTTTTTTTCTTTAATTATCTTTACGAAACAGTCATGATTCTCTTAACGAATTGAAGAGGAGAGGGGAGGGAATAGGGGACGAATTATGATTTTTTTTATCATCCTTTTTACTTTTTAACACGAAAGCTTTAAGACCTTAAATCTTTTTAGAAAGGTTTTATTTGACCTAAAAAAATATACTTAATGAAGTCTGATTAAGGGAGATAAATTTCAGCAAATATATTTTGGTAAGTAAAACTAATTTTGCTCAAAAAAGTGAGCTATTGTAGGTAAAAAAAAATTCACAGAAGCATTTACATGAAAATCTCTAGTGGATCTCGCTCTTCTCTAGCCGAAGACATAAGGAATTTATTGTAGTTCTTAAGTAAGTTTAAAGTTTTGAAAGAGGCAGAAAAATAATCCCTTAATCAGAATTTGGAGCATGTTCTCGAATGGATGGCACCTGCAGTCTTTCAAAAATACATAATTTTCAAACAATGTTTATTTTTTCTTTAAAACAAGCTAAAAGATCTTTTGTCAGAGTTATATGAATTTGTCCCACATTTCAAACGGAGATTTTTAGTATTTTTTGAGAATATGTTCTAAACTTAGTTCGAACAAACGTTTAACTGTGTCTTATCTGTAATTTATGATATATCAAATGTGAATGGTTTACACATTTAGTTTCGTAATATCAGTATTCTATGATATAACATTTTTTTTTATAGGATATACGTAATCAAAGTAAATTAACATAGCTATATAACTTTTAAATAGGTCGTGGTCTTTTTCTATACCAGCTCAGATTCAAAGTTCGTCTTTCCTTTATGAGTAATTTGCAATAGAATTTCTTTGCACGAGTATCTTTAAAAACTAATTTTATAAAACCTTTGATTCACTTTTAATAGCTCCTCGCATGTGACTTTTAAAGACGTGGAATATTGAAAATTGTGACTTTCAATTGCTTTGAACTCCAGCTACGTTTCTGCAAACTTTAAAATAAGTTTATTCATAAAATGATTGTACAGCAGTTTTTGAGGTTCTGCCAACATATTCCCTGTTTTCCCTTTATTCTAAATGAGGAAAAAAATGGTAAATAATTCCTTTGACAGAACTATTGTTAATTTTGCTACAAAAAGTTCCTGGGGAAAGAAAAATGTGGGTTCAAGTTCATATCTTTTATGTGCAGCGTAACTTCAACAAAGAATCGGAGTAATTTGTTGCAATAGGCTCTTAAGCTGCATCTCTGTCAGCTGGGACTATGAATTGGGAGTAAATAATCACACTATAACCTAAAGCAAAATTGTTGCTTATTATCAATACAAGTACACAGCAATTATTGGAGATCACAATTTATCAAATATTTGTAAAAATTCAAATACTTGTATAATATCAAATACTTGTAGAAATATTGTGAGAAACACCATTCAATTCCTCACGCACCTCACGTAAGTCCTCAACCAAACTCTTATACACTTTGCTAGCATCCCTTGTATCCAACAAATGTAAATCAGGCGGATTTCAAGATAAAAAATTGAGCTTCAAGACATAAATTCAAATAAAATTATATATTTATTCTCCAGAGACTTTCATTATTTTTGAGATAGAGGAAGGGAGGAGGGAAATCTCCAATGATATTGCTCTCACAAGAGAAATGCATGAAATGAGTAATTTGTTCGGATTTTGTATAGATCAGCTGTAGATCCAGTGGCGCATTTAGCAATAGTGTAGCAAAAGGTGACAACAGCTCTTTCATCCATTCATTCAACCAACCAATCTTTAGGTAGGTGGTTCTGAACCTGAAAACAGGTTCGTTGGATTCGTAGAAAAATGTTCACTTATGGGGAACTATTGAGCGATATAATACTGAATTTCATATATTTTAATGCTAATAATATAATTTTAGATAGTCATACAAACTTTAAGAACTATAGGAAAATTGTTACTACCCGCGAATTGAAATGTCCACATCGCACACAGTGACAATTGGTTCAATTCAACTGAATTACCTCATCTCCCAAACCTCGACAAAAAGGTTTCTCTTTCTCCCTATAAAAAAATATCTTCCGGTAACGTGGTTCCCCAATACTTGTATTTGGATTAGCAATTCCTGTTTAAATTAGTTACAGTGCCTTAGGTGTTGTTCTCTAACGAGGAACTTGACCTCTTGAACATTTTTTTTTTCTAAGTCAGTTCACCATCAAAGAGAATAGATTTTTCTGTCGTACTAGTAATGCGGATCCATATGTATTTTTTACCCATGAGCATGACATTTTTTATATTGAAATATATACGAAGGGTTCAAATTAGGTTTTTGGATCGGTCACTGGAGATCAGATTTCGTCTCTAACGGTCGAAATAAAAGGAAAGTTTTTTTAGGTCCACTGCTTGAGATCGGATAGTAGTTGTGAGTTGTTATAAAGTGTGACTTTTAAGGGTACTGTTTCACCAGAGGAAGTCAAAACTGTAGTAGCTAGTCATGTTATGACAAAGTCAAACCACTCGGAACCAGAAGAAATCAATGTAAAATGTATATAGAAATATTAAGCTCCATCTAAGGTTTTCAAGTGCGTCTTAAACTCCAAAATATTGCAAAACTGTGAATACTTGTTGCAGTTTTTGTGCCCGAGTTTTCTTTAAGCTAAGCCATTTTGCCTTAACCTAGGGTTCCTCTGAACTACATCTGGATCTAACAAATGCTAATATTATACCGAACCCCTACAAAAAATGCAGGCATGCTCATTTGTAAAAGGAAATAGATTATAAGAATTGTATATCTAGGGGCCACAAAATTTTTATATCCGATTTAGCTCTATTAATTAAAAGCATCATCCACGAAAAATACACTGTTATGCCGAAATGACCAGTTTGCTTGTCATACAATCTGTACCAGTCATCTCTGTATTATGTCTATCGAGCAATTTAAGTTTATGGTGTTAATGTCATTTCAGCCACCTTCAAAATGGCCTTCACTCTTTCGAAAAAGTCACTGAAGGTGTGGCTCTCCTCCCCCCCCCCCCCCCCGTGATTGGAATATAAGAATTACGTAGGAAACTGCCCATAAGATGAATATGATGTAACAATAGTCATAGGGTTGAATACTGATTAGAATACTTTATTAAAAAATAGCAAGTGAATGCGTATATGTTAGGGTAAAAGCTTTAATTTATTTATTTGCCACTCAATGTTTGTGGGAGTATTTTGAACTTTTTCAATGCTTTTAAATTCGTTTTATGTTTAATCGTACAGGATTATGGTATAAAAAAATAGCCAGCAGTCTACAAGTTACAGCAATTCAATTTTCAGTTTTAAAATCAATCCATTAAAAATACTTTTGTCTATTACAAAAGAACTTGGATCTCACCGCTTGGGTATTTGCTATATTTAATAAGGAAATGTAAACATTTTTAGAGAACAATCCAAATTTTAAGAGCTGCAAGTATACAAAAGAAATTTTTGCTCTTAATAATTCCTAATTGAGAAAAATGGAGGAAATAAAAGAAGTACAGTAAGAGGAAATATTTATATTTTCTTGAAAAGGTCTTGAATGATATGTCTTAAGTTCTTTGTTTATGAATCTATTACATTTCCATTTGTTACGTTCTAACTACGGGGTGGGGTGTATTGTTATACTCAGAGAATTCTAGTGAATTTTCTTTGCAGTTTTTCGAAGTATTTTTATAAATCAATCTCATATTCAGTTCTTTAGACGTGCTCTCTCTCTCTCTCTCTCTCACACACACATATACATTCATATACATATATGAGTATACTCAAGAATATGTTCAATTTAAGCAGACCATTATGTGGTAGGATATAAAATGAACCTAAAGTAAATGGAGTTACAAATTTAGAGAAAACCGAGTTAGGAATTCCTGAGCACTCATCGGCGCATGCAAGGGTGATGCGCATACAAGGGTGAAACGTAGGTCCAAGGCTACCAGGTACGCTGCTGATGTTTATTTATACAAATTTATTCTCAGAAATACGATTCTTCCGTAGTTCCATCTTTTTTATGTGTTCATAGAATTTTATAAATACTGTGAATATTTTAATCATAAATTTTCTAATAAATTTTAAATCCTTAAATAAGACTTTAACTCCCTGAAGAGTAATATAAACTTATCGAAGAGTAATATAAACGAACTTGTTTAGAAACAATTAAAAGAAAAGTATCATTCTATGAATAAGAAGAAAACTTTTCCTAAAAATCTACACTTTAAACTAAAACATTAATCCTAAAACACGTCATCTAATTCGAATTTATAGTAGGAAATAAATCTACACTATAATTCATCAATTATCAACATGATGCAAAATTTGTTTGTAGTGTAAATTACATTATTCCCCGATTTTACAGAAAATGTTCTCGTTTCAGTTTTATATGATTTTAAAACAGCATTCATACACAAACATATCTTAAAACTTATCAGCAAAATACAAATATTTTGGTCATTTTCCCAAAATAGCTCCAACAGATTATTTTCCAGTAAACTTGAAATAGTTAATAGTTTTAATAGTTTCCAGTAAACTTAAAATAGTTTAGTAACGAAATATCGACAAAACGGTTTTAGGCTTTTCTAGACAATTATCATGTGATACTATCAATATTTGTTTTTACTCATACTTTAATGCCTAGATTTTTGGGGTTTAATAGACAAACATATTTCTTGTAAAAGAGGCATTTTTTGATTTCTCTCTTACCTGCATAAATTTCAGCTCGTACAAAAAACATAAAGCCTAGCGATAATTTTGACACTAAGTTGTTTTATGACTACCTGCTATCTGATGTACAGGCAGGCCCTGATTTTCCATTAGGCCCGGTAGGCCCGGGCCTAGGGGCCCCCCAAAATTTTTATTTTAAACGAAAAAATTCCCAATTCAATTTTTTTTAAATTTTACTCTTTTTAATAGCAATTTTTTTTTATATATCCTTTCAAATTTGATTGATTGGTTCATCATATGTATAGTTATGTATATAGTTCATCATATGTATGTTATAGTGTATATAAGGGATTAATAAGTTTTTCTGGTTGCATTGTATTATTGTTTTAATGATGAAGTTAATATGTTGTATTGCTTTTTGTTAATTGATAATGTTCTAGGCTTCTATGCTTCAAATATCCAATTCTTGGTAAAATGGTACTTTCACGATGATTCATTATTTTTTTGTGTGTCAATTTTGGAAATTTTACACTCACATCAATGTTAGGGGTCCCCCATCCCGAGTTGTGCCTATAGTCAAGAATTTTCTAAATCGGGCCCTGTGTACAGGAAATACACCTTTTTCGAAATTATATTGAAAATAAATAAATTAAATAAAAGCACAAATTTCTTAAGCTCCGAATATTTTGCCAAAGAAAGCCTTGTTTTTGCTCACAAAAACATTTGTAGTAATGCTTTGTCATATTTCCCCCAGACAATTCTCACCTAGAGTGCACGTGCTGGTGCGCATTTGTCGAAAAGATGCCGGGATCCTAAACAGGTTATTTCGTAATTTCCTTAGGAAAATGCCAAGGGAGTGATGCTAGCACATAAAATTTTTCAGTTGGAAGGTGATTTTCCCCTTTTAGGACTCAGAATTTCTTGCGTTTTTTAATTTGAAAGCATAAATCTAATAAATGGGCTTTACGTTCGACTAAAATCAGTCCTTTGTTACCCTGTATAAATATTCCTTAATTCTTTCTCTTCTCATATAAATTAATTCTAATGAAAATGTAGCAATTTTTTTATTAATTACGAGAAAGGGGTGAGATATAAAAAAAGTTATTGTTGTTTCAATTCGTGGTAAGTGATGTCTCTTTCTGAATTTATAGTTTTGGCGTAAAAAATTGAAACCTTAAAAAAAGGGGATTTAAGAAATCAAAATTCATGTTTTCTTTATATACAGAACTATATTTCAAAAAGAATAAAAGTAATAAAATCCCTTATATAAACAGGAAAAAAAAACGCTTTGGAAAGAGCCTATAATTCCCTTTCTAAATGATTTTTATCTTCATATTTAACGTATATTAAATAATCTTCGACAATTAATTCCGGATTTATCTTGGCTTACATCAAAATTACACGAGGGTTTCATTCATTGCATCATCAACTTACAATCAAGCTAGCTGAATTGTTTAATTATTATAATCCCGAGCCAAGCAGATTTCACTGCGAAAACGTTTCCAAAAACGATGAATTTGGGGAATGCCATTAGAACAGTGAGTGATGAACTCTAGCTTGGGAGGTCAACCGACCGCATTGTCTGGATAGCAAATTAAGGAGCCTGCTGCATGTTAATTAAGTAGCGTATTGTTGACCACAACTCTCCCGCCCTCGTATCTGAGTCCGTCTAAAGGTCAGTAGAAGTGCCTGATCCGTACCGTGTACATCCTCATGTGTCAGCAGAACGCAGTGTTTCGTTGCAGCTTAGTGTTCATTGAATTAAATAGAACTTGGAAATATTGGGAGAACACTTTTAATGGTTTCGGCCCAAGAAGAAAATGTAATTAACGGTAATATATGCAACGGTAATGTTCTATTAAAAATCACATTGGTTGTTTGATTTTCGACTGTCGAAAATAAAGTAAAAGGGTGCAGAATAGTTGAAAAATTTTAGACAGCAGATAGACGGAATGTCGCAGCTATTTTTAAGGGTTTTCAATGAATAAATAAACTCATGAAAAATTAAGGAATATTTTTTAACCTTTGAGACTCATAATAATCTAGAAAGAAAATATAATTAATGCCATGAATGGTATTTTAAAATATGATATTGAATTTCACTTAAGGGATTTTCATTATTGAGCTATATATACAAAGGGAAAAGCAGATTCAAAAAGACAGCCTCAATTTTACTTCTAGCCATAGAGAAAGAAAATGGTGAATATTTTTTCGAAATTTTAAGTATGTTCATGTTGTCTAACGGTAATCAGTCCTTCCTGAATATGTTCTTTCTCCTTTAATTCCTTAATTGATGAATACGAAAAATAATAGACTAGTTCAGATTTTTATTGAGATATTTTAAGGCGAACTTATTAAGTGTGGCTATTGAGATTATATTCATTTGCGAATTAAGCAACGAAGCGCAATGGTTTTTTCTATTGGAGTTGCCATTCGATTTAAGAGCTCTTTTGTTTCCGTATATAACCATGTTATAAAAAACTTTTCTTGAATCCATAAATATGATGTTCTCTCAGTGGGACATTTTGTGGGGTTCTCTTTCATGGAATAATGAATACAATATACCTAAAACACTCCAGTTCTAAGTTGTTATAACACTGACCTGTTACTGGATGAGGCGTAGCGAGAGAACAGAGGGGTATGTTCCCCCTTCCCCCTACACACAAGGCCAAGGGGCCGCTGCGACATATGTGACGGGGGGGGGGGGGTCATATCTAAGAGATTTACCCTGGTCACTCGATACACTCCTGAATACTCAACATCCTAAGCGTTCAGAACTTGTTGCTTAACGTACCGAGAATAAAGGCATTGACCTTTCATAAACTACCCCAGGAACATATATTTTTCCACCGCAGTAATACTGGTGTAAAAAGGATTATTTACATCATCGCTATGTATATATAGAGAGCTTCTTATGGTGCATATACATTGGTGCAGAGTTCTCTGCCTGTGCCTTGGGGAATCCAGTGATTTATGTTCACTCTGTACTCTGTATATGCGTGGATCGGCTCCTCTGGCGGTCCGGATACATAGCATCAAAGAAAGGGCGGGGGGTCAGCGGGTCAAATGGTATCGAGCGGGGTCGGGGGAGACACCAGATCAAAGAAACTCGAGGGACCTTGGGGGCGGGAATGGGGGTGGTTCTAAATACCGTGTCTAATGTTACCGTGACTAATGTGATGACAGGAGTCGGGGGTCTGCAGGCAGAGAACTCTGCACCAATGTATATGCACCATTAGATAGCTAAAAACGGACTGCATGCATGCTGAAGGAGTTCAAAGAGAATACTTAAGATGCATATTTAGCAAGTCAAAGGGGAAGCTGCTATTTAAATGAAATTTAATGCGGGTTGCGTCAGTTGCATTCTGTCATCTGCCCAGGTAGAAATAATAAGGACCTGTTCACATAGGAGTCCGTTGCGTTGCGTTAAGGAAAAGATGACGTTGAGACGAAAATAAACCAATCATAGGCGTTAAAAATTTCATTGCTAATCGTTTGGAGGCCTATGATTGGTTTATTTTCGTCTCAACGTCATCTTTTTCTTAACGCAACGCAACGGACTCCTATGTGAACAGGCCCTTAGGCTATCGTCATTGGCGTGTGGATCATATTCCCTATTATTACAGATCGTTAATACTGTTCTATAATTTTGAATCAGACCAAAACACACGCTATGTTATCTAATTATACAACTAACACGGTTCATTAAAATATATGGGTAAACATCTGGTTTCTCAGATTTCCACGGCCTTTATTTAATCAATCTTATCGATGGCTTTCTAATGAAAGAAAAGAAAATTTTCCCTTTTGACTTAATTCTTTAGTCTACCAAAGAATGAACTTAAAAGAAAAATTAGGAATTCCGAAACTTTCCTGAAAGTTGTAATATTGTCTCAAAATTATTCAGCGTGGAATACTAACATATTTCCTCTAGAAAAGATATCGCCGCATAGGCAGCTTGAACAAAGAATTTGTGAAAACATTTTTCATATACTATCTAGGAATTTCAAATAATGTTGTATCCAAAGATACTAAAATTTTTTTATCATGTTGTTTATATTACAGGGTGATTCAAACTCGTGCGAATGTATTTGGTATTTTGCCATCAATTTTCTTGACATTCCCAAAGAAAGGAAATTAAAAAAATTGTCTTATCTTGTCAGCTCACAACATCGCCAAAATATTTATCGTTTGCTTATTTTAAGATCGCATTTGAATACTTTCTGTGTTTCAGTTCGTAACTGTAAAACACCAGTTTTTGATAGTCACTTAGAAAGTGGTTTTGTCAAGTCTGTTCTGTGTAATGAGCCTGAAAATTCCTCACAATTCAAAAAGAAAAATGAAAAAAACAAAGATGGAAGAAACAACAATAATCATAGTGCATAAATCAAAACCAAATTTAATATTTCATCGTCGCTTTAGACTGTTGTTTGCTCGCCTTTTTAAGAAATTTAAATGTCGTCAACAGCTTCTCGCGTAGTCCAATAGATGTTATATTTTATTACACTTTTCCTTTTTTAGATTATATAATTAAGGAGCATTTTACAGTGTCTCAAATATCTTGTTTCTAAATCATGCAAATTTCAGCGATAAAGAATCTGAAATAATTAAGTTATCAAATAAAAGGAAATAAAAGGCAGTAATGCATAAATGATGCTTGAATTTAAAAATACTGGTGTGTGTTTTAAAAAAATATTAAAAAGTTTTTGTTATCCAATTCCTCCATAGCTTTCGGGAAGTATGTCAGTTAATCTTAATTTTTTTTATTTTAAATTATAACTTAAGGTGCTTATATTTTCAATTTCTTTCGTATTTTTCTAGCAATGAGTTTGATTTAGTAACATAAAACTGTTACTGAGTTATTTTTGTAAAATATCGATTTCATTCTCTCTTACTGATATTTACATATCATCCATCATTTTTTTATTAAAATGATTATTTATTTTTCCATAGAAAGACGAAAATATACAAATAACATTCTGTTTAGCAAGTGTATAAATTGTCAATAAAATATCACCTTAAGCATTTTTTAATTATTTTTCTTTGAAATCCCTTATGTCTTAAATGAGAGAATCTCTAAACATTATGGTCTAGTTCGTGTTATTTTTTTTTTCAACACCTCGGCTGTATAATACCTTGAACGAAAATAAGTTTTATTTAAATAATGCAACAGTAAGAAAAATGTGCCATACTTAATATTAAATGAATCACAGCTTTTGACGTCCTAAATATAATGGTGAAAACGGACAGGATAGTTAATTGGTTACTATTGTTAGCATATAATTCGTATCAGAATTAACTCATAAAGAGCATAATGTAATATTTTTTTAAATGCCATGACAACTCACATGGAGGCAATCAACTAGTCAGGGGATAGCATAGGAGAAATGCGTTACATTTATCCAACTTGTATGCGGAATTTCTAGCAGGTGTATGAATCGAGAATTGAATTATGCCACGCAATCTAAGCAACTGTAAATTCTCATGTTCATGAAAGCTGATCACGTTACAATGGGTTGGTTCTATACTCTTAACTATTAATTCAGCTTAAATATTTTCCCTCGTGCTTCGCTAGACATTAACGTTTTGAATGAATTTGGTACCTCATGACAAGACTACATTTAGTTTTTCTATAGCTTGTCAAATACATTTTTTTTCTGCTTAATGCTTTTAAGAATTAAGCGCTTAAATTTAAATATCTTCATCCGTTTAACTTTCTTGACAGTCGTTTATAACATAAAATGTTTACTAATTTAGCGAAGCAAATTCTATTTTTAGACGACAGAAAAGCGATAACGCGATACAACCGTTAAGTTTTAAATATTTTTGTGACATATAATAAATACTATTAAATGAATCTCTTTGGAAATATTTATTTCAGCACTTTTTTTAATTTTTAGAAAATTCAAAGTAAACTTTCTCATGCCAAAAATTTGATAACACTCGCATATAATTCAGAACTTAAAATTTAATCAAATTCCCGTTCAAAAATAATCATAAAAGGCTATAAGTTTCCATTCTACCAACTAAATACGAGCAAATTTTTTGATAATTTTCTTTGTTGAAAAATTTGAAAGTCAAAACTAAGTTTTCATCAGAAATTTTGACATCATAGTAACACATTTATCTTTTCAATTTGCAGTTAATGGTCATATTCTGATTTTTTCAGTCAAAATATATTCTTGTCGTAAGTATTTAGATATCAACGTGTTGTGTAATATTTTAGCCTCTTGTTTATCATAATATTGGGGAAAGCTGAAAGGGCATATGACAGGCGTCAGACCTTGATCAATATTCTTCACATATTGATCTGAATCTGACGCCTCAAGACAAAAAGAACGTACAGAAATTTTACGGTGGACTGAATGAATTTACGGCACGAGATGAGAACATATACAAACATTCCATCACTTGAAGAATGATAATGAGCGAGGGAAATACCTTTATTTAAAATGGGATATCATGGAAATGTAGACGAGATAATTTTTTTTTCACAAAGAAATTGAGAAAATATTTAATAGATCATTTAAAGTCATTCTAAATGGTATATATTTCTTCTAAAATGATATAGAGATAACAAAAACTAACATCTGTATTTCAGATATTCTTAGGGTTATCATGGTGTTTGTCATCATCTGCAACGAATTCTCGAAAGTAAAGCGTTTTCTATGTGAACATCTTTTAACCAACGAAGTATTTCTCTGGGTAATATCATTATAAATGTGGGCGTGGCCCTGCACATAGATTATGAGACGTCTTTTCTGAAAACTTAGTTTGTATCTTCTCATATTTAGATAATTAATTTTCAAATTAAATTTTTTTGAGTAACAAAGTATGTTTTTGTATGGAGATTGAAAATGATTAAGTTTTCTTGAAATATTTCGCTTGTCAATTGATCTCTTCGTGTTTATCAGATAGTAAAGATGTTAATGCGTATAAGCGATGGTTTTCACGGAAAATAAATTTGCACATTTTGCAAACACACTTTAGCCTTATTTTATATTTTTTTATTCTTTAATTACTCGTATCAGTCAATGTAATTAAAAAATAGTGACTGTGGAATTGTTAATCAGTGTTATAAAATTTTAACTGTAAAATCAGGAACACACAGCTTAGTTCCTAATTCCCATAACAACATTTTAAGAATCGTATTCGCAATTTTTATCGTTAATTTTAAGAAGCTGCGTGTTCTTGCCTGTCTCTCCCTTTTTAGTAAATTGTTCCCGTTAAATTAACTGAGAAATTTTCAGAAATGCTTATCTAAACTAAGGCAAAGCTTATTCACTCACAAAAGAAAAATTTTAACTCCGATTTTTTCCCCCTTGAAAAGAATAAAACACGTGATCAAATGTAACCTTTTATGCTTTTGAATTTTAACTTTTTACTCAAAATGTTTATTAAATTTTATATCTTTTATGATTGATTAGCAGTGTACGATATACTTCAATACTAGATATCTTCGGAATTAGAACAATCCTTAGACTGAAGTGCTATTGATAGACAATCTTTAGAAATATTAAAATATGCATGCAATTATTTTACCAAGAGGGGAAGTATATTACGGTTTCACATACGTCACTTAAAGTATATTACCATTGCTAAAATTTTCTCAGAGACATTATATATATATAATAATAATTATTATTATTATTTCGTGCATTATTCTACGTAAGATTAAAGTTGTTTTTTTTTTCCATGCTCTTTCATCTACAGAAAAATATAACTATTCATAGTATGTATGTAAAAGACCGGTACCGGGAGTTTCGAAAACCACTATAGTTTTCTATGCTATTTTTTTTTTTAATTTTCCCTTTCTAAGTTCTCTTAAGCTTTTGCTTACTGTGTAAGCATTCTCATACTCTTCTCCCGAAGAGAATGCTGCATTGGCTTTCAAAATTCACAAATAAAAAGAATTGAGAGTATGAGAATTTATTCTTTTGGGCTAAATGCTAGGTTTTTTTGCCTAACCTGTTACACTAGCTTTGGCGCTATATTTTCGAATGGAAGTATAGTTTTCATACAGGTACTTGAGCTGAATTTTATCTTAATGCTTTCAGAATCGAAAACGTTGCCCTATCTCTGCTAGAGCTTTTTCATTTTTTTCAATCCTCAGACAAAAAAGTAAGAATAGATGTGCACATTAAAGTTCTTCATTATGAAGATACTGTGAATGTAAATCTAAGTATGTTGCATAAAGTATAAGGAAAAAAAAATACTGCGTGCGTATGCTGCGAAAAAGTTGTGCATTAGAGGAGCAAAAGTTAATTACGTATCGTTTTATCAAGCATCGCTTTGTTACTAAGTGTTCGCTATCCCCAATAAGGATCGGTCGAAGTGTTTGCACCACGTTCGTTATTCCCCTGAGTTAGCAGAGTACGTGATGCTTCATGTAATCTCAAGAACGTTGCATTAAAAGAACCCCGGAAGCGGGATTAAAAGATCTTTGTAATTGTTTCCGAGGGAACGTTTAGTGCAGTTAAAGATTGCCAGTATTAAGCTAAATGAATGAAGGGGAAGAGGAAAAAGCATTTTATTATTGGGATAAGGGCAAACTTAGTCATACAAAACTGATAAAACTAATGAATTTATGTAGGAATAAAATAAGCGTTTATAGATATATTTAAAATAACACATACTATTTACCTATGGACACAAGGGTATATATCTTCAGTAAATAACAAGACTGTTTAATTGCATAGCATGAACTAAACATGCCTCCAATTGTATTTACCTACTCAGGATTGGGTGATTGAACACATACGTCAACCAGTTAAAGTCGAAGACTAGTTCCTCGCAGGGGCGTAGCTAGGCTAGGGCAACAGGGGCAATGTCTCGGGACCCCTGAGGTAAGTGGGCCCCGGGCTCCAGAAAAATGTTTCATTATTTACCCAGGGGGCCCAATTTGCGTCCTTGCCCTGGGACCCCTAAATGCTTAGTTACGCCCCTGGTTCCTCGTCTCTAGCTTAAAGGCAAATAGATGTCCCAGTACAAGTATGAAGTTACAATAATATTCATCAATCCATATTAAAATTCAGTAATATAAAATGCCCACGAACTTTCATTGTGTTAAAATGATTTATTGGATGAAATAGGAAATAATAAAAATCCAAAGTTTCATTGCTAATCTTTATGCCGTACTGCTATCCCTCAAAAATACTGCAAGGGAAAAGGGAATTACTTAATGCTAGATGTCAAAAGGAATTACTTAATGCTAGATGTCAATCGTATTGGGAACGGGATCCATGGAAACAATTATGTTTATAGCGGAGAAAACGTCATGAAATAGTTAAGTCTAATAGCAGTTTTTAGTAATTCAGCTGTAAGTTTGTCCTGTAGTATTCAATTACAAAATTCGGTTTAAGTCAATACTTTTACATAATTCAATTCTAATTAAGTGAGGTTTTAGCTACATTAGTATCTGACATATCTTGCAAAAATTAAATTCTACAGACCTGTACACACACGAGGGAGTAATTTTTGTGTAAAATCACCCGTAATTAAATTTTCGAAGACCTCTGACCTATTATATACAGCAGAACTTGATGAAAACAACATGGTGCTAGTGATTTAGAAATGCTCTTCTCCCCATTTTTCTTATCTGAAAAAATTTTCTGAACTTTTAAATGATAAAAAACTACAAAAAAGGGGAAATGAATAGATTTTAGTATGAGAGCAATCAGTAAAAATATTCATCTACAACTGAACGAATACATAACTCTGTGGAAGTAATTATTTTTAATGAAATAATGCTACTTACAGAGAACATAGTTAATTAGAAATTTCCTTGTTTTTAAAACAATTTTAGCAAATACATTCTTATTTGTTAATGAATTTTTATTTTTATTTATATTTTACCAAAGTTACAAAAACACTTTCATTACAGAATAGCAGAAAACTTAAAATGATTCAAAAACCTTGGATTTATATCGATCTTCAGTTTTGAGAACATACGTCATAAGCAAAGCATGAACTTCGCTCTTGAGACAGTTCCCTTAAAGATATATTTTTTGTATGTATTGTCATTATAGCAGATGCAGATGAAATCAACTTTTCAAGCAATTGCATAATTTTACTTCTTTTAAATCATAATTCTTTTAAAATTTTTATAAAGCATTATGACCCAAACTTTTTCTAAACATACCACGTCTGCTAACTATGTCAGTAGAGTGCTCCTCCTTTGAATTCTATTGCATTTACTACAGCTTGTATATAAATAGTAATATAAATGTTCCTATCTCTTGAAACAAAGGAACTTTTTTAAGAGGATTTATTAGAGAGATTTTACAGTTATTTGAGCGGAAAATCAAGAATTTGTGGAGAAATACTTCCTTGTTCTGTTCTCTTTTTCCCCCTTAATAACAATAGTTATTAGAATCATAATTAGTGAAATAAAGGGAAACATACCTCCATATTAGTTTAAAAATGGTAAACAATGTATGCATAGTCTATATTTTTACATTATTTTTTGTTGTTTTGTTCTATGCCTAAATGATTATTTCTTACATATTCACATTTGTTAAAAGGAGTAATACCCAAGTAATAGATCAAAAATATATCAACTCTGCTATTAGTGTTTGTAAGAGCATTATATGTGCCCCTGTAATATGTGAATAAATGTTCGAATACAAGCTTCTATCTATGTATGTGTAGCTGACTGATTTACAATAAAACGTAGCGAAGTGCTTTACGTGCAATTAGTCACAATTATTTTGTCTAGGATCAGTTTACATTAAACTTACAATTTGTGATTTTACCGTTGTAATACATTTGCCATTTTAATAATACTAAAAGTCATTCAAGCGAGGAAGATTTTAGGGAAAAATTATTTTTTTTCTTTTTCTATATTAAGAAAGAGGTTCCTTTCAAAAGTTACCTTTTCGCAGGAAAAAACTGGTGTAGTTATTAAAAAATATTTTAAGTATTATTATTTTGAAACCGATAAATATCAAAATAACGGTTAACGCTAAATAAAGATACTTGGTCTAAAAGCTATTAATATTTGTTCACCTCATTTTACTCTTCGCATGAGAGACAACTGAAGAATCATTCGCACTTTCTGACAAGGATAACATGAAGGAAACCTGCGAAACTAATGTGTTTTCAAAAGCGGCTCTGGTAACATGTACTTTTGATGAAGAATAAAACAACAAATTTCCTTTTTTCATTTCATCCCCCCCCCCCCCTCCTCCCCAACTCCTTCTCGCTCCTTCAGAACTTTTCTCTTCAGAAGAAATTCAAGGTCTTCAGACTTTTCCCCCTTCATGATGTAATGTTGCACAGAAACTGTCTTGATTATCCTCAGATCACTAAAGCCTGTTATGAGACTGACTAAGATAGTAGAAAAGATTGATAGGTACAAATGATAGAGGCAGGTAGATCGCTCACAGTTGCATAACCTTAAAATTTCTGGCGTAATTCGTATAGGAGAGAATTGGAAAAAAAAAAATTACCTACTATTACCATGAAATGCACTTTGACAAGAACTGTGTTTTTTTTTTGTTTGTTTTTACATGAGACCAAGATTTGAGCGGCATTTAAACAGGGGAAGAATAGGAATGATTTTTGAGTTATAATTTTTTGAAGTTTCAACCTCTTATCATTACAATAATGAGATAAATGCCATTTTAAAAGGCAATTTAGGTGGAGTAAACACGCGAAAAATTTCAATATAAACAGAATTTTTTTATATATCTCTGTTTACGTAAACAGAACGAAATCTATAATTATTAGTAATGAGTAATTTAATATGATACATATGAAGTTTGTTGAATGTATATTTATATTCTGCTTGCTATTTTACTTCTCCATTCAATTTTATGGATATATATATGTGTGTGTATGTGTCTTACATGGTATGATTCTGAAACTTTGAGACTTACCTGAAATATTCTGTAAAATAATATTATTTTAAAACTTATTTTAATAAATTTTCTTTGAAAATGTAAGATTAAAATATGATAGAAAGCCCTCTAACACATGGTTAATGGGTTATCAGAAAGTTATCAGAATTTTTTTAATAAAAAAATAATACATCTTAAATATTACTAAAAATAACTAGATTGAAATGAAATCATGCCGTATCTAGTCTGAAGTTATATTTATTCCATTTTATCATTTTAAAATCTCAAGAGATGTATTTGGTTTACTCCAATTAAGTTAAATTTCCTCCCTCAGGTATATTCTGTCTCTTTAGATAGGGAAACTTGGCGAATAATGACGCTTCCAAAACACATCAAAATAACTGTGGTGTTAAAAATTATTTTTAAAAAATGAGTGCACCAGAGGTCTTTTTCTTACCATTTCAGAGCTTTTATGATCCGTAGTTAATGCCCAAAGCTGCCATACCGCTATTCAATGGAGAGCTCAACTGTTTTTATTGATTTCTGATGCTAGCGTTCCAATAGATCTAATCAGCAAGCGTTTTAAGTATTACGGAACTTTCTCGAAGTCTATTGATATTCTGGTGAATAAGTGTTTAGTTCAATATCGGTAATAACTACTTGGAAGAGGTGCGTGCTTTGAGCCCTCATTAATTAAACTGAATAATTTTAGGTATAGGATTACCAAGCTTAAAAAAAACTCGCACTATTCATTTAAAAAATATGATCATATTTGGTTTTATTAAAGTTACCTATGCATTACTCCATTCCTGCGTACCTACATTATCCCCTTAAGTATGTATTTATATACTACAATATACGAACAAGATCCATTTTACATCATTTGGTCACTACGAGAAAAAGTTAGATGCAATATCCTAAAAATAGGCACAAGTCAAAAAGGGTATTTAATAGAATATGTGAGGATGAATTAATAGTTATATTTTGGTTCATTTGAGAGCTCATACATTGGATTTTTGGCTTTCAATTGAGTGGGTTTATCTTCAATTCTGTTTGAAGATAAACCGTTGATTATTGCGAGTCAAGATTGATCCGCGGTCTTTTAATGTTATCGCGAACTTACAGCCTATTCTCCATTAAGAGTGACCATTTTGAACGAGCTGGTATGAACAAAGGCGCACACCACAGGTTGTTGCCTTTTTTGTCTGTTTTTGTTTTACAATAACACCAGAAGACAACAGCGGGCAATGTTTTAACTGATCTAGAGTGTTTAGTATATAAAAGTCACTATTTAACCAACTTTTAAAAGCTTATCCTGAAATTATTTCACCAATGATTACAATTTCAATTCAAACATTAGCATGTTTGGACTCTGTAAGAACTATAGAATCGTGTTCAGGTCTAGGAATCAAAGGTTTTGGATGCACTATGTACAGAATGTTTTGAATATAGCCCTCAATAGGTATGTTCTTTATCTCAGCTAGATATACAGAGAATTATTGAAGATTTTGGGTGTTAATCACTAGTGAGTCGAAAAATATCAGGCCCTTTATTAGAAGACAAGTTCAGTGAAAGCTCAGAATAAATAGAAAATATTTTTATAGCTAGTATAAATATATCCAACATCTGTAACCATTTCTTGTCTATACTTTGCCATCTTTGAAATACTGATTTAAAAACTTATCGCTAAATGTAAAATTGCGAGAATATTCAATCCGTCCACGTAAAAAGCCTAAAACATTTATGTTTGGGGAATTGCCATTTTCATTGATTATCAGTTGACTAGGTCACGCCGTAGAAATAAGAAAGTGAAAATGGTCAACGAGTTTAATCGAAGTATGCAAGAGATTCTCGTCTCTTTCTTACGCCTGCTGATTGTTAGTTGATAATGTAGAAGAAAACTTATTCGGGGATTATTTTGTGAAATGTCATTTCTGTGGTGACTTTTCTAAATAGAGTACTTTGTTTTTACGTATTTATTTCCTAATATAACTGGCAAACAATGGAATAATGAGTATGGAGTTACAAACGTCTGTGTAAGTGAATAGATATGTTGACTAGATATTACTCTATTTGTTTTATCTTTCATGCGTCTAGTGGTCTAAGCAATCGCTCGTAATTCAAGCGAAGCCTAGCGCCACTCATTCGTGCATGCTTTTACACGCGATGACACGCATCAGTCTCACATACCCTAACACCAGCGCGCCTAATTTATTGCTGCAACGTTGCGATTCAGTGTCAAGATTGAATTGTGCTCACTTGTGTTATCGCGAACTTTCAGCTTAGCTGACGTGCGTTCCCTAGCCGACTGAGGTAGATTATCTTGAAGCCTATCTCTAAAACACTGTTGTAACTATGAAAAAAAAAAAAGAACTCTCAGTTGTATGAATATACACTCTAACGAAAACATGAAAATTAAGATTCGATTCGAATTTCAGCCCCTGACAGGTTTATCGAAATTTGGGTAATTTCCTTAAGTCAATAAACTTAAACCTTTATCCATCTAAAGGTGATTATCTTTTTCGGAGGCCTTTGATTTATATGTAAACAAGGCTACAAAAAGAATGAAAACAAAAATCCCATGGACACTAAAAATGAACTTTTAATAGCAACACATACATCACATCACACAAAGCGAGGAGCGAAATTCGTGTTTTACTTTTGATGTATGCCTTCAAAATCGAAGATCGATATAAATCCAAGATTTCTCGTGCATTTGCGCGATTCACTTGCTACACGAATCTTCAATATATTATATTCATAAATATTTCAGAATTGTTGCCATTTATATATGAAGGCGGTAATTATTTATTCTCATTGCAAAGGAAGTTGCAGATACGCAATTTTTGATCATTTCCATATTACCCTATCAGAATGAACTTTACCCGGTTTGGTACATAAAAGTTTGTAGTATTTTTTCTAATGTATTACATTTCAAGTTTATATTATATAAGGCTTTTTTCTCTCATTTATCTTTTTGTGATCTGCCTTTTGTGTAGTTTTTATGTCTGTAAAGAATGGAGCTGAGGGGATCAAGTTAACATTTTTTTTTATACATAAGCATTTTCACATGCGCATACCTGCAAGACATTGAGCTATGAACTTTGTATATGTAACTAAATACAGTAGAACTAGTTATTGTAATATATGGCGTCAATTGATTACTCTGACCTCAGATAACTGTAATTACTTCAATAATGATTAAAGTATCTAATAATTTTCCGTCTCACAACTTTAATGCAACTTCATTCGTTATCTATATAATGTAATTCAGAACTTAACCCCATTTATCGAAAATTCTGCAATTTAATTCATTACAAAACTTTCAATATCATCTTTGATATAAGAGAAACTGAAGAAAACGGGAATCTGACAGTGGAAAAAAAAAACAAAAAAACTGCAGTTTTTGAAAGCAAATGATAGAGATTATCGATTTCTTAACTTTCCAACTATGTGGTATGTTATTAAGGAATTCTTTTGGAATGGAGCTTTGAAGTAAATTGCGTGTTTTAAGAAACCATATTATATTCATTATAAACTGCAGGAACTCCGATCAATTAAATGTAAAAAAATATCTAACAAGTTAGATTTTTAACATATCTCAGTATAATAGCTTAAGAGTATAAAACGGATTCATGCATTAGTTATTTTTTTCAATTATAGACGGATTTTGATAAAATATACTGTTGGCACAATCATATTAAGAGACTTCGGAATATCATTAATTTATATAGTAAAGCATTTTTAATTTTTTTTTAAGTAAAATGATTATAAAGCTTTGAAAGGAAGAGTAAAGCAAGGAAACGGAATAATGGTAAATTTTAACATATTCCATTTTTTTCTAGTACGCATATACTATTTTCTTAAAATAAGCTGAATAAAATATAAGAAGAATGCTGTGAATGAATTGATAATTTGATATACCTATTAGAGACTTACAACTACTCCTGTTGCTTGTTTATGTTTGTGTAGAGATTACAATATGTATATGGAGAAAAAAAAATTTGAAAGAGTTATATGTATCAATATAAACTTATTAACTCACCTATTCCTTCCAAAGAAAAGTATTTTTTCCGGAGGTTAGGAATATGCATAAGTTCCTCCAAAATATTTGTACCTGAGGGTTGCATTTTTCTAAAGATTTAATTTTCTTTCTGTTGCAATTAATTGTCTTGGATATTTGTAGGTTCGTGAAACAAGATGCCTCAGGGAGAAAACCTAATCTGTTAAATTATTTAAATAAGAAAAACTTATCTGTTTTTCTAACTATTATAGACGCTTTGGGATCAAATATAAATATTTCAGTAATAGCTTACACATTGAATCGGCTGTAAAATGCATATGTATTAGTGGGCATGTGAGTGTATGTAGCGTACACGTATAAATATATGTGAAGAAGAAAAAAAATTGAAAATGCTCTTAAATACGGGATCGTATTTGAAGCAGCTGATATCTATATTTAATGAAAATGCAAATGTTTTCATACTTAATTTTTTGTAATGATTGAGTATATTTTCGCTCATTTCAGCATATTATTTTGCTTGAACATAGTTTGCTATATTTGGATGTAAAATTTAAACTATGTAACTCTGAAAATGTTTTTTTTTTTTTTTAATACTTTTATGATATTTCAGTTTCTGCCCATATTTTTCCCTGACGAATACAGGATCATTTTAACTTTCATGTTATTTATTTACATATGAGTATTAGAGAGAGACATGAATATTATTTTTATATTTATATTTAAATTTGCTATTAATATATTATTATATAAATATATTATTTATATATCATTATATAAATATTATTTATATTTAAATTTTTTGTCGAAAATTTTTACAGATGAAATGGTGCTTTTTAATAATTTCCGACCATTTTTACAGATTAAACTATTATTGCTGTAGAATTTTACAGCAGTAGTTCAATTAATTTAGAAACCGGCGGCTATATGCTTTTGTGTTCCAACTGCTTTAATTCTCTCGCATCTACAACAAATCATTAAGCTTGATATTAAAATATTTTAACGCACATTTTATATTCGATAAATTTTATTTTTAAATTAAAGGAATTCATTCGGGTATTTCTCCTAAGCTGATATCTTATTCAGCAAATCTCTTAGATTTCGCATTAAAAATAAGGTTAATCGTGCTGTTTGGGAAAATATTTCAAGTTGTTTAGTTTGGATCTTTTAAAATTTCAAAGATACACATTTACAACATGTTTTAAAACAACTGTAATTTTGCAAGATTTCAGCAGCACTTGGCTGTAGAACCTTGTAAAAATAATATTTATAAAAATCAGCACCCCGTGTAATGTTTTCAAAATATTATCGTATCATTTTAAAAATATACATATAATTATATGAAGCCAATGTTTTACTATTCAATGTTTTAAGTGAATGGGTTGCTTCTTCAAGCTTTTATAGACTTTTAAAAAGATGCATTTTCATAGAATGTAACCGTTATTTTATAACTTGAAATGTATTTTATCTAGTAACTTTAAAATATTGGAGTTATAGAAGACAATAATCATTTTACTCCGTGAAACAAGGGTTATGTCTGTAATTTTATATGTACGAATAAATACCGAGATATCTCTATTAAAACTCTATTAAAACTCTAATAGAATAAGTTTAGTAATAATATTCCACTGTCAAAACAAAATGAGTAGTTGTTAAAAAACCTCTCTGCGTCAAATTGTTGACGTTTGGGAAAGAGAATGCATTAAGTAGATAATTAAAATTATTCCTATACCTGTAAATAACTTGACAAAAACGTGCAACGCATAGATATTTTTCGACTGAAAATAAGTGCGCTTTAAAGCAACTCAATTACAGCATGAAAACCTTCCTATTTTCCCATAGTCAAACCAGAAGCATCAAAAAACGGCACGAAATCAGTTTAAGCAAAACAAAAATAAAAAATCCCCGACAAAAATCTGATCCCTTTTATTATTATCATCTAAGCAATAAAAGGAATCGACTCTCAAGCTCTTCACAAGCATTTGTGCCCGGAAAACTCAAATTAAATGATTAGACAGCAGTGTCTTTTGGCAGCGCCTTTTACGAGCGTTCCCACCGTTTTATAGTGGTCATAAAAATGTCTAGCCTGCAGCCTCCTTTGAAAGCCTCCAACTGCGTTTTATGGCCTCCATGCGAACTGGGACTGGGACAAAATTATGGCCGTGAGGAAAGTTTTATAGGCCCTTCTCGCCGGGTTTTATCGCCGGGAAGGGAGGGGTAAAACGCACTTCCAGGATATTTACGACTCTCCGGGACGCTTGAAAAGCCTCCCCCGGAACTGCCGCAGCCGCAGTCGGCAGGCGCCCGCCCGCCTCGTCGGACCAGATGTTCTTCAGGGCCGATCCAGCGAAGACCGCACAATAGATGCTAACATCTGGATTGCATTTAGATCCGACAGGTCAGTAAAAATTTATGAGGTACGGAATGCAGAGATTTTCGGACAGGACCTGTGACCAAACGAAATGTCTTCCCCCGCAGATCGGGTCTCTCTCTCTCCAGCGGTGAAAGTGATCAGGTGATCAACGAAGCCGTCAGCTAGCTTCATTAGTCTAAATGACCAAATGTTCGTCGGAAAAAGGATCCATACTGAGAAGGACGGAAAACCTACTGAGTTTATCTCATCGCAGCCTGTGGTACTAATGAGCAAGTGCACGTATTTTTTCGAAGAAAATGGATGAGGGGAAAAAAACACTCAAATTCAGCACTGAATCTCAGCTATCGACGCGTTAGGCTTAGCCGGCGGCGAGCGAGCGGCTGTGATGCACGCCGCTTCCCCCGATCCCTTCACTAGTGTCCGTTCAGGTACAGTGGAATTCTGGATCTTCTCGATGCATGTTTTTTAAAACTCCTCGAGGAGTTGTTGCTTTAGTACCTTAGATGAATGAAATATTTAACTACCTATATATGTATTTTGATTTTTTAAATTTGTTTGTCACAGGAGTTAATAACGAGGGAGATATGATTCTTTAGATTATGGTATTACGTCGTTTTATCGAAGTAAACAGGAGGATTAAAATGTTCAATCTCATCGGCTTTTGTCCTTTAAAATAAATAAAGTACCCTCGTAATTCAAGAAGTAACTCCCATTAGCATTTAGTATTGTAGAATTAGCATTTCATTTTTTTTTTTTTTAATATTATAACTGTGTAAGGTAAAATGATTTAACGCATACAGATTATAGATTAGCGAATATTTTGAGCAAAATTTAAAATTTTAGCCAAAAAAGCAGAATTTTATGTACAAAACTGTAACTACGTAATTATAAACGATAATAATTAAATCAGTAGCCAACACACGAATGTGTTGGCTACTGATTTAATTATTATCGTCACTATATATTCCAAAATAAACAAAAGAACCTGATATTACTATCTGTTTAAAAATATCTAATGAGTTCAATAGTTTACAGCTTCTAAACGATCAGTCGATCCCTTATATACGAGAGAATACACATGTTGCTACTTAACTTTAAATTAATGTATTTGTTATTCTTTTCAAAACATTAATTTTTTTTCGTATTAAAATAAATAACTCACTAAAATCTCTTATATATCATAAAAATAATCTCACTAAAATCCCTTATATATCATAAAAATAATACATTATTTGCATGCATGCATGTATGTTTCAGTGTTTATTTATGAAATATAATCTTTGTATGCCTGTATACATAGTAGATTTTTGTTCTTAAAAATGCTAAAATATATTTATAAAAATGAATGAGATTTAGCTAAACATTCTTCGTATAAGCAATTTTCATTAAAAAAAAATAGGAATATTGTAGTATAGAATTTGTTTCCTATTATCTAGCACAGGATGTTTTATTTTTCTGGTAAACACTGTAAAGTTATGATGGAAATTATATACTGGTATTGACTGGTGCATGGCTTACTAACGTTACTTATTTTCAAAAAAAAAAGAGGAATAAAATCACATGGGAATGATATTTTTTAAGCAAATAGAGCGTAAATTTAGCAACATTAGCGATCCTTGTGAATGTAATTAACAGGATTTTTGTGTCAGTTTTAATTACCTCATTAATTATAGAATAATAAATAGTTCTATTTATTCAGCATGATGTTTAGCTTGTTTTTATGCATTTAATCGTAATAAATAACTCTACTAAACTTGAAACATATTTAATTTTTTAAAATTGCATATTTCACACTTTAAAAAAGTTGTAACGGAATAAGCATATTTACTATTCTAATTTTTTAGATTATTATCTTGGTAAATGATTATTAAGCCATTAACAAGGTTTATTTGTAATGTTATAAATTCAGCACGTTGTTTTGCATATTTTTATGCGTTAAATGATAATAAATATCGCTTTTAAATTTAAATAAATGTTTTAAATTTCCATAATTTGCATTTTCACCAGTTTCTAGAGTTTTGTAACGCAAAAAATCCATTTATTCTAATATTTTTCATTACTTCCCTTGGTTAATGATTGTTAAATCATCAGCTATGTTTATTAAGTTATAACGATGTTTGGAAATCTGCATTATATTAATGTAAACAAACCCGCTTACACTTAAAATCTCCTCCCAAGCATTTTAACTCAAGTTTACAAAAATATTTTTGAATGAGTAATAAAAATTCCCCTAAATATTTTAACTGAACAGGGTTTGAGGTTAATGATTCAAATCGTACTCTCAATTTGATGTTATACTTAAAACCTTGACCTTGATAAACATTGAAAGCATGTTTTTGTTTATATTTCCTCGGTACGATAATTTCTATAATGTTTCTGGAATGCGAGCCTTAATTTCTCGTTGACAAAACTTCCCATCAAATTACTAGTCTTTGCTCTATTTTATTTTAATATTTTAGCTCGCAAAAACTTGATTCAGTTTTTTAAGTGTTGAAAATTCCCTCAGCACAGATACAGAAGAGAAGCTAGGAAACGTTTTGACTCTTGTTTACACATTGTTTACATAGCTCTCATTTCAATTCACTTGTTTATTTAGCACAAAAAATAACAATTATTAGTTTCTTCTTTAGATTAAAAAAATTAAACTAAAAATTATACTTAAAAATTTCTTATAATTATAAGTTATGATTAATTCATGGATTTACTCATTTCTGAAATTTAGCAATTTTTTGAAAGCTATATCATTTTATCTAATATAATCAAAGTAAAAATATATGAATAACGATAAATATTTATATGTGATAATGTCATCCGAAATTCATTTTAGTTTGCGTTACGTTAATTTTACTCTTCTACAGAAAATTTAGGAGAAATTTCCGCAATAACTTACATTCGGATAAATATTGTTTCCATCGCACATATCGATGAAATTTTGAAGCACTATTTATATAGAGTAATAAGTAAACGTGAGTATTAATATGCGAAACGTGCATTTCATCCATGTCTTTTGCAAGATATGTAGCTGAGTTTTCAACATCGTACGTTTTAATAAACTAACATAGTTAGATATCCGGAAAGTAATGCTAAAAATGAATTTCGAAATAGATTATCACATTGTGAATGCAATATAGACCTTACTCTATACATGTGTTTCTAATCCCACAGTTCAATAAATATCACTTCAAATCAAAAATAATATTTTTTTTAATTTTCAAGCTTTTCTTGCTCTGTTAACTCGAAATATTTATGAATTCTGAAATCTTAAAATACATATGCCATTTCTGAATTCCTGAACTCATTTTTTTATTTATATTGTTAGCTGTAAATTACAGTTCCTAGTCAATTAAAAATCTATATTTTTCACTTAAATCTGAGTCAGTATCACTGTTGTTACATGGACAGCTCAGCCGCATAAAATTTAAATGCCCCCGCTAGTTCTGTTTGTAGTGAATAAAGTGCATGATAAATTTCTGTTAACTGGATATTGCACTCGAATATTAAATTAAATTCCTTGTACATTCAATATAATTGCTCTCATTAATTGTTAATATTAATCGGGATTTTAAAAGGTAACAGTATATAATTTATTAAGATAATGTGAGAATTGTTATTGAATCATAGCACTTATTTTCTCTTTTATGTTGTCAATAAAGTGAAAAGTTTTACACAATTTTATGGTAGTAATCGGTAAACACATTATGCATAAAGCTAAAAACTTTTCCTGTCCAAAATACAAAATATTTCTACTAAATTTATGTTAAACTAAGTGCAATTGTTTTTATCTGCTAATAACTTTTTGGTACGAATGTTGTTTGAGCGTCAAAATATGAACTTGTCGAGAAACTCACAAATCGTTTTTGTGTTTATGCATAATGCACTTAATTCAGTTACAGGAGTTTTAAATTTCTATGCAAAATAATAAATTCACACAATTGAAACAATGAAACACGGTGGGTCACACTCGGATATTCAAAATTTTGCCCATAAACAAAATGCTCTTAAATTTATAATATTGTATATCTTGTTTTAAATTTGACATAAATTTCCGCAATATTTTCTCAATCCCTATGTTATGTTTTCTCTTTCCTATCTCTTTTTATGCTTTGTACAGATTACAGGGAGTTCATAGAATAGTGCTCCATTGTTTATTTACTGTGTGGGAATAATTTGCCCGAACGTGTTATGGTTGAGTGTCAGTAACTGTCATCAATATTTTCTAGAAGTTGAAATTGCAAACTGCATTGAAACATAGTGATATTCTCAATAGAACATTTTTCAAGCATTTCTTTTTTTTTTTACCACGTAAATTTAAATTACCACGTGTGGCTATTTCTTTAGAGTGACACTAAAATTTTCGTTAAATTGAACTGTTTTAAAATGTGAAACTTTTACTGTCAAAGAAAATTTCAGCTTTTTATTTTTGTCTGAATGCAGAAGTGTAATTTTGTTTAAATGGTACTAGGTGCCGGATAGTAAAGTGTTCTAATAACTCAAACGCCTAGAGCTTACAGCAACTTCGTAAAATATAACACTTTCTCAAACATTCTTATTTTTTTAATAAAAACAAATAATTGCTGCAGCAAAACCGAAAACAAACTTCCAAAGAAGTCGATACTACAAACTGCAAGGGAAAAGAATATCGAAAAATTACAATTTCCCCCTTCTAATGAATTGTTTACATTTGTCAACAAACCGAAACTATGAAATCGAAACTGTAACTAAATAAGTGTTTATTCCCTTCAGAGGGTTTTTTTTGCTGCTGAAAATCAAGGAAATTTACACTCATTCATTATTTTTTCTGCTATATTAAATTTTATTTACACTGATGTCAAAATTTTACTGAAATTGTTATTTTCTCGCTTATTCTTGGATCTTAAAAATTTTGAGTTTTTAAAATTAAAAAAAAAATTGTGGAAACAAACTATTTCTTGCTCTAGAAGATAAATGAAAATACATTTTCTTGCATGCTGTTAATTTTTACTAGTAATTTTTTGCTAATTTTAAAGCGACAAAACTCCTGATCTCAGTTCCATAGGAAAGTGCTATTAGCCAAAACAAAAAACTGTCAACAAACCCCTGTTGTCAATAATTTTTTGCTCCCCACATGCTTGGTGTGCAGGTTAAGTGCTGACTGTATCGTTGATAACAATTCTCACATATTTGTGCGCTCTAGTGTTGTAGGGTGCAAAGAGGGGAGTATGTTTGTTTGTAACTTACTTTGGCCAACGTGTACTTTTCTCATCCACGGGTAAATCTGGGGCGGGTTTCCCTGGAAGTTTCCCTTCTGGGGTTGCTGCTGCTGCTGGGGCGAGGGCGACTGCTGGGGGCTGGGCTCCTGCGGCGACGAGTCCGGGCTGAGGTGTCTGCTGGTCGAGGACTTGGAGGTGGGCGTCGGCGAGTGGCCCGGGTCCGGACTCTCCGGCGGCTGCGAGCTGGAGCTGGTGGTGGACAGGTCCTGCGGCGAGGCGGCGTGCACCGTCGACGGCTCGGCGTACTTGCAGCTGGGGACCGGGGTGACCGATGGGGTCGGAGTCCTCGGGCTCTGGCTATTGATGGAGTGACCCAGCCTCTGTTGTTGCGAGCAGCTGCTGTAGTGGTGCGGGTCCCCATTCTGGGTCCCTAGGTGCTGGGCGTAGGGGCCCGCGTACTGCTGCTGGGGCTGCACCGGTGAGGCAGGACCATTAAAACAAGTCCCGTACGCCTGTACGGGCGGCGTGTAATAGTCCTGTGCTGTCGGGTCCTGCCTGCCTTGGCTGTAGCACGACGTCAGTGAGTTGACGAACTGATACGAACTCATAAGTCCCGTTTGATTTGTGAAGCGGCTATAATTCTGCCAATGTCCCCGCGCAATTTTGATGAATTATGGCTCTACTGCACACCAGGAAACCTCCGGCACACTTTTAATAGCCCATTATTCCAAATATGGACCGGCCCTAGCGACCACGTGACGCGGCTCCGCCAATGAGAAGGAGCGCGCAGTACATGATCGAGTCAACGGAAAAGTGTTCCGCGCTCGCGTGCCGATTTGCGACCAAATGTGTGAATGATCGCGCAGTAATTGTTTACAGTAGACCCCCTTTAGCTTTGACAACGCTTCGGGAGCGAGTGTGCGGAGCCACCCGATGCCCGCGCCGGTCACAAGGTAAGTGCTGCTCTCAACTGTTCGCGAGCTGCCTTAAGAGTGAGGCCTCTTTAAGCGTTCAGCCTGCTAGCTACTGACAGCGCCTCCCATCCGTCGACTCGGCCCACCGAGCTCGGAGCTCACTTGCCAACGAGCAGCTTGCCCGAGCAGACGCACAAACTTTCACTTCGCAAACTTCGCGACGCGCACTTAATTAACAAAAACCGACACAAAATTGCTTGCACATCCAACTTCAGACAATTCCTTTAATTGCATATTCATAATTTAATCACTTTATTATTATGATAGTTCACACTCAGGATAATTTTTTTTTTCTTTTAAGTATATTATCGCTCAGATGTATAGAGTTTTAGTGAATTCAAAAAATATATTTTAGGGTGTTTTGATCCTTATCTTGTTCAAAGACTTCTCAGTTTCCAAAGCCGCGCAATCGAAGCATTTATTTTAACTTGGGTGCTATCTCGGTTACGATCTCTAAAAGTTTCTTAGAAAACTCTGGTGTGCTGTACCGGACTAAAATAAACAGAGATCTTAATCTCGGAGTTCCTAACGTGCCAAGATCTGGATCTCGTGATCCTAAATCACCAAAGTTCGAGGTACATACCGGAACAGCTGAGTCCTATGCTAACACTGTCCATCCACAGAAGGTGATAAGGCAGACAGAGAGCCGGTGAAGTCGGTACTGTCTAGCAGTGGCGTTCTATTCAGAGTGAGCACTCTGCGCTGTGAGCTCTGGATAAGGTTCCAACTTTCTCTTCCCCCCCTCCCCCCAATAGCTCATTTTCTTGAAGATCGATCAGTGGCCTGGGCGAATGAAACGTTCAGTACATGCCCAAGCTCTGCAATCACATTATAATTTCTCCCCCGCTCTTTTACCTTGGACCCCGCAATTAATATCTGTCACTCGCTTTTCTCCAACTGGTCTCTACTCTTTTTTTTATTCTTTCTCTCTCTTTCCCCTCCTCTTTCTCTTCTTTCTGCCTCTCTCTGTCTGAGAATTATATGTGTCTTAGGGTGACACATGACGATATTGTTTTCGTGTTATGACAAGATTTTTGGACTTATACTTTTCTCATCAAGGGATGTTATTAGAATATCATAAGCATGTACAATCTATTACCGAGTTGTAGAGATAAATAAGGAATTCGTGCAATGTGAGGGATCATATATACACGCCGATAAGCGTGATCTGTTATACACCTTTTTATGCATAGACTTTGTATGCACATTCATATAATTGTTGTCTAAATGTTTTCATCTTATAATTATAAATACATGCAGACTTATTTATGCATAAATATATACAGTGCAAAGAGGGTATGACTAAGGATATGATATCTATTATTATAATTATTTTACTAATATAAATATAGAGAAAGAGTGCCCTGATTTATTTATTTATTTTTGATATTAAAATTAATTGCTCATGAATAGCAGTGTAATAATGTTAACATATATCCTATCGAAATTTAATAAAGTACGTTAATTATAGAATTAAAGTCAATTGTAAAAAAATCATACAAATACTTAATTTTAATTGCTCATGAATATCAGTGTAATAATGTTAACATATATCCTATTGAAAATTGATAAAGTACGTTAATTATAGAATTAAAGTCAAATGAAAAAATTCATATAAATACTTAATTAACTTTAAAAATAAAAATTAGCAGTTAAGAATATGCAACGTGTCGTTTATTTTGATTACTTAAATTTTTTTTTCTTTTTTTTTTCTTTTGGGAATATAAAGTTTTGATTATTTTAAAATTTTTATCCCCCTGGGGGCATAAATGTACCTGATACACATACTTAAAATGACACACAAACACACACACACATAAGAACCAACTTAAGTCCTATAGGAAAATTTAGATATACGAAAGCATTGATAAATATTGTTTTTACTGAAAATTGTATACAGCTCAAATAGAGAGTTTAGTTAAAATGATCAGTGTGATAATGTACCTCATTAATATTTTATCATTCTTAAAATATCTACTTTTCCCCTCATGCTTGTGAGAAAGGGGAAAATATAAAACTCTACAATGTTATTTTGCGAATTTGTATCAAATATTTTCTTGTGGCTGTGTATAAGCGGCTCATGATTAGGAATTCGCTTAATTAGATTATTTAGTTGGCAGAGAACTCATCAGAATTATGCGATTTAAAACAATATTAAAATTTATTTATTTCGGAATATTTATTGACTTTTGTCCTACAGCTGTTCTTTAAAATAATCCGTTTACTTCAATCAATATCTTTTTTTTTCTTTTTTTTTTAAGCAAGATATCTTAAATCAAAAGTTTTTATAATCTATTGAGTAAGAAAATTTTCCGACATCACTGGTTAAAGTAAATATTTAGGTATTACACAATCTACGTGTGTATATATCTGCAACTTTATTGCTTTAAGAAAACTTTCTAAAAAAAAAAATTAATTTTTTTAAATATTTTTGTTGTTTTATATCTGGGACTTAAATATTCTTTTAATCGTGTATATATGCTTTAAAAAATACTGGTTCAGTGTTGTGTGAATATTGAATTTGTAATTCTATAGCTTTCTGCGAACGAATTTTTTATCAATTTTAAATCATGATTTTTCATTTTAAAGATTTTCCTTCATGATTTATGAAAATTTGCAAACCGTTGGAAAAAAAACGAGCAATTGATTTCATCTTTTGACTGATGATTATTATTATTATTATTATTATCATTATTATTATTATTATTACTATTATTATTATTACTGTTTATGGCAACAACCAACTCGAGAAAGATTTGTATTAGGCATTCATAATCTCGTTTATCTTGTCCGTCCATGAACTATTTTCTGCTGTGTAATATCTCGAAGGGAATCGGAAGTCGTTAGAGAGAAAGATTATGTGACTGAATGAGTAAGATAAAAAGATTTGAAGATATTCTAAGGTCTTTCAAATTATACTTTGAGCTATTTAGGCATAATTCGCAATAATCAATAAATAAATACTGTAAGAAAAAGTATTACTTACCATTTTAAGTCTCGAAATTATTTTAAAATTTATTATAATTGTCACAAATTTTACGGCATATTTCCCTGGCATCGCTATTTTTTTTTCAGTTGTTTTATTTTGTTATACATACTCAGCCATGATCAAACTAAATTACCCAAGCCAATATCTGAAACACCCTTATGTGTGTGCCAAAAAAAAAGAAAAAAAAAATTTTTATTTAAAAAAGTTGTTTGAACTTATCCATTGAAATTCCTTTATTTTCTTTGAGAAATGGAGTAAGTGTACTAACATTTTTGGAAATATACAAAAACATATATAATACAGAAAAGATAATAATTAGGGTTCATATAATAATATTTTAACTAATGAAATTAATTCGTGCTTTTTGCGTAGATAAATAAGTTCCCTTTTAGGATTCTCAGACTGTTGATTTAACCTTTCATGTATTAAAGGTTGGTAAAAAAACACTAAAATGTTACAGTGCCTATGCATACTTTTTAGAATAATTAATAGCTGATTCCTCCAGACTGATACAAGATGTATCCTGTGCTTGTAAATTTTAATAATGTCGTGTGATATCTCAACACTATATTGTACAGATACCAAACTATAACAATAATATTAATTTTTATTCACAGGAAATGTAAAATATATTAGGATTAATTGTAGTAATAACTAAGAATTACAACTCAACAAGAAAAACAATCATTCTAAGGTTTCTTATCGCCTGGATTTCCCCTTTTTTTCTGCTTCTATTATTGTCAGTAAAATGCAGAAATTCAAACTTGGGTCGTGGCATTAATATTCAGATAAGTACCTCTTAAAAAAATAGGTCAGAGTATCTATTACACCTGAGCATAAAATTATTTACATATTTAAATTTTTTTGCCATCAGTTGTGGTAAATCCTAATTATAGCTCTATAAATAATTTTATGGTACAGTCTACTCACTCTTCATATCAATCCGACACTAGTAAACGATGCAATACAAAGCAGCTGCATCGAGGCAGTTTTCTACAGCTGCTTTTCTACGTTTTAATATAGGTTAGTGGTTCTGTCGAATTAAAACTGAAGAAAGAAAGTTTGTTGCACCAGATTTCAAATGTGAAACTTATTTCGCAAAACTTTTAGGTATCCGTCTCCCTAATAGACCTCAATAATCTTCACGTGCCGTAAAAGATAAAATATGGCTCAAACTCATAATGATATGTCATTTTATACTTACGTATATTACAGATGTTAATAGTTAAATCATATTAAAATATACAAAATCAGAGTTGCGTAATTCCTAAAATGACAAGATGCGTCTCTAAAAGAAAAGTAAAATTGGCAAGATGAAAGTACTACTATTTTGTCGATATTTTGCACAGTAAATATGACAAGAATAAATATTACACAAGCAGAAGTTACGTATTGAGTTCTCTATATCCGTAAAATTTAATTTCATAAATCCTATGCATACTTTTCCTCCTTCCAATGAAAGTTCCTAGTACCTTAATATTTCCTATTTTTGTTCATAGTCTGAATCCTCCGGGAATTTTTCTTTCCCCTTATAGTTTACGTTGATTGGAAATGAACTTCTATTATTTATGTACTCAAACAACCCATCGGTGGAGGGGACGGGATTTCGACCTCCTCTGAAATAAAGATCGCTAAGAAGACATCGGAGTCGGGAGTACTCGAAGATGTGACGTCATTCTGTAAAATATGTTATTGGTAGTTTCACTTTACCTATTTCCAAGTGCTGTCTTTGTGGACGTTTCTGTAGAAACCTTGAAGGCTTCAATATCTTAATAACTATCATGATTAAGTTCAATCGTAGACTACTTATTGAAGATTTAGAATCCACTCTAGCATATTGTTAGAGGAATTTTTTCTGTATAACATATATTCAGTTAAATAGTCTTTATACCATTTGCAACTACTGAAGCTTATACAATCGCTTCTGATTAAAACTAATCGAGTTTTTTTTTATTTTATTTATTTATTTATTTTTATTCTTTAAAAATTTTTATGAGCCTTTTACAGGTCATTTGCGTACTATGTTCTTCGGGAAACAATGTAGTGGAACAGAGCATAGTTATTAAAGTAGTACGAAAAATAAAATTTTTCCTGTGCACTACAAAATAGTAGACAAATGGTAGTAAAAAGTGATATATGAGTGAAAGAGTTTTAATTAATGCTCATCTCCAGTGTTATTATATTGGTTTGTTATTATAATGGTTTAACGATACTAATAAATATATGAGACAATTCTGTATTTCTATATGACTTTCATTCTTGTTGTGTATTTCAGTTTAATTTTATATATATATATATATATATATATATATATATATATATATATATATATGTGTGTGTGTGTGTGTGTGTGTGTGTGTGTGGTAGGTATGGATTCTTGTTTACCAGCCATCTGTATTTCAAGTGTATGTGACTTGGATGATTTATATGCACAAAAATCCTTTTTAAAGTGACAAATATTTCAAAACTTCCAAATTTTTGTATACTACTAGATTTCTTTTTAAACATTTTCAAAAAAATATTCTACTTTCTAATGTATTAGCATAGTACGCTCCGAAATGTGCACATTCTCAGTCAATCCAGGGCATTCTCAGCAAAAACCGGAAAAAAGAATCCGTTTTTGGTCAAATAACTCATTTGTCTTTCAAAAGCAATTCCTGGGTAGGTCAAGGCTAGGGTTAGGTTCATAAGGTTTCGGAAGGGGGATGTGGGCGGGGCCAAGGACCCATTCTAAAACCCCAACATCCGAATAACGCCCCCTTCTACTCCCCTTTACAGTTCCTTTTCAGCGCCAAAGAAATTTTCACAGCGTGTGAATCTCCTTCAGCACAGTCTGGGGGTAGAGCGGAAGGTGTCGAGCGAAATATTGCCTAGCGGTTTCAGAATACAGCACATGTTCAACAACATATTAGATTGCAAATAAATAGATAGGTCACATTAATTTGACAGAATGGTAAGTAGCTTATTCCATATTTTATAGGGAACAAATTTATTCTTGTGTATAAAAATGCAATAATCTTTATTGAATGGGTACACACATAACACACAATTTTCTAGACAATAAAAACTCATCTCTAGATGTAAACAAAGGAAGAAAAAATCCGGAATATAATGTTACCATTAAAATGCATCACATCTCCTACGGGAAGGTAAAAATAAACTTTTACCTAATATCATATATAATTCTGAAATATGTATGGTGGTTAACTAACAATGTTTTAGGAGTTTATGTTAAGACCTTTTCCAGTCAATTCTAAAATCTCCTTCTTCTAGATGTTGAGACAATTTTTCTTTGTCATAAATATTGAGATCAATCAATAACATAACATTAATAAAGTTCATAGGATCGAAAGTGCCTAATTATTGATTTACTATGTACTTATGGCGTTTCACACATTACAAAACATATGACATTGTTAATCTTATATATATCGAACAGAATAATTTAACCTCTCTCAAAACGAGGTATTAATATGTATTAAACTTTCTTTCATCAACAAAGTTTAATTGTTGTTTTCATTATTTGAAGAAAAGTTTCCTTCTTCTAGATGTTGAGACAATTTTTCTTTGTCATAAATATTGAGATCAATCAATAACATAACATTAATAAAGTTCATAGGATTGAAAGTGCCTAATTATTGATTTACTATGTACTTATGGCGTTTCACACATTACAAAACATATAACATTGTTAATCTTATATATATATCGAACAGAATCATTTAACCTCTCTCAAAACAAGGTATTAATATGTATTAAACTTTCTTTCATCAACAAAGTTTAACTGTTGTTTTCATTATTTGAAAAAAAAAAAAGTAACTGTCTAATCTCATTTTCAAAAGATGATAAAAATCGATAAGTATGTACAGCAATTTCTTTCCTGCACGTATTTTTAATTTTAATAAAGAACTGTTATATTTTTTCTATCATAAATATAGCACTTTAAATTTTTAAATAAAATATTAAGAATATAGAATTAGGATAATCTCTTTACTCTTTGTACTGAATTAATCGCAATACATTCTCCTATTTTATATTAATTTTTTAGCTATTTTTATATTATTTTTTTTTAGCTATTTTTATGTTTTATTCCAATTTTTAATGAAACAAACTCGGAACTTTTCTTTGAAAGCCTATGAAATTTAGTTATGCTACTTAACATTCATTTTGATATCAATAGCACTTTATTTATAACATATGTATGTATGGATGGATATAATATACAGCATATATGAAAAGCTTCTAAATCTTAAATATCAAAGTAAAACCTTCATACTGTGTATCAAGATTCCAGCTCGTATTATCGAATCAAAAGTAGCATTTTATTCCAGTTAATACAAAGCGTTTACAAAATATTTTATCATATGCAATTATATGATACATAATAAACATAAACATCTAAAATTATTACACTGAGCTGAATGATCTGTTTTTTTTTTTTTTTAGAAATAAAAAAATATTTTTTTATACTTTTCAGACTTCAGAAAAACGAGGAAATTACATCTAAACGCAACATATTTTATAAAAAAATAAATAAATGATAAATAAAACACTGAACCAAGGATGTGTTTCATAGTAAGTCAAGCCTTTTATGTCAAGCAGTTTTTGTTGAAATATTAAAAATTATCATTGTTGCTATTGAACAGTTTCTCCCGTTCCTTTAATATTCTGCACGGTATATGCAAATATACCATTTAAATTATATTTTGCATTTCTGAATTCAGTATATTTAAAATTTTTCTCACGTATTTACTACATCATTTTCTAAGATCTTATTACCATTATAAAAATTTTCATTCTCTATGGAAGATAAAATTTATAAAAGTTGTATCGAATTAAAGCGTAAAACTTTCTTGGGGTTTCATGTTTCTTTTGCATAATATTATACCGAAAACTCTTAATTATAATTTTATAAATTAAAAGTAAACTGTGTTTGCAAAAAAAAATATGTTTTGTCGTCATTACCTGTGATGATGATGCTTTTCTAAGTCTCACAGAAATGTATGTGAAAAAAGACTTTAATTACAACAGATGAAAAATTTCATTTAGGAATTTTACTATAAATAATTAAGCGTTGTATAATTTATAGTTATATATTAAAGAATATGAATGCACAAATTAAATTAAGTACGTTAAATTCAACCAATCAAAATTTTATACTTAATATATAATTTAGAGGAAACCCTGACATTGCTTATTAAAACGAACATTGATCAACACATTAACTGTTAAACTTTTTTCAGTGATATTAATGCTTAAAAATAAAAGTCAAAGGCGACACAAAAAAGTTAGAATGGGCACCATCCTCTAGAACCCTCCCCCCTCCCTCTCCCCCAAACTCTTCATTTCTTACTAGGAAGGAAGACTACCTTCTCTCTAAGAGTCTTTGGAACTATGGAAGTAAACAAAAATATACTTGGAATATCGTCTTTTATTACTACGGAACTGGCATATTCTTTTGTCTTGTTTGTCAGTTAACATTGTGGATCTACTAGAAAATAAATTTAAAAGCAAATTGGTCATTACACTCCTCCCTGCTTATTTACTGTCTCACACATAGAACTAAATAAGGGGAGAAAATTTTACAGAATTTGTATGCTTACTTCAAAAACTGAACTTTCAAATTTTCCTTTGAAAATCACTGATGAAAATTATATATTTATAAATCTCTAGGTGTCACATGAGAAATTACAAGCTTTTGTCTTAGACAATCAAACCTGAGTATATGATAAATGCATTGTCATAAAAGCTGAATGGATTTTGTAAATCTCTTAGCATAAATTTATTTCCGTCATGATATACACATGATTTTTTCCCTAACATTTAGTTACTTCCCCACCCCTCTATTCATATATTTTCCTTTGCATTCTGTATGTGTGACTTTATGACATTATTTCTCATTTCAATAATGGACATACGCAATGAATTAAATGCATTTCCAAATTAACCTATTGTCTGTTGTGTGGTTTCGGGAAACCATAAACGCTTAGAAGTCTTTTTAACTGAGCTTTCGATTGTTGAAAGCAACAAAATAAATGCAGTATTTGTTTGGGTATCATGCACTTGGATCCAGTATTTCCAGTATTTTTTACGCATCATAAGAATAAATATTTTTGAGGTTGATATTTAGAAAAAAAATCTCCTATATATTAATTCAGCAAATGGCTTTTCTATCTGTTTTTTTTCTGCCATTTAATGATTAATTTACCTAGTGATTTAGAGAACTCCACGAAAAAATCATGAATACTATTTTGACAAATACTTTTGAAGAGTTTTTCGAAAGAGGTACAGTTTATAGCTAGTTAGAAAAAGAAAATTAAAGCTTTTAGAAATACTCAATACTAAATATAGTTTTCATCTATGTAAATGCCTGATTTCTGTAAATAAAAACATAATTGCAACATAAAGAAATATCTCTGTATTGCAACATACAAATATTACGTTATTTGAAACATACAATATCTATTTAAATAAAGTAGGTGTTTTAAGATTTAAATGCAGATATGGGCAAAATTTTGCATATTTTCTCAGTTTTAGCAATATAAAAGAAATATAAGTTTCATAGAAAAATTTTGAGTTTGACGCATTTGTGATACATATGCACATTTATTTATTATTATCGAAGTATTTTATGGAAGTATAGTTGTGTCATCAACCCTTTTTTTGAGTGAGGTCAAATTAAATACTGTGGAATATTTTATTAAAAAAAAAGTATCAAATACTACGCTGATTCTGTTGTTGTTGTTGTTGACTTATTCCCCTTGGTCCAACCGCAGGCTAGTGTCTGAGGAAGTCCATGACCTAAAAAGACTTCAGAAAATCATAAACTAAAAGAGGACTGGAATAAAGGTCAATTTTGTCCAGACCAGCACGGATTCTAACGTGTACAATGAGTTTACCTGTAGGAATGAAGAACAATGAAATAAACTACTACTACAATTATACATATTAATTAAAATGAGACAGTAATATGAGACAAATATTGCAAGATAAAATGAAAATCGTTAAGAGAAAAAAAAAGACCTATAATTGCTTTCATACCTATGTACATAAGGCAGCACTAACTGACGCAAAAAATACTCAAAAAGAGAAACAAATTAATAAATTTAAATTTACCTAAATTAAGAAAATAAAAAAATGGAAGTTTCCAATGTCAATATGCCATCTTTAGAAGTGCTAACAACGTAAGAAGACAGAGTGGTATATTTCTGAGTGCTTTGACCTCCAATATATATGAATCAGACTATAATGAGGTTCCCTTATTAGACTTCAGAAATAACCTTCTATCTTCCTATGATATTAAAACTAAAGACAAAACAAAAGTAGAGAGTAAAAACTTCCATTTTATTAGCTGACAAGTTTCGTCTTTTTTAAAAAAAAACAAGTAATATATAAAAAAAAAAAATTAAAGTCAATTCCTACTTAGGTCAACAAAGAAAAATTTGAGTGTGAACTAATAGTAGGAATTGCAAAAAAGGATTGCCTGCCAGAACCTTGCCTACTGTGCGAGATTAGGAGGGGGGGGGGGGAAGAGAGAGAAAAAGTTTGTCAGGTTGGGGATTCGATCTCGCAACCTACAGGACGGGAGAAGCCCGCGATACCGCAGTGCTACCGTTTACACAGTAACAAGAGGGAAATTACTATTCAAGAGCAAGAGACGCTCTAGGTCTAAAACTAAAATTGATTAATTAAATTTAATTAATGAATTAATATTTGAAAAAACTGTATTAACATCAAGTGTCATCCACTACAAGTTTAAAAAAAATATATTTGAACTTGAGTGGATGAATAAAAAGTACTTTTATTAACGATTGAAAATTTGAACATGGTCTAAAACTAAAATTGATTAATTAAATTTAATTAATGAATTAATATTTGAAAAACTGTATTAACATCAAGTGTCATCCACTACAAGTTTAAAAAAATGTATTTGACCTTGAGTGGATGAATAAAAAGTACTTTTATTAACGATTGAAAATTTTAACATGGTCTAAAACTAAAATTGATTAATTAAATTTAATTAATAAATTAATATTTGAAAAAACTGTATTAACATCAAGTGTCATCCACTACAAGTTTAAAAAAATGTATTTGAACTTGAGTGGATGAATAAAAAGTACTTTTATTAACGATTGAAAATTTGAACAAGATATATATGAGAGAGTGTGAACTAATAGTATGAATTGAAAAAAAAATGCGTGCTTGAAAGTCACTCAAAATGCCCAAAAGATTACTGAGACGTTTCGCAACGGAGTCACATTCCGAAATAAAACATTATGAAGCATAAACTGGTAAGTCCTTAAAAATAAATAAAGGTTACAATAGATTGAGTTTCATTTTGGGTTAACCAGTGCCTTAATTGATCGAAACAATTAGCAATGTAAAATTCTATGCCTAGTTAAACTGAATCCCAAATACATTCCGATTCCAAAACCCGAACTGGTGCCCCTAACTAGCCCCTGCTCTTGGACTGGGAAGTTTGCCAATTTGTCAGCGAGCTCTCTATCGCGTTCCTTTGAAGCCCAAATAATGAATTATGTATTAAACTCAGCTTTCGTCCTCTTATTTTTTATCAATCTTTTTCTTCAAAATAAACGATGTGACAACCAGAAGCAAAACAAGCAAGATATTTCATTCTTAATTTGCACGATTGACAACTCTGGGGGTACCTTCATGTCCTGAGAATCATTCAAATAAAGGAACAAATCACCGTTGTTAGTAATTGCTATTAAAACTATTTTCATTTAGGTAGTTGACTTCCAGATGTTTTGAAGAAAGAATTTCTTATCTCCCAGGGTACGCTTCCAGCCAAAGAGCCTCTACATTCCATAAGCTTACAACCCCAAGCTTTCAAATTCTTATGTCCACTAGGATTAAAAATCCATTCATAGAATCCATAAAGCTATATGGATTGAGTAAAATTGCGTTTGAAAATAGATTGTTCAAAATCGGATATGTAACTAATACCTCATAATTCATTTCAGAAGGAGACTCCTAATGTGTGATTAATGAAGTATATAAATTAGGGTAACGATTAATCAGGTAATTTTTTTTTCAGAATAATGATCTCAGATTCTGTTTTGACTTATAGTAGGCCTACCTTGAAAACATATATTGTGTTCTTGAATAATATTTTGCTTGATGTAGTTTAAATATTATCCACATTTTCCTTAATTTTTTCCCTAATAGGCACTCGTCAGTGACTTTGAAAATCATCTCTCCTTTTTGTGTCTTTAATATAATCTGTTTTCATTTAATTTCATTTTTTTTTTGTGTCCATTTTTCCAAGTTTTCATTGATTTCGACAATGAAACCGGAGGGTGATTTCTCTATGCACCATAAATTTTTACCCTTATGTGATGGAAACAGCTCCTGCAAAATCCGTATACTTCAAAACATCGCGAAATTTAATTCACGCATGCAAAGTTTAATCTGCTTAGATAAGTGATTTTTAGTGCTTCTCGCACACAAAGGATTCTAATCCGGCAATCTCTTTCGTTAAGAACTCCCCTGATGGGTAAACATTTAGCATTTTAGATACATTTCTTATGTAAATATGAAATAGTAAAAAATGGGTTTAATATTTTAGATTTTAGAATTACTAATGTATAAATAATTTTTCCTGTTTTCTTGAAAACAACTCCCATCAGCTGACAATTAGGAAAAAAAATCTCTAGATGACATTATAACTATGTATTTCATTCTCGAAATCAAAATATGACGTAGTTAAGGTCCAGAGAAAACTTTGACTTGAAAGAAACAAAATGTTACGGTTAGCTGTGCCTTTTCTAGCAAATGCCTGGATTACAAACGAAAAGGTTAGGTACATTCAATATCCCCATGAGACACACAAAAGGAATATTCTTTACTGAATTGTATGGAATCTCGCTTTATTATTTTGAATTTAAAAATTGAAAGAAATATATAGCCGAAATATTTAAAAAAATTTTATTCCTTTAAAGATCTCATTATTCTTTTTATAAAGTAGTTCCAATCTTGTCATCCTCGTGTAAGATTGTTGAGCAAGTTTAGGTGAGAAATGTATCTCATTAAAAGTAATGGGCATGATTTTTTAAAAAATTTATACGAATTTCTTCGGGACAATTCAGATGTTGATGATCAGTTAGAAAATACCAGATCTCACTGAAAGCCAATAGCCTTGGTCGAACGTTTCAGAATAAAAGTTTCTTTATGAGCAGAATATATTAATACTTGGATAGCATCCCGACTTTTTAAATAAACTGATTTTTGTGAATTAGTTTGCCAGAAACAAAATAGTTAAATTTTCTATTTCAGTGTGTAGTCATACGTCAACCGTGGTGAAGAGTATTCATCAAGAGCAGCTCTCTCATGTTATCAACCGTAGTCGCTGCAAATGCTTGTTTCTCACGGCTGCATCATATTTCCTTTCTGAAATGTCGATTATGTCACAATCAATCTCTAACGTTATGGATGATATTTTCCCAGACATTTCATATTTATACGCCAATAAATACGGACAAAGTATTTGAACATATTTACTTCTTTATACATTTCAGTTCATTTCGTAGAGGGAGTCTTTCGATGGGATTTCTATTAGCAATCCGTAGACTTTTGAATACGCGGGAAGGTAATAACTTAATTTCGTAAAGTATATAGTAGAGATATATAGTTGTTGGGATCCTAAGAGTAGTTTTATCACTAAATTGTTCTCGCATTTCAAATATGCAGCGTTTAAAATTTTATTCATAAAATAGTATAGCTTGAATTGTCCTCTTATCTCTCCCCACCTCCCACATACACGTTTTGTTTCCTAAAATAGCTTAAATAATGTTTTAACAATTTTTTTAATTGTTAAAACATTATTTAAGCTATTTTAGGAAACAAAACTGCCATACTGGCATTATGCACTGTTATTTTAATATCACAAGTTTTAAAAGTTTAATTCTTAATATAAAATCCTATTTCCATAACAGAAAAAGAAACAAGGGAGTTCAATACTTACAGAATGCATTCATTTTCCCATTGGGTGCCAGTGTAATGATATCCTCTCTCACTGCGCTCCCATCTGGTATTTTTTTATTCTTTCTTTCTTTTTTTTTTTAAATCCTCTCGCCAAAGAGGGTTTAAAAACCCCCTGGTGGGTCAGGTAACGAACTTTCTCTCTCCCGCATTCCGAGCAAATATTCTAACCACTGAACTGTGCACCATATATATAACTGAAAAATATTGAAAAGTTGAATCCCCTATCTGTATAGAGTACAAATTATTTTCAAATTGGGAAAAACACATTTCAAAATTTGCTTCTTAACACAGATGGTGATAGCTATTTGCACTTCATCAGACCATCAATAGAAACATTCCGAAAAGAAATAATTTTCCCTATGACTATTTAAAATTTTTATCATTTCAAAGAATTTAAGAGGGAATTCTGATAATAGCAAATTTTTATAAGTTTGTCGATTGGTAAGCACAATATGAAAAGCATAGGCCTTCGCATCGACGTATGTTTTTTTTTTTTTTGGTTTAAAGAAAAAGAGAGCCTAATAAAGAAACAAAGATGCGAAGTTAATGTTATTGCATTATTGTACACAATGCATTGAAGTGCATGCACTGTGAAGGCAATGGTTTTCATTCGGGACTGATAAAAGTTTCATGCACTCTTACCTACCCGAAAGAACAAAGGAGGAAAATAAAATACCGTTGAAGTATCTGACTGACAAAGGCAAAAATGTAGCTTCTCCCACACCAAAGAGTAAGTCTTTTTTTTTTTTTTTAAAGCACAAGAAAAGCAGGAAATGTAACAGAATTACTAAAAAATCCACTATAAAATAATCCAAAGACAAAAGTAAAATTTAATTTTCAGACAGAAAAAATAGTCATTTAAAAAGGTTTTACTATGTTACTAAAAATGATGTTCTTCATATCGTATGAAGAGCATCATTTTCACGGGTCATCATTCAAATGAGAGTCAATTATCTTGACACTTGAACTGTATTTGGTGCACAGATTTTTAAAAAAATGTAAATCAAATGTGACACTATTTATCCCTTAATATCGTTGTTGTGTGGAAATAATTTGAAATATAAAGAATTACTGCACGCAAGCTTTATTGCTCTTTTTTAATTAAGAAATATTTCTAAAAATCATAAGTAGAAATTATGGTTTTTTGTAACGCTTAAACTTCTTCAATGTCCTATAAGAAAAATTTCTTTAACAACCACTTTAAATATATCGCAATTAGAAAATCACATATAAACGATATCGTTTCACATTTCACCCTTTTTTGTATCTATACAGGCGTTTCTTTCGGATGAATTCCTTGGCATAAATATTATAATAAACCAATATAAAGAAATATATAAATATTAATTTTCTAGTTCGAGACGTTTTGAATTTTCTTAATTTATAGATTTCTTTCGTCGATTGCAATTTCACCTAGAATCGGGAAAGAATTATTTTGATAAAATATTTTAAGAAAATATAGGTGAGAGATTTTAAACTGTTTAATCCACATTCTAACCAATGTTTAATAAGCATGTATTATCTAAAACCATTTCTTCGTATCGAAAAGTAAATTACCCCCACGAGTTATCTTTTGTAGGAGGATAACTAATCAGTATTAATACACAGACACACACACACATACACACACACATACACACACACACACACACACACACACATATATATATATATTCGATAAAATGATATAGAAAAATAACTAGGCATACTATTTATTATACAAAAATATCAAGTTATGAGCATTTTAAGGCCCTAAAAACCCACCGCTGTAAGGACTGTTAACATTGCCCCCTAAGAAAAGGTACTTAATAAAGTAATTTTTCAAATATTATTGCGATTCAATTGACGTCCGTGTTTAAAGAATAAACTTTCTCATGTATTTAGATGGTGACGAAAAACGAAATCTGATATAAAGACTTTTTTCAGTACTCTAAATACAGAACAAAATATACTTATAGATGTAGACTAGACTGTTCCATCAAAATAAACTCGAATTACAGAAAACGGATTATCCTAAAGCAATAAAACCTGCATTTTTCATTTCTTATCACCAGTATTTACAAATCAATAAAGAAAATACCCTAGCCTAATTTATGTCTATATTATTACATGCATTGAATAAAAATCGGTTTCATGTCTTGTAAAATACTAAAATTGCAACTCCCTTCGAAATACTCCCGGGAGTTCATTTTTAATCTATAAATAATGTATGTGAAAAGTTGAAAGGAGCCTTAGTTCTAGTACCCTTAGATAATTGTTCACAGACTATGTGTTCATGGTGCTTAATGTGGCGCAGATCTGAACACAATTGCTTAGCTGCAGAACGGAAGAGCCATAAGAAAAGTGTATTAATTCATTTTATTAATTGAGTTGAGCAGCCAGCGATAGCAGCGACTGGGAATTAATCAGGCTCGATCAAGAGATGAGAGCGGTAAATCTTTCTCCGTTCTTTTGTTCATCATGGGGGAGATTAGACGGTTACCCCTTAATGAAAAGAATGCCTAGCCTTCATCCAAGGGACGTTTACACTGGTGAAGCGGGGATTCAGGTTCCACAATTAACGCTCCACTCTCCCTTAATGATCCCAATGCTCTAGTGACAAGAATGCGAAAAACAAATGAGGGGGATTCCTGTTTCTCAATAAACCCATGCTATAAACATGCGCATAAATGTACACTTTTCAAAAAATATTTTATGCCTGATTAAATACAATTTAAGAATACCTCTTCGGTGTATAACTGGCCTACATTTTATTTCTTTTTAACAATTTTTGTTTAATGCAATTTAATGCTTTTTAAATCATTAATTATTGTTTTATATAGCAAAAAACTGTTGCATTTTGTTTTTTACGTGGATAATTTTATTACTGACTCGAATGAGCATATTTCATTAAGTTTTTCACAGCCTAGCAATAACGTTTAGCATACACACTAACTGAGTGGCAAATTAATTATGACCACGTACTCACTACATGGTTGGACTAACTTTTGCTGTAATATAATGCTGCAATCCTCTTTGGCATGTACTCCATGAGATGTTGGTAGTTAAGACTATATCCGATGAACTGCACTTTCCAGTACCCTAATATTTGGTAGTTCTGGATTCATCTGCCCGATGCCATTTTCGACCTCATCCCTCTAATGCACAAATGGATGAGATTAGGTAAGTGTGCAGGCAACTAAGCAATAGGAAGTGTGTTATGCTTTTCAAACCATCTCTGTACGATGTCAGCTTTATGGCATGGAGCATTGTCCTTCCGGAAGTATCCATATCCCAAAGTAAATCATTAACATAACTAGATATAATTGCTCAGCGACAATTATATAAATACCTTTTGGAACTCAGACGTTCTTCCCGCGAATTAGAGGGTCCGAACATTGCCAAGAAAATGCGCACAAAACTATAACAATATCACCACCAGTTGAAAATGTTGAGTTAATAGACTTAGGATCCATGCTTTTATGGTGTTTCCTCCATATTCGCAAACCTGCCATCGGTATGGTGTAGTTGAAAATGTGATTCATTGGACCACATTACCCTTTTCCATTCATTTGCTGTCCAATCCTTGTGATCCTGCGTGAAATGATTCATCTTGTTAGTTGCACACAGCAAAATTTTTAGAAGCGCCTTCGGCTTCCTTACCCAATACAGTGTAATTTACGAAGAACAGTTCGTGGGGATGTCATCAGAGTTCGTCTCTGTTGAAGATTACCTGTAATATTGTACTATTGCCCTTTTGTTGGACAAGACTGGAAACTCTATTTTGCTCGATCGTCTCGTAGCCGATGACGACCACACGCCTGACGTTGAGACCCTATTTTTGTTTAGTAGCCCACTCTTTGTAAACAGCCGCTTTCAAACACATCAGAACAAAGCAGTTGAGCTGATACTCGCTTTCAGCACTCACAACCATGCAAGCGTGTGTGTGTGTATAAATAAATAAATATATATATATATATATATATATATATATATATATATATATATATATATATATATATATATATATATATATATATATATATATATATATATATATATATATATATACAGTTGGTTCTCTGTTTAACGACTTTCAAGGGACCGTGAAAAATCGTCCTTAAGTAGAGATCGCCCTTAAACAGAATTTGTGAAAAAATAACATTTCCCATAACGTCGGAGGGGCAGAGACTGGGAAATATAGCCTTTAAATAGAGATCGTCGTTAAGTAGAGCGTCGTTAAACAGAGAGCCAACTGTATATATATATATATATATATATATATATACAGTGGAATCTCGATCGATCGTTTTCGGATTCATCGTTTTTCCGCATGTGTCGTTCATTTTATCCAGTCCCAAAGATCATATTGCTTTGTTATGTTTCCGCATCTATCGTTTTCCCGCATTTATCGTTCATTTCAATCGGTCCCTTGAAAAACGACAGATCGAGATTCCACTGTATATATATATATATATATATATATATATATATATATATATATATATATATATATATATATATATATATATATATATGTATATACTGTGGAATCTCGATCGATCGTTCTCCGAATCATCGTTTTCTCGTATGTGTCATTTATGTCATCCAATCCCGACGATACTATTTCTTTGTTATGGTCCCGCACTAATTGTTCAGTTCAGTCGGTCGCCACCAGCTTAAAGTGTTGAGTCAATAGACTTAGGATCCATGCTTTCGATTTTTCTCCATATTCGCAAACTTGCCATCTGTATAGTGTAGTTCAAAATGTGATTCATTATATATATATATATCTTTCTCATACTTTTCCTTCACGCAAGTAAATTTATTCAGAAAAAAATTATGCAAATAACTGAAATTAAAATCATATTTTGCAAGTGATTAAATATTAATTGCCGAGTACTATTGATTAACTAAAATTCCTTTAAGTTTTATTATGTAATAATTTGGATAAACATTTTTCTTTTAAAATATTTAATGGTAATGTTAACTTCTGCACAATACTGATTGGAATGGATATTTATTATAATTAATTTTTAAATAGTTATTATTCCTATTTTTGATTTTAAGGCATTAAGTCGAGAAACTGTAAAACTGCTTCACAATAACTACTCGTAAATGAACACTGATGTTTCTTTTACTTCTACTAAATCACTTCCAACCACAGTTTTAAAGATCAAACAAAAAGAATCTACAATTACTTTTGTATTTTTTCATAGTTAAATCCTTTTTGTTTGTTTGAATGACATATTGGTTCATTTGTGCACTTTATGACGTTCCATACGTTTAATTCCTATCTTCAAGTAAACTTTAAGGTTTTTTTTAGGGTCAAATTAACTTTAAGACTATGTAGCTGCTTATATCCCCAAATATCACGTTTAATTTTCCATAAAAGCAAAACATTTTGCCCCAGATTTTGATTATAAATTTATATCAAACTAATTAAACTAATAGTTGAAGTTCATGTTTAATATGTAATCAGATAATAAAAAAAAAAATAGCTGATGCAATTTTAAAACAAGTCAGTGAGTAGATTAACCTTAAGGTATCCCTGTAAACTATTGTAAAATATGCTGAATTTGCTTTTGAAATTTTGATTTAGCATAATTTACAGTTATTTATAATGAATGTCTTAAGGTTTTCTTAATGTCTCTAAAGAAATCAAATAACAATGATAAAATTATGCAAAAATCCAAATATTCAAAGTGTATTTATGATTGCTGTACTTTTTCTTACTTGAATTGCCGTAATATAGCTAATAAACTGTTGAAGTTCCAAGCTAAACAAATATGAATGCATATTCTTTTGATAAAATTAACGTTTTGAAGTTCTAAGTAAATAATAGTTATCACAAACATTCTGGTTGATGAAAAGAATAAAAGGTAAATAAAAATTTTAGACTAAAAATTCTGTAGTAGGTCCGACAGAAAAAGAAATACATAAAGGGCATGATTATGCTTGCATTTCTATCAACAATGGAAGGTAAATAAGTACCATGAACGAAGGCAAATCCGCTGTCTTTTAACATACTCATGAAAGTATTATTGTTTGGACATTGCATACTCTGTAGCTGCAGTAAATGTCTTTTATGAAAAAACTATCACGTTTAGAAAAAAATTAACAAAATTTTAAAATTAACAAAAGGAATTTTTAAATAATGCTTTAAAACAAAGCTAGGTCAATGTTATGGGATTTGGGCAGAATGTAGGGCAATTTTAGTAACCCCTAAAACAATTTTAAAAAACGATTTTTATATTCATATAAAGGCCGTTTTAAGGCGAGCGGAAGCCTTGAAGTTACTTCAGAGCTTTTTTTTTATGAAACATCCTAGCTATCTGCCCTTTATAATTACTCCGGTCATCATTATCAAAGGTACGAAGACAGTTATTAACTTCCTTCATCAGGTTAATAACAGGAGTCATTCAGACCAAGGGATTTCAATTCTGTGAGAACAAAGCTATTTTTTTCTCTTTCTGCTGAAATAACTGTGTTTGTGATATTAGCTTTATAATTACCATTACTTTAAAATACTTGTGAAACTTTATTTATTTATTTATTTATTTTTTATTTACCAATTTAACGGTCTTGTCAGCCCTGTAACTTTTATTCGTGACTTTCTTGTAAAGCCTGAAGGCAAATTCGTAAACATCCTTTAAAGTAAAAATTACAATGATTTTGATCATTATCATATTGTAAAAAACAAATACCCCCTTAACAACCGATCTTTAGCGGAGTTTCATCATCTCCAAGGGCAAGGTATTAATAGTCTAAGAATGCTATTAATGTTCTGATTTCCATACGTTCCATATATATATATATATATATATATATATATATATATATTAAAAGAGTAAGGAGGAAGAAATATTGAAAACTGGTAGAACCCATAGCTTATGAAATTTTTCGAGTCAACAAATAATGGTTTTTATCCTGAAATATCTATTTAAGTGTTTACCCTTGATTATCCAATAGCAAAAATCATATGGCTGTTCTTGCAGGAAGAGAAAAATTACTAAAGAAATTTTCATGACTTTAGATAAGATCACGGTATAGATTCTGTTGTCCGTAACTTTGCTTCTATTATGAAATTTTCTTCAATTTTTTTCCTTATCAGAGAGTATAGAAAAACGATATCTCATCAGGGTAAGTACACGGAAGATATTAGTTACCATAAAGGATGTCCAAGGCAATATTTCAATGATTTTATCCACTATTTTAATTAGATTTGGAGAATCTACCACAAATCTTGAAGCGAATCATTCACAAAGGGCTTAATGTGCATTTTAAACGAAATACTTATCTTGGTTCAACAAAAACTTGTACATGGCGGGCGGGAATGAAATGTATCTAGTCTTCCGAGATTTTTTAAACGGATTATTTTACTGAAATTTTAGATTATATATTTTTTCAGCTTGGTATTTCTCAGTGAATCTTTATTATTAGAACAAGGTTAAACGAATCTACAGTGGACGTTAACCGGAAAAACATGATTTTTGTAGTGGGGTAAATCTTGATTCAACTTGGTGCTACTCAGCATGTCACTTAAGTCCGTTCTTGCCCGTAGTATGTAAGTGAAACAAAGACTGGTTTTACTACATTATAACGAAACTATTACTTTATAAGTGGTAGGAAATCTTGTTCTGAAATACACACACACTCCGAATAGATCAATTTCCCCAAGTAACGTACTTAATATATTTCAAGAGGAAATTTTAGTGTTTGATATAAAATATTATTCTTGAAAAATGATAAAAACTTCATAATGCTAAAGTCTGATTTGTACGATGTGGCGTAGAAAGTCGACAAAAAATTTTAATGTATACATTAACCCTGTTACTCATCTTTTTCATGTTTATTAAAGTTTATATAATTTTTCAGCGCTGTTACTCTTATTTTATTTATTTGTCTTTGAAATGTTATTATGCGTTTTCACGTATCACGAGGTAATTTAGACATCTGTGTTCGGATGTACTGTAAGGAATGGTTTTCAGAAATTGAAGATCCCCTTTAAACCCAGGACGTTTTAGTCAAAAGTCATAAATATATTTTTAATTATATCGTTTACTTTGGAAGCATTTTTATTTAGTGTCTAGAGTTATTTTAATTATACTAGAAGAAAAAGCTTTTTCTAACATAGATTACAGACACAACTTTGTTGCTTAGGTTCCTAAATTTTTCAGTTTTCCCTATCTGTGCCGATCTGTGAAGAGTGAAAGCGAAAAAAAAAGAAAAGGAATTTTCTCAAAGGGCGAATTTAAATAGCTTTCGCATAACTAAAGATGTTGGTATCTATCACATGATGACTGTCTGAGCGGGGAAGATAATTTCTTGCTTTGAGTGGTATCTTCCCGGATAATCTCCATCATCACGTGTATCCGCAGTTGGTACACATGTTAGAAACTCGTGTTTTTGTGACACTCTCATATGTTACATAAACATTACATCCGAATGTGGGTGGTCGTTATGGGGTGTGCGACATTCTAGTAATTTAATACGTCCCCCGGAAATGCAGGAACATCATTCACTGTTGGGGAAATGAACGTCATGACACATGCAACAAGTCCCACAGGGCTGCCAAACCTCCCGCAGTAAATCTCCCCGCAAAACAATACCTTGATTAAGAAGGGAGGCTCATGCCCTTACCCTATTGTTCCCCTTCGTCTAAGCTACTACATTATGAGATAATATGCAAATTGAGTTTTTGTTTAGTTGTTGTGAAAGCTGAAGTGCTGTGTTGAAAAACATTTAGAGACCCTTAAGCCCCCTTCACTAATGAATTATCGGGGAAATGGGTCAATATGCACCCGCTCAGTAAAAAGTGATCACTCATGCATGGCTGATTTACCACTATAAGTTTCTTTAAATTACATTTTGATAACTCGGAACTAAAAAAAAATTAGAGGTAATTATAGAAAAGCTTTGTTAAAGTGATGTCGGATTTTTTTAAAAAGTACCTTTTCAAAATTTTATGTCGCAGTGATGAGTATATATGTGGAAATTGCATAATAAGGACGTTGAGATAAGACGCTGTATAAAGTTATTTACTCCAAAAACTGGCCTCGGCGTTTATAGTGTTCGATTGAATGTTGTAATTTGCCGAGTTTTTTTTTTTTTTTTTTTTCGTACAATATTAGGGTATGTTAGATTCATTCTTGAGGCAAGAAAGTATTTTCTAAGCTACTAGAAACTTTTTTCATCTTTAAAATTTTAAAATAGCATTGATTTTATTTTAAGCAATATTGTATGCAAATTTCTTTTTAAATCTGTGACAGTTAAACCACATAATTTGAACTTTACAGTTACATAATTATACCATTTGTACCCTATTTCAAATATATTCATGTAAACCAGACGCTTATAAAGTATGCCTCATTTACACTTTGGCAAATATTCGTGGAAAGTTTCAGAAAGTTTACATAAATGAGGGAACTTTCTCTGAAGCAACTCGAATTGAAATAAACAAATAATTTATGTGAAAGAGTAGGTCAAAAGTTTGAGGCGAATACTATTCATTCAATAAAATTGTAATTTCTAATACTTTCTACCGAACAGAGCATTAATAACTGATTTTCTATACTTTTTGCAATTGGCATAAGCATTTTTCAGATTTATAAGACATGTTTATTTAAATTACCTTTAAGGTATGGGATAGTTATAATTTTTACAGTCAACGTCAAATTGTTTATCGATAAAAGTTGATTCCCAGATGACACTAAAAAATTGAAATTGGGACCAAAAAAGACGACAAAGATTAATAGAGAGAGATTAAGTACAGAGAAATAAGAAAGATTAAATGAAAGAGGGCTGACTGTTCAGCAACGTTTTTGGCCCTGTAGAAGTACTTGTTTTTGATTTGTTTTCACGCAGGGATGTTTCCCAGAGTAGTCTCATTTCCAAATGATGTGTATCCTTAAGAAAGGTAATATGATCGATTCTGAACACGAACTTAATTGTAATGCAGCATAATGGTAAATGAATCTCAAATAATTGTCCGCAAGGAAGTCTCGCGGCTGTCTTGATGAACACTTTCACGTAAGTGCGAATTCCCATTTAACCCCTTAATTCCAAGACCTGGATCATTACGGAGGCCCATCTCAATAGTTTCCTTTCATTTCCTCGGGATTAATTCGGCTTCTAACAAGGGGAAGACCCGGTGACAGCTATGTCCTAAAAGCTGCCTTGTCGTTATTAAACAGAAGAAGTTGGGGGAAAAAAACCCAGCCAAGAGCAAGAAAACAAAAAGGAAGAGAATGGCAACTTCGATCGCGATTATATTCCGCCTAATGCGTCGCACTTTCAAATCCCCGCCGAATCCCCAGGGATGATTGATGGACGGGATTTGAGATTTCGGGGATTTAAAAGTGTCTCAAGAGCAGCCCTTTGTGGATTCAAATGTAATCATTCCCTTCAGCGTGTTCAGCCTTTCCCCATCTCCAAGTAAAACCGTCCCTACCTTTCAGATGATATGTTTTTTCTTTGTTTCTTTTCTTAATATAAGTCTGAGAGTTAAGTACATTTCTTTTACTTAGGTGAAAATAAAAGAACGAGGCATTCCTTCACCTGACCCTGCTATAAATGATGGACTATTCTAAGTAGTGGAGTAATAACTGGAGATCTTCCCGTCCTGCAGCAGAACTACAGTAAATATTTTTAATGAATAACAGAAAGATATTTAACAGCGTAATTGATGATTTTTTCATGAATCCCAAATCACTGTTAGTATCTTTTGTTTTCTCAAAGTAAGTATTAAACAGGAATACTTATTTTGAATTATTGTTACTCATATTCTAAGTTAATGGCATTGTAAAAATTGAAAGAAGTCTTTATTTTTTATTTCTTATGTACAATAATTAAGTTTAAAAAAATGTTCTTTCTTTAATGCTGAGAAGTATAATTATTACTTATATAGTCATACGACCTAGTATATAAAAGTTTTTTTTTTTTTTTATGTTCTTACTTATGGCAATTTGGGAACTTGATCCATTACACTTGCAGCCGTGACTGCTAGCCATTTATTTAAAGGGGCACCGTAAAGGTGGCCAGCATTAACACTTACAAGCCGGTCCCGTAAATTAGAACCGAGTCAAGTGCCGAGACTGGAACACTTGACCTCGCACCTCCAGAGGTAAATTTGAGAACCTAGAGGACTTTGCTGTCACGACGGATTTTACGTGTACCAGCCACCATTAGTGCATACGGTGATGGATTTGCAGTGACGGACATCGAACCAAAGACGTTCAGATAGATCATTGGCCCCCTGCCTTTGCCAACTGGGCCATCATGCCCTTAACTTCTTTTTATATCGATATACAATTTTTAATACCTATCGCATGTACTAAATTATTTGCAAGAAGATATTCTTTTAACAAATGATATATACTTACATATTCGAATTATATGTGGTGATATATATTTATGTATTCAAAGGATATATAATTATATATATTTATATATTCAAATGACATTTAGACGGATACATATGTATTTTCATTATGGTTTATATTTTACTATCTTCAGAAGCATCTTTACATAAATATAGATTTCATAAAAATCTTCTATGCATAAATATCAGCATTTTTGAATAATTAACTTAAGAGATAGTTAAACGGAACATTTTTTTGTAGCGTCAGTGTTTCCAATTGAGAGATCAATATGAATTCTCAATCTCGGAGATAGTACAAGCAAGAGAATGCTCGTAGGAGAAATACAGAATTTCTGCAAAAATGAAATGCGTCACATAATTTATTATGTAAAAAACAGGAGTTTCTTTACCTCAAGTACGTGTAGCAAAAAACTGACCATAGCTGTACCTCAAGGTATTCTAAAATAGCATATTTTAAAACGCAACGTATGACGAATTTTGTCGTCTAATCACAGATTTGAGTAAACAGCAAAATAGTATTGGAAAGAAAATTTTCTAGAACATTTTCAATGGAAAAGAGCAACCCTGCTTGCTTATTAAGCTCCGCCCTTGATGACAGGGGTTCGTACAACCATTAATTTTTTTTTCAATCTAAAAGATTTAGCATAAGAGATTTTTCAATGGATCATGAAATTTTAGAAGGAATAAATTGTGATACATTGCTCATAAATAATGCAAATATGTATAAATTGAACATAATTAAATAACTCGGCCTATTTAGTTACTTTGTATGTAGTTAAAAGCAATTCCGCCTTTCTAGTTTCATGAAATCCAATTATCATATATTTCAACCTTAGCTGTTATAGTGTTGTTCTTGAGTGGGCATATATCGCCTGACGCTAATTCCTTTCATGATGATATTTTCACTAATCAGACCCCTAAATCAAAAAAGGATACATTAAAGTTATGTATGAAGTTTTTCTCGACAGTACATTTATCACAATCTCTTTACTTTTACACTTCATTGCATGTTAAAAATCAAAGACGCAATGATTATACACAAGCAGCTTAGTAGGTAATGATGAACGAGTCAAGCATAATGAAGTCACGTGACAAGGAGCTTTGAGAGGCTCGTGATTCTCTCCTAAACAGAGGTAAAACTAAAAAAAAATATAAATAAATAAATAAAAATAACCTAATCCCGGTTACTAATAATTTAATTATTGAGAAATGGATTTTAGATGTAGACTATTTCAGATCCCTATAATTATTTCAACGAATCCCTCAATTTAATAACAATGTGATAAAAAGTTACCTATTTACTTAGAGAAAGTTAGAGAAGGTGCTTAACATTAATAGTTTTGTAATGGTTATTAATGGTGGTTATCTACCGTGACAGATTTATGTACTATAGTTAATCTACCGATCTATCTTATTGGTAGTTACCTAGCTTTGTCTATTATGAAGATGTAGGATACGGAATTCCTTTTCCTATGTCTAAACAGATTTAAGTGTGTCAAGAAGTATTTTTTCTTACTATGGCAGAGGTCTTTCGTCTTAGTCATGTACTTTTGTAATTTAGTGGATTGTAGAGGTATTATATACAGTTAAGTTCATATCTATCTATATGTATATAATATGTACCTATGTCTCTCTCTCTCATGTATAGTAAATACAAAGACATGCACACATTATGCGATAAGTAAGTTATGGTTATGAAAATATAAGTCAGTTATGTATATGTATATGACCGTGGTAATAGAGTAAAATAAGCAAAAATTGTTTAATGCGTTACGAGAGCCCGTTTATGCAGTTATGATCTCGCTTTTTTTTTAATCGTTTAAAAGTATATGTGCTGAATTTGTATAGTAAGTAGACACTAGCGTGAAGAATACGTTTTGATAATACAGTCGAACCTCCATATATCGAAGTAGCAAAATGCCGGAAAAAAATTCGATATATAGAATTGATCTTAGTTTTATCATAATTCTCCTAAAACATTAAAATTAAAGCTAATTTTCGTATACGAAACTCCATTTCCAATTTATATGCTAATCACATTAAATGAAAGTTCATAACTAAAAAAATGAATTAATGTGAAAGATTTATTGAGTACTATATACCTTAAAAAAAATCAATAATCCAGTTAGTGGTTACAGTGATCACAGTTGCATTCTTTTAAAAAAAATTACGAATATCTTGCTGAACAGACAGTTTTGCGGAAAGTTCATCAAAGAAATGCTCGCATTTATTCAGTCCATTAAAAACTTCACCAGGGACGTTTTTCACGAATTGAAGTCCACGAAGTATTGTTTCAAACGCCAAAAATTGGGAGATTTTATTCTAAAGTGAAAAAAAAATCTACCAATATGTCGTGGAAAAAATTTCGATATATATAGAGATTTTTTCGATATATAGAAACAGTTTTTCTATGTAATGAACATGGAGATTTGCTAATAGTTCGATATATAGAAAATTTCGATATAGGGAAGTTCGATATATGGAGGTTCGACTGTATTTCCAATTCCTTGCTAAGAGAAATTCGTACACACATGACATCTTTATTAAAATAAAGTTAAAAAGAGAAAAAAAAATTGACGATGTCCCGGCAAGATAAAATGAAATGTATATTTATCGTTACGAATCGAAAAAAAAAAAAAAGAGCTCAACTCTTCAAAAGTGCGACATAATTTAAAAAAATCTGTATTTAAATAAACTCGTATTGCTTGAATGGCAAGTGATTTGACGGCAAATGAAATCTTCCTATCAGATTACCGGAAGGCTCGTTGGGAATCCCATTTGATTTGTGCGCGTGGAATAACCTGAGCACAGATAATTGTTCTATTGATTTAGTGGCCGCTTTAAGTAGCCGCTAATTAGGAAAGGATCTGCTGGCCGACCTCGAAGCCTGCACAATTATTTGGAATTCAATTCTCCCGGTGGAATGCGGGATTCGTCTTTCGAGAGGTGTGGGGATACTTAAGAATTTCGTTGATGGAGTTTAATTTATTGAATTTCAATAGTTATGCTTTCTTACACACGCCTGTCACTTTGAAAGTGACAGCTCTTTCTGGCTGCAATCAATGTTAATTTTATTCAGAGAAATAAGTTGGAGTGGAGCATTGTATATCGTAATAGCATCGTAATTGTATCGTTGTATATCGTATGCATAGCACATATAATGGATGAAATGATGCATTTTTTTAATGGGACTGCTTTATCCATGCCCTTTTAGATTATCTATCACGGATCTCCGACGTAAAATTAAGACTCCTGTGCGGTACTCGAACATGGGTTAGCTACGGTAAAAAAAAAAATAACTACATTTTCAATAGATTAATTAAAGCTCATTGACCTCCTTCTATTATCTGACTTTCGTTGGGGGAACTAAAACATAGCCTTTCTTAGTTTCAGTCGAGAAAATTATTGCATCTAAGCATTTCCTCATTAAGAAAAATTTTCCTCTATAATGTATAGACTCAGGGATATTACTTCATTGAGATTTAGTTTTATTTACTCAAAAAATTACTATAATGGGGATAATATAAGAAGTAAACGAAGCCTATTCGTAACTGAGGAAAATTGATCAGGTATTTTTAAATAATTCCTTGCTTTTACACTCACACACACACACACACACTTTCAGAAACAATCCTTCGTTTAAAGATAATGTCAGCAGTATTGACACAGAGATGTTATCATTAAAAGGTTGATTTCTGATATTCTTGTTCTGGTTTGCCTTCATGTTTTGTTTTCTGTTGCCTCATTATATATATATATATATATATATATATATATATATATATATATATATATATATATATATATATATATTGACTTCAGAAAGAAATAATATATATATATATATATATATATATATATATATATATATATATATATATATATATTGACTTCAGAAAGAAATAATATATATATATATATATATATATATATATATATATATATATATATATATATATATATATATATATATATATATATATATATATATTGACTTCAGAAAGAAATAATATATATATATATATATATATATATATATATATATATATATATATATTTATATATATATATATATATATTTATATATATATATATATATATTTATATATATATATATATATATATATATATATATATATATATATATATATATATATATATATATATATATATATATATATATATATATATATATACCCTTTTATCCCCTGGCAATCATTTCTTCAGAAAGAATGCACAAAATATTTGTTTGGGCATTTGTTTTGTTTTCAGTAGTTATATAAATTCAAACTTTTTCAACCAGTATTTTTTATGGGTTGTGGATTGAATTTGATCTTCATTTTAATAGTTTAGTCATTTATTTTATGAATGAAAAACTCGGTTGTACGCTAGCTAAAGGAAGGGTGTTGATAAATCTAAAAAGAGGATACCAGAACTTTGACTTTGATTTTCAATTTTTTTGTTACCAACGGTTATCTTTATGAAAATGCAATAAATATTTTTGCATGTTTTCTTTTTGTATGATTATTGTCCATAAGGAAAATGATTAAATATAATCACTCTCACCTCCCCCCCCCCCAATCCATATATATATATATGAGTGACACTGCTTACCAATATAAATTTGTCAATTTAAATGTAGGGATAGCCAAAAACATTGCAATCTGTAAAAACAATTTTGAAATACTATTATTACCACTAATTTATCAAGTTGACATATAAGTTATCATAAGGTTGTATGTCATCCTAGAACTCAAATACTTTTAAAAGTCCAAACTATGGATATAAACACATTTTAAATCATCCTTGAGGTCTTTAAAATTTCTAGCAGAGGTCCTTAGATAGGCCTTAAGAAGTCCTTATTTTTGATTTCTGAAAATGAGTACAAACCCTGTTTTATTTTTAATCAAAATATTTTTCTAATCTGCCATCAAACTAAAGAAATAAAGATTATTATTTATCTTGTATTCCTCGAAAATTTTCAAGGAATTTTAGTTTATTTACTACTTCTTGAAATACTTCTAAATATCAAAAGGGATAATTTTTAAAAAAGAGAGAAACTGCAGTAGAATTTTAATGGCATTTAACGCAAACCGATGCACCGTAGTATTAAAAAGGTTTAAGCAAAAGAAAGCTGAACTGTACGCTTGCATACATTAAATTGCCTGAGAAAATTCATCTCTGATTTCGGCAGACTTTGATAATTTTGCTTACATAGTAGTTAACATAACTACTTTATGATTTGTAATAAATTGTTATTTAAAATTTATTTTAATATAAATATTTAGTAAATAAACACTATCACACAGTGTTTTAAATCTTAGGGAATTTTTAAATCCCATCACTACATTAAAAAATTATGCAGGATACAACATTTCCCAAATCTTAACAATTTATATAAAGAGGCGTTTTACACTTATTTTCAAATGACGAATTGTATTAAAAAGGGAAATTAACGAAATAAAACAATAGAAATTAATATTTGATGTGTATTAATATTTAATTACTGCTCAAACTGTTAAAAAATCAAATGGAAGAAAAAAATAACGTATTAATATACGTACTTGATCTCGAATGGTAAATTTAACACGAAATGATAAGCATATCAGATAAATTATGATAGAAGTGCTGGATAGCGATATACATTTAATTTCTTCTGGTTGTGCGAAGTCTTATTTTATCTTTCAATGCAACGTAAACAGCTAATTTATCAAAACAGGCAGTAAATTGTAATGTTATGTTTCGAAAAGGAAATTGGCCTATTTTAAAAAAATTTAAGAAAATGTCTTTCAAACATATTCAGAGCTTGTTTCGTGCTAGATTAATATAATTTCCTTCTCTTTATTTTCTGTATTTGAAAAAGGAGAAGAATAAGGGGGAATATTCAGTCTTTTATATCAAATACCATATTATCAACATCTATTACACGTGAGACACGCCTACTTCACTCCATAACCAGCGAGAGTTGACAGGCGGGCCTCACACGTGCTAGTTTCCGTGTATCCTACTCTAGTATGCATGTTTCCAGAAGGATACTTTAAGAATCACGTTTCCAGAATAATACTGTAATATGCAATTTTGTCGAGAACATAGTGAAAAGATGTAAATTACATATATATACCTAAGTGTCTAGGTATAATATATTAACAGTTGATTCATAAAATAAGCATAATATTTGATAATATAATATGTATACTATTAAGAAAGTGAACTTCGTATGGTAAAAAAAGTGAATAATATTGAAGAGAGACATTGAATATAGTAAAAATAGATATTAACTCAGACTTTGTGCTATACAATATTGTATTTATTATTTTAGTAGATTACATTTTAATATTTTACATTACATAAATTGCTGTAAATACAATTTCTGGTGAAAACATCAATATAACTTAAGAATTTCCTAATCAAATATACATACAGAAAAGCTACTAGAATTCGATTATAGTTTAGTTTTCATGCATCCCCTATTAAAGTTTGGGAAGTGTTTATTATATGATATTACTGAAATGATATTCATCTTTATTGAGAATTATTTTAATTGTGCAAATTTTAGCACGATGAATTATGGGATTCACAAGATATATAATCGAGGAAATCCGTCCTTCACTGTTTTTTCAACTTAATATTAAACACTATAAAGTAAAAAACCTGATTTTTTTTCTAATTTCTTTTGTACAACAAATTATTTAATGCATTTTCGGGAGAGTTTTAAATGCTTATGTTCATATGATGTAGCATTTTTTCAGAAAATTATAAAAATAGTAGTTACAATTTTTAAAACTTCTAAGGAATATTACACGACAGCTCCTTAGATGGCCGGAGTTGTTGAGTTGATAGAATTCCGGCCTCTAGGTCAGGAGACCTGGATTTGAATTCCTTTCCAGCACGCGGTCGTTATAATTATTATATATATAATAGACGTTGTCTCTGTATAACACTTCCGGGCTGTAGCCATCTTTCAGTTGAAGCCCTCAGTAAACAAACAGCCGGTTAGGCTTAATTTCAATTTCAGATGTGGATCAGAATTTTTTCTTACCTAAAAACTAATATCTTCTCCATCAAATCACGTTTGTTCAGCCTATTTTTCTATAAAACATTCCGAACTAAAAAAAATTCGATGCTTTTAGCTGTATATTTAACAGTTTTTAAAAATCTGTTTACTTTTGCGATGAATTCTGAAAGTAAACAAACTTGAATGTGAATGAATCAAGTAGCTCAAGTATTCATATCGCGTAGTGAGCTGTAAAAAACTGGATGTCAGTCTACTACTCCAATCGAATGAAAAACTAAATAAATAAAAAATAATGAAAGGGTTTGCTTTTACAAGGTGTGGATTAAATGCAATATTGTTAGATATTTCGGGATATTTTTTAACTTGCATATACTTTTTCCATTATGACGTCATTATTAGTATTATGACGTCAAAATGATGGGTTACCTTCTAGTTTTGTAATATTTTTGTAATAATCTAATGTCACAGTTGGGAATGTCTAGGCACATAAATATAAACATCGGCTTTTAGGTCAAATATCTTGTAACAAAGTTCTCTTTCTTAGTCATTGCATTATTGCTTACATAATTGCTTAAATGTGTCGTATATAATCTTTATAAATATCACTGCATTTGATATGCATTAAATTGCCTGTTTGTCTTTTGGGATGCTACCTTTTCATCATGAATAGTCTGCAGTATGCCAAAATATAGTTGACATTTGACACTGTGTAAAATAGGAAACAATTTGCGTGTTGTTAGTTCAATCTATATCTGGCATTAAAGCACATGAAAAATCGTGATTCATTTGCACAAATACCTCTTTAGCTGTTCACGTTTCAACACAAAAAGAAAAGGTCAAAGTGTAACTAAAAAAGCACTTTCGCTAGACATAGATGGTAGCCCTTTTTCAAAAAGTGCATTTGTGATATACTGAAATATTTTCTTACAAATGAACGCCAGAAATCATAAATACCATATTTATTATTTTGTATCTGTCATCAAATTTCAAGTCAGAGCATATGTATTAAACAATAGGAATTATTTCCAATAGAAACATCGATATTTAAGACGCTAAGTTGAAGTTTAATATGTTCTATGCAACCACAGATTTGAAAACAAGTGAAACAATTTTTCTAGAATTGTTAGTAATTTTAAAGTTCACTATAACATCCTTTATCTGCTAGTTTGAGACCTGCAAAAACAATGCGGAAAACTGCCTAATTTAGATAATGCCAGTGACAAATATCTATATAAAAAAAATTCAAATAAATTTAAGGAAGTATCTATATCGTTTTACTATAGTTTCATTTAAAATAATTTATGTAAAAATTATGATTTGTTTTGCCAAAGTAAAATCGTGCTTTATCCAATAAAAGCAATTTTCAAAATGTTTTATTTCTGTGTTCAATCATGCGGAGCATTAATGAGATAAAAAAAAAGGACGCACTCTTTTGATATTTTAATCCGGTAAAGGGGAGTGGGGAGCAAGCCTTTTATTGAAATGAAAAGGGGAATAAAACTTCCTCAGCTCAAGATCAGACTACAAAACGATTAAATCTCTCTAGAATGTATTTTAGGGATTCCAAATACTTATAGAAGAAGAAATGCAAGAGAAACATTTGCTACGATTACAAACTGAAAGAGAAAATTGAAATTAGAATTTATGTAACATAACAAGTGTTAAACAATTTTTCTTAAATAACTAAAAATTTTCTACCATTTTGAGGTTCTCATATTTTTTCAGTATATACTTCTTTGTACTAGATAATGTCCAGTTTAGATTCATGTAGGTTAGTCATTTTTAAGCATATTTAATCCGAGCTAAATCATGAAGTGAGTTACTTAAATTTCTAACTTTAAGTAAGATATTTAAAATGATAAAAAACAGCCTCTCGGACTATGTTTTAAAAAAATGTCTTTTTCCAATTATAACAATTATTAATATTATTACTGAGTTTATTTTTAATTTAATCTACGAAAAGCATTATTACCTAGAAATATATGTAGTCATATTTGCTTGATCGAACATGAAACAGAATTAGCGGGTTCTGTAGTACGGTGTCGAAGCGCATAGCATTCGTTGATACCTTACTTTGATTGTCCCCTGTTATGCATGTAGTATTATATCACAAGTTAACATATATTTTTAAACGTAATATGGCCAAGCCTTTTATCACGCAACACTCATGTAGCTTTTGAAATCAGATCCCGGGTATGCTTGTACATGACCAAAACATTTGTCTATATTAATTATGGGGAAACATCTATTAATATGGATAAACAAGTAGTTGTTAATGTAAATAAAATGTGAGCAAGCGGGATAGCCATCTAATGAACTTTTGAAGGTATACACCTCTTAATCAGGGGAAATAAAACTGCATTAAAATGTCCAAACGCAGTTGAACTAATCAAAGTTATAATCAACTAAACTCGTGCAATTTTGCATGTCACTACAGTACGCTCAACATGCGTTTGTGTGCAGCACGAAATTGTGAATTGAGAACCCTATAAATCATCATGGCACCTTCATTATTTTAGTGACATTAATTTTTCTTTTCCCGTATGAAGTGTTGCATGGTGTTTGTCTCCTGACGGTTAAAATCAATTACTGTACTTTTATAATTAACATATTAATTAGCATATGATAGTTGAACTCTCCATTATCATTATCCTCTTTTAATTAAAAAGTAATCTGCTGAGCTTAGATTTACACGAGTGTAAATCTAAGCAAATAAAAAGGCAAAATTAAATACTGACCAATTTCTTTGCTCTTTGCGCAGAATGACTGATACAATTTTGCTGTCAAAATACTTTGTCAAAACATCTAACAGTACTTATAATAATTAAATTTTTCTGTGAATATAAATTAGTATATAGTGTTTATCACCTGACAATGGAATTAAATTATTGTACTTTTATAATTTGCGTATATTATTTATAGGCGTATAGTTAGCATATATTGATTTTACAGTGTTCTTGTGTTAGCCAAAAGCACTGTTTGTAGAGCTTAAATTTACACGTTTCACTCAATTTGCAGATTTAAAGCTAACCACTTTATGGGGGTTTAAATAAGTTACTATACTATACATAAATTACTTTAAGTCATACTATACTCTAATTATACTATATTCTACATTACTTTAATAATACTATACTATTAGTTATATTTTAATATAAGTAATACTTATATTTCATTTACACTCCTTTTGTTTCGTCGTTAAATCACGCATTAAAATGAAACTTCGTTATTATTGCAGTTTTGAAGACGGTGTCCATACCCCTAGCTAATCACCGTCGCTTGAAGAAGTAAACAGTTGATAAATTGATGACCCCCCCCCCCCCTATGTTATTACTCTCGATCTAGAGAGAACTATTAGTGTACAATAGTTTGTGTTTTTTCCCTGGATGTCAATTTTCTATACCTCTTCATCTCTTCCTTTCTTTTACAGAATCAAACGTATAGATGAAATGCATTTAAAACAATAATAAAATGAGTAACATTTTTACTCAATATCTTTCTTCTAAAACGGCATAGTCTAGCATCCAATTGATTTCGACAAATCTCATTCATGCTTTAACATCTATAAAATTTCGAACTATCTAACAGAAGTATTTCAAGGGGAATGGATTTTTTTGTCGTTTTCAGTTTTTTACGTGAGGACCATTAATCATAAACGGTTTAAGGTCATTCCAGAGTGTAGCATGTAACTCGCGAATTTAGTCTTTTCAAACTTTTCCGCTAGCAGTCACATTTTTTATTCGGCAGAAGCTACCATGGTATGCATTCAGTCGTCAGTTCTAATTTTCATCTTTTCTTGGTTTCAAAAATATAAAGCAAAAAATCAGACAGCGATGTTTGAGGTACTTTTCTTCTTACTTAGTATGACATGTGTCCGTAATGATTTATTTAATGTTCCGATTTCAAAGATTTTTTTCTTTACTTTCAGGTAGTCATGCTCTTCAGAACTGAAGATAAAGAACCGGAGTTAAGTGAAAATTTGAGACTAACGAAGAGGAGGGTTTCTTTTATTTATTTCCATGTTGCTGTTTCATTGTTGATTCTTACATCTATGAAGTCAAATGAATTTGTAGAGCAGAATTTATAACTTAAAAAGATCAATAAATTAAAGCAATAAATTGGCTTCTTCTTAAAATAAACAAAATCTCTTTTGAAAAGATTGGAAACATATTTGGATCTCTCTCTATATATACATTTAATTGATATATTTATTCGTCATATTGAAGAAAAGATGTGAAGATGGGTGCAGATAAAAAGTCTACATTTTGTACGCTTTATCAGACAATGCGTTGTAGTGAGAGCATTTTTGCAGTTAAAATAAGTTTAATAAGTTTTACCTGAGTAACTGAATAACTTAAGAATGTTTTTTAAGATATCTTTTATTGAAGCTAATGAATTCTAATATCATACATCAGATTTTATAATCTAACAATAAGTTAGTACTTAAAATTAATCAGTACATATATAGATGCGCATAACAGCAAAATTAATCGGTACTCTTGCAAAGAGAATGCCCTATTCTAGGTTGCGCCCCACTTGATGTCGTCTAGAAAGAGCCAATTTTTATATGATTGTCAAAGAAATCGAAGATGTTCAGCATGCTTCATCAAACAGCAGTGTTTATTTTATACCCAGCAATGGTAATACGTGACCATGACTGATTTAGACAAACGTGGGGGAAATAGTTGCGAGAATTGTATGCGATTCACTATGAATACAGAAAAAAAAATACAATGTGTACTGAGCTACATTCTTTATTGCTTGTTAAGTTCATTATTCTTATAATTAGTAAGTTAAAGATGCCCATTTATGACGTCATTTTGACCCATATGTGCAAGATATTGCGTTGGTACATTAGTAAACATTTTATAAGGGAAAGTCAATGTGATTTCCAGGTAGATATAGTTATGTGTGTCGTTTAAATAAGTAAAATCCATCGAGCTTAGACTGCTGATAACAAAATCATATATATATATATATATATATATATATATATATATATATATATATATATATATATATATATATATATATATATATATATATATGATGAAATAGAAAAGTACATTTTAATTCAAATTATCTAGTTACCTTGTTTTCACCGAGGAATTACTTTCGATTCACTGTGTAACTAATCTCGGGGTAATTCAATAAGTGAACAATTGTATCTGTCCAAGCATTATGCCTCTTTAAAGGTGCCCTGTCGAAAAGGTGGAAAGTCGGTCCGTGATAAAAACTCCCATAAACGACGATTAATATCCCTAAAATGGATTCTTTTTTAAAGTTTATGCAGTTCCTCGAATTTCAATCATTCAATTTATGGAGCAGGATTCACTAATGTTCTCAGATGACATTCAACTAGGAGGGAATAAAAAAAATTAAGTTACTCATTACCCTACTAAAAACTTGTGGTTTTTTTTTGTTCTTGGCATAGAAGAAACAGTTTTATTTAATAAAAGTGTTATATGAACTTTGTACAAAAAGGTTGCTTTGTGTGATAGAGAACCATTTGATAATGTAATAGTCTATTTACTATTTTTAAAAAGCCAAAGTACTTAAATGTTTCAGTCTCGTTCAATTTACAATCAACAACCTTAAGTAACAATTTTATTACATAAGGTTTTATATTAATTCTTAGAACAGTTTTAAAATATATCACTATTGATTTTAGTTTTAAAACCTAAAAATAAACTTCAATTAAAAAAACTGACGAGATTGCAATCCGTATAAATAAATGAAGCTATTTTTCAATATTAAATTACTTTACAGCGTATTTTCTGTATGACACTTATTTCGTCAGAGAGTCCCAAAAGAGATTAAATAATGTCTTGATGCCATAAATTCTTTATAAAGGTTATAACTAACTATTTTACATGTTGAATGTTATTACTTTTTTTGATTTTGTCCTCCAAAAAAGATAATCTTTTAAACTATATTGCTCACTGTGCTGGAACCTCGATCTAAAAGACGATTCAAAACCTTAACCGTTTTCAATAACTTTTTTTCCCCTCTCTCACTCATTACTGCCCAGTTATGGAAATACAGTCGGTATCTTTAACTCCAGATCCATTTCGCATCATTTATGTAAGTATTACTTTGAGAGAGAATTTCTCTCTCTCTTAACATCATTAATCTTGTTTGAAACCAACAAAACATCAAATGATAACTGCTGCAAAAGAGTAGGGTAGCCGTCATTCATTAAACATTATTTTGCCTGTGTGTGGTAGATCAAATAGAGGAAGATTATATCCGACACTAGCGCATCATGCTTATTTCAATCAGCCACAAGTGCCGCACCCGACTAGATCTTAAGATTTAAATAAGTGCCCCGCTAATGTTATCTTTGTGCTTAGAACCGACATTTTCCAATGACGAGAGAAAATAACAAGTTTCATTTCGGCTGAGTTTTATCCCGGAGATGCTACCAAAGATGCAATACAAAATAGATGTAATACAAAATTCATTAAGTCAGTTTCCTCATTCATAATAACAAATCTCAATTTATTAAAAAGAAACATCATAAAAACATTGGTACTGTGGCATTAAGAAGGGTGGGACAACGTTCTGATTAATATAGTAAGATTTTTAATGACGTATTTGGGGATACAAAACTGTTTCTCTATCATTTAGTTTTTTCTATCAGTTTTAGGCCTTTTTTATTGACGGGAGAAATGTACTCCAAATGTAACATGAAGAATAATAAATATTCTAGTTTTAAAATACTTTGTGTGCAAAATTAAATTAAGTTTTGAGATTCAGGCTGTGAAGTGATATTTAAATGTTTGAACATTCATTTTGCTAAAGGAAAACTAGTCCTCTCTTTAGAATTTCAGAGCTAAAGCTCGATTAACAGTAAAGCAGTTGGTAAGTTTAAATTTTCAACGATATTTAGTTATTTTTCCTTATTTTTTGGTTAAATTTTAAGTGATAATGATACCTGTAGTTGAAGAAGTGGAAGTATTAGGTTCCTTTCTAGAACACTGTGCATTTTCCCCAACTTCTTCACTTGAAAATAAAGCTGAAAAATAGACAAATCACCGGTTAAAATCCTGCAAAATATATTCACCCTTTTTCTAATGTCGCTGAAGATGTCCATATAGAGCCGTTACCAAAGGGATGATGGGAGGAAATGGTCTAGCTAAACCAATACCTAGTAACATAAGATCAGACTAGGACGACTCAAAATAATAATTAAGTTCATTTGTAATACATTCATAATTAACTTAAATTTGTCTGTAAACCAAAATGTTATACACTTTTCTGTATAAGACAAAAAAAAAAAAAATCCTTGTCAATATTCCTTTTCCTCCTGAATTTTCTATTATTTAGATAAATCATTCTCAGATTTTCTTAAGCTTTCTTTTCAAAACGGGATTGAACTTATTACAATTTTAGATGAATTGTTATTCACATTAATAAAAAGTGTACCTTTATCAACAGGATCAGGGCTTGAAATTTTCATTTGTTTACCAATTGGCAACTGTCACAATTTATCAAACAATTTTTAATCAGGCCCTCAGGGTCTATATTATCCTCACCTTTTAAAAGTTGCAGCATATATATATATATATATATATATATATATATATATATATATATATATATATATATATATATATATATATATGTATATGTATATATATATATGTATATATATATATATATATGTGTATATATATATATATGTGTATATATATATATATATATATATATATATATATATATATATATATATATATATATATATATATATATACACACATATATATATATATATATATATACATATATATATATATATATATATATATATATATATATATATATATATATATATATATATATATATATACACACACACACACGTTATCGTACAAATATAAGGCCGACAGTAAATATTGCAAAAATTTGGCACCTGTATCAATTTATCTCCGAGGTTACCTATGAGTGTACTCGTGCCAAAAACCGGGCGAGTTGAGGAATAAGAAAAATCTCGCCATCATCTTAACTTCATTAGCTGTTAAATAAATATCCACTTCCCCAAAGAAAATCCTCTCCTTCTGCGAGTAATGAATGGGTCGTTCGGACGATAAATAAAGTCCTATTTGTGTTTTATCGCCAACTCATACGGTCGTGTTATTCCTCTTGCACTACTACAGTTACGGAGTCCGTAGAAAACGGATGCGCTCAAGGTGAAAGTTCAAAGCTTTTCACGCCTCCAAAAACACCCGCTCTACGCCATCTTTGATTTACAGGGGGAGGGAAAAGGAATGTAAACAAATATGGCCTCCGACGCAGGCTCATCTGTTTTATGGAGTTTTTTCAGAAAATGAAGAGCGTTATTTCCAAATGTTCGCGCTGAGTGAGGAGAGATTAAAGTGTCTTGGTAAGGTTGTCAGAGGGCTACAAAAAATAGTGTTTTTGAAGCTGAGCGAGATAAGGAAGAGGGGGAAGAGAATTAAAAAATCATAAAATCCGTCATTGCCTTTCGTTAAGGATATTAATAAATGCGTTGGGGTAATAGATTATGCGCTTGTCATTGCTTTTCGAAAAAGAGGGAAATGATCTTTGCAAAAACAATATAAAGCAGTTAGGCTCTTTTATATCCTTCACATATGGTAACTTATCTTAGGAGATATTAATAATAGTAACAGAGAATTTTCGACAATTTAAAGTAAAGTTTCTTTAGTGCGGGGTGAAAAAATTTTTCATGGAAATTAAGATGGGGTATAAAAACAATAAATTAGCGAAATTAAAGAATTAGCGTTCATCGTGGATTTTTCTAAAACGAGATAACTGTCTTATAAAAATGGATATTTGTAAAACTTGAAATTAATAAACTATGAAATTTTTATACATAGATTAATTTTTATAGTGAAAAAACATTTATATTAAAAGAAAAAATAGTCTAGTAGATGTAATTTTTACAAAAAGAAACTCAAACATTAATTTTTATATTCTTTACTCTCGTGCAAAACCTAAATTGTTTTCAAGGTGCACTAATCAAATTTTAAAACTAATATACCATCAAATAATTTTATACAAAATGAAAAGAAAAGATTTTATTTACAAGCTATGTGTATATCTATGTCCACAAAATGGAGTTCACCAATAAGATTGGGAAATGTATCTGCTATATTTAATAATAAATTACATTCATTGTATGGGAAAAATAAGGATAAATATAATAAATCCCTATGTCTATATTTGACTTATGTTCAGCACTACAGATAGTGTAAGGAAATGGGAAGAATTGAGGGTTAATTTTTAAGTATTAAAACATGGTCTGATTATGAATGGTTCACAAAACTTCAGTTGGAAAGCTGGAGGTGTAAAGTTCGGTTCTCTAGCAGCACTGACAGTTTTAAAAGTGAAAAAAATATCGGGTAAGAATGTCGAGCACAGTTTGTGGCATTGGTTTTAAATTTTTTATACTTGCGTTGCCTTAAAAGAAACAATTTCTACAGGGAGAAATGTAAATACAAATTATGACGTTTATGTACCTGTTAATACACTATGCTCGTTTTCAAAGCTTCTCAATACTTTATAACCTTAGTAAAAATAATTTAAAGCCTATAAAAGGTTTTATATATTCATCACATCTGTTAATATTAGTGGAGCCTGATCATCAACTAGTACGTGAAATTATATGAATGCAGGAAAGAGAAAGAATTTTTAAAAAAATACATAGTTAAAATATCCAGTGTAATAATATTACTTCTGCCAGCAACAACTGTTCAAATTTAAGCTTTTTAGACAGAAATCTAGTTTTTTTAAAATATTTCTTTTCTCTGTTTTAAACAACACTATATTGTTTCCAAGCTTCTAGAGTGCAACCAAACTGTAAAATACGTATGCCATATTCATAATGAATAAAATTCATGAATATAAAACTATTTCAATCTCTTGATCGGCTAATAAATTAAGCATTAAGTTACAACTAAATATAAGACGTTTCTTAATACATAAATAAATTTTAAAAAATTATAGAAAATAAAATACAGGGAATAGTTTTATTTCTTTTCTCTCCAATATATTTATAAATATCTTATTTTCCTTTGCTGTTTGAAAATGTTATGATATTTTACCTTTTAATTGCAAGAGTAGAAATTATGGTTTTGTAATATGTGTTTTAATATTCTTGCAAATGATTTCTAAACAGACATAAGCTCATGGAATTAAGTAATTTTATTATGATCCTATTGTCAAAAGCATTTTTCTTCACTCTCCCTTGGTATTTAAAATTTATTCTCCTTTTCTTTAAATTTACCACTTCCTTTTGTAAATTAATATGATTTTTTCGCTCACTTTGCTAATTATTTCGTGCAGGTGATGTTAAAAAAATAAGTTATTGCATTGTTGTAATGTAACGCTAATGTAAATTCACTAGGAAAATAGGAGGGGGGGGGTGAAATACCTGCAATGAATGACTTTATCTCATAAGTGAAATATTCATCTAAAATACCATGTTTAAAAACACGTGATATGTTTATAGAAGAGTATATTGTAGCATTAAAAGTTAGTCTTCAGTGTTAGAGCCACAGCTTAAAGGATTTTGGAATTATTGATTTCTCGGGATAAAATTGAAAAGCTCAAAATAGAAAGGTTCGGTGGGTATTCTGAAATTTTGCAATATGATAGGTCAATATTTGTTTGCATACTTAACTACAAATGACATTGAAATTACTTTGATGTTACTTATCTATGATTCATATTTTATTTGCACTGTCCAGTGTTCCATTGTTCACTAAAGATTACTTTAATTTTCATAGCTTATATCTAGTCGTATTAGTTAACTTTTAATTTATATTTAGCAATTTAATTAAAGTACATTGACTTCAGTATATTGCCGTTTCATCAACCCAAATTATATACGAAAAAGTGCAAGCAGAATTTAATTATTTCTTGCTTATTTTGTTAATTGTTTTAGAAGCATCATTTACAGTAACATTTAAATATTTCTAAAGAAAGTGTGCAAATTTAATATTAATTTTTATTTTAAAAAGCTACCTTTGAAATAATCAGAATGTGAGTTTGAACGAACTAACTTTATGCCAAAAGATACATTTTATGATGATCGAAATATAGGCCTGGAATTGAATGACAAAATCAGTGTGTCGACAGTGACTTGTAGTAAAAATATTTTAGAATAATGTAGTAAAATTATTTTAGAAAGCTAGATAACTATAGCATTTTCAACACTGAATTGACTTGTTTATCCTTATCACATTAATTAAGCTCTGGCTAACTTTAATAAAAAGGCGTAATGCAGCTATGATGATTACTTACTAAATAACAGTCATTAGATCAATTACGAAAGTCCATTAATGTTTCTAAAGACTAATTATAAAGATAATTAGAGAGTCTAGTTACGATTGAAAATTTTCTTTATATTTTTAATATTTTAATGAGAAAGTTTCGAAAACGTAACAGGCAGCTATGAGGTAGTAATTTTGAAAATGCTCAAATTAAAGAATTAAACATTATAGCAAAATACAATCTAAAACTGATTTAAATGGTTGGCAGATATAATCAGTTGTTTTTGCTTTTATTGGCCACTTTAACCTCATGTCAAATAGCAAAAAGTTTTTCAAGTGCATTTTGTTTAGTATAATATCTGAAACATTTCGATTAGAGAGAAATGTATCGACGCATCATTTGAAAGTATATCAGAGGCACGAAGTTGAATCGTCAGTTATGTTTAAATGGAAAACTATGTATCAATTAAAAGTCAAGTTTTAACAGCGATATTTAAAAAGTTAACAGCATTATTTGCTTATTTAACTGAATTATTTCTAATGAATAATCTATATATATAAAACAGTTCCGTAACTGACTCATTCATTCACTGACTGACTGACTGACATACAACGCACAGACCAAACCGCTGGACCTAAAGGACTGAAATTTTGCATGGTGATTCTTCTAATAGTGTAGGGGTGCACTAAGAAAGATTTTTCAAAAATTCTTCTTAGATTTTTTTAAATTAAATTTTAAGCTGTTTTTTAAACTTTTTTTACGTTTGCATTTAAAATAATACATTGAGGGTTGTAAAATTTATATCACGAGAAAGATCATAAAAATTCCTTCAAAATGAAATTTTTTTCGAATTTTTACCTCCATTTCCTGATTTTTGGTGAATTTTTAAAGATTAATTTTTAGAATTTAATCTATTAAATGCTGATCACGTTATTTCTTTTTCTGGTACTTTCAATAAATTTATCGTCACATGCGTAACAACTAAATAGACAAAAAAAATATTTTTTTCTCTTTCTCATGCAGCAGACGATTGGATATTATCCAAAAAAAAAAATGCATATCCTTTACAATTTTTTTTATAAATATATATAGATAGATAGATATATATTTTACATCAATTGTATACATTGATCATCGCATTTATTATAAATATATATATTTATTTTTTGGCATAAATTGCATACGTTGACCGTTGTATTTAATTTGAATGTACTCCGTAGTGAAGCTCGGGTTTTCAGCTAGTACATTTCATAAAACGTTATGGCATCTACAGTCAAAAAGTTTGAACGTGGGAAAAGAGGTCATCGCAACTTGCAATATCTAACAAAAGGTGTTTTCCCCTAGTATGTCACGGTTGTGTTATTTTCGTATGCTAAAATTTTGGTATTTCCCGAGGCTGGCGCCACAGATCTTTCATATCAGTTCCGCATGATTTCAGTCTAAATATTAATAATATACTGAAAGACAGAGTGAAATATAATGTTAGTACAGTGATAATAGCATATGGATTGGATTAAAAAAATACCAATATTTATTTAAGAATGAAATCTACAAAAGCAAAAAAATAAATAAAAATAAAATAAGATAACATTTGAAACTCATGATGGATCCTTTTGTACAGTTATGAGGTTTAATATCCAAATTGATAGTTCTATCTTTAAGTTTCTCTTATTGAATTTCTATCTTTAAGTTTCGCATGATTTCAGTCTAAATATTAATAATATACTGAAAGACAGAGTGAAATATAATGTTAGTTCAGTGATAATAGCATATGGATTGGATTAAAAAAATACCAATATTTATTTAAGAATGAAATCTACAAAAGCAAAAAAATAAATAAAAATAAAATAAAATAAATTTCAAACTTATGATGGATCCTTTTGTACAGTTATGAGGTTTAATATCCAAATTGATAGTTCTATCTTTAAGTTTCACTTATTGAATTTCTATCTTTAAGTTTCGCATGATTTCAGTCTAAATATTAATAATATACTGAAAGACAGAGTGACATATAATGTTAGTTCAGTGATAATAGCATATGGATTGGATTAAAAAAATACCAATATTTATTTAAGAATGAAATCTACAAAAGCAAAAAATAAATAAAATTAAAATAAGATAAATTTGAAACTCATGATGGATCCTTTTGTACAGTTATGAGGTTTAATATCCAAATTGATAGTTCTATCTTTAAGTTTCACTTATTGAATTTCTTAACATAATATTTTAACACATCTGCTTCAGTTAACTCCGTTTGATTACTAAAAACAAGAAAAAAATATTTGCCTAACCTCAAGGTTATAGATTCGAGGCGTTTTTCAATATTTTAAATGCTATTTGGTTTTTTTTCCTTTAAAAAAATAAAAAACTGAATTTCATCAATAAAGATTTTAATATGGCATAAGTTTCAAAAATAAATTTCAAATTTTGATATTCAACAATGCATTGAAACAGTTATGAGTTCTCATAAATCATTCCCAACCATCCGTAAATAAGTTATTATATTTTACCCGACATTTACGCTGTTAAGTGCATAAAACACTGTTCTATACCCGTAAAAGCCTATGATTAGAGACAGAATAATGGAGGAAATATATTTTTCTCGGTCTTTGTCAGAAGTAACTCTTATATCTGACACCCACTCAACGACTCTAACGCGGTGCTTAGGCGTTACTTTTTGCTTTTATTTCATTTTTACTTCTTGGAACCATTCAGATTTCAACTACTGTTTTATTAGGGAGGTGTGTTGTATTTTGTCTGCGAATGCTGTGATGGATAGCTGCTACCAAATTTTTTTAATGCATTTTCAATGCATTCTCCTTCCTTTTTCTCAGACGCATTATTCATTGTTGGAAGCGAAACCTATAGAATATATTCTAAAGTTATCTAAGCTGTTAAATTTGGGGATTAAAATATTTCGAGAAAGGTGATCTTTAGTAATTGTATTAAGTAAGATAGCGGATGTATTTGATAAATACAGTCGACGCTCGTTGTAGCGACCGTTCCAATACAACGACTGGTTCAAAATGTCTCAAATGAAATCCCCTTTAATTTCTAAATTTTCGATACAACGACCACTCGTTATAACGACTGTTTTCTTTGGGACGCAATGGGTCGTTATAACGAGCGTCGACTGTATTTTTCTTATCAACGATCAGCGAGATTTTGGATAAATAGGATATAAAAAAAAAGTTTTAACAGAAAAAAATTCTTTGCAACCATTATGTATGAAAAGAAAACAATTCTAAATGCAGATCATTTACGGAAGAAATGAATTTTAGAATTTGGTACTTCGTTAGGGATTTTATGGGGAAAAGTATATACACATACACATTATAAGAAAATCCAATGAATACATACTGAAGAAGGTAGAATAAAGCAAATGTGCGTATGTTACACAGGCTTTGTGAATCAACAATGCGAAAGTTTTATTGTTACATGGATTCAACGACATTAATATGCGCATCAATATTTCATTCGTAGGAGTAGGAGACGAGGCAAAAAACAATAATAACAAATGATTTCATTATATATTACTTATTATTTCCTATTATTCCTTATTATCCCTCCTTATACTATTTACTTGTAAATTCCTTAATAGAATCCAGTAATAGAATCCGTCATAACTAGATATTGTTAAAGTTATCACTGGAATGCTTATTGATGTCATTCATGACACGATGTTAAAATCTCTTACTTTTTCCCCTGACTGCAAAGAATTATTCCCCAGTTGCTTAAGTCTATAAAGTATAAGAAATAGTGAATACTTCCCTCTGATATGAGAATGATATATATCTGGGATCATGGATATAAGGAAGTACCAATAGGAGTACCTTTCTCATCGAAGCTATAGCTCCGATGAGAAACCGTACGAATTTACGTTTCTTTTTTCATAATAAAGCCCTCGGAAACATTATCTGATTGTGCAGCATAGCCGTGTATGTTAACAAATATGCAACAAAGAGACAACAAAACTGACTTCAAAAGATTGAGAAACGAGTTTTTTTTTTAAATTTACAGTGGCAATTCAAGATGACCTTGGGTTGTTCTAAGAAAGTTTTAAGATGTTCTTTAAAGTCTTACTTCTAGGTGTTCTACTAGTTATTTATATTTTGAACATCATTGAATACATTGCAAATGTTTTGAAAAATGCATGCATCTGCCGTTATCACCATCCCTTGAAGAGAACAAATTTTTCGTGAGAAAGTTTTGTGGCACAGTACGCAGGAAGTGTGTTAAAATGTGTTGTGCATGAAGAACAACGTAAGCTTAATGAATAAAATGATAAAAAGTTTACCCAATATTGAGTTCATTTTTCATCATATAGTGATATATATATATATATATATGATGATATATATATATATATATATATATATATATATATATATATATATATATATATATATATATATATATATATATATACACAGTGGAATCTCGATCGATCGTTTTCGGATCCATCGTTATTCCGTATGTATCGTTCATTTTATCCACTCTCAACGATCATATTGCTTTGTTATGTTTCCGCATCTATCGTTTTCCCGCATTTATCGTTCATTTCAATCGGTCCCTTGAAAAACGATAGATCGAGATTCCACTGTATATATATATATATATATTTCTTTAAAATCTTTACTCCAAAATTGGCTGAAGCAGAAATACTTGTTTCTTAGCAATCAATCATCCATCGAAATAACGACTGTTCGATATATTCACAAGCGACCAGAAATAAGATCCGTCGGTAACTAAAAACTGCAAAGTCTTCCCCCCTCTAAATCCATTGGCTATCGCAGGTAACCCCCCAGCAATACCTGTCACTCAAAATGATGGATAAAGCGAATACGAAATGGGTTTTTTACAATCCGCAGCAGGAATATGATAAATTTATGTGAAATTCAAGACGGAAACAAGATAACTGGAATAGAGTGGGTTGGCGATATATAATATGCCACACCAGCATCCCTTCCCTAATTTCGGGACTCTAAAGTCCCATTTAAACGCATTCCTATTAAAAAGTCGTTTTGGAGGGGTGGGCGGCCGTAGCCCGCGTCATTTTTTCCTCGTTTTTTTTCCCTTCGCCGCGCGTTTTTGAGATTGTTTGGTTTTTGTGCCTTTTATAAAATTTTTTGAGGGAAGCAATCCGTCGATAAAAATCTGCCGTGTAAAAGGGGGAGGCTCGATTTGAAAAAGTAAAATAAGATGAAAAAAGGAGGCTCGTCTATGTTAATTTGAAATAAAAGATCGAATTTTTGGGGGGTGCTTCAATTAAAATTCGCTTAGCTTCCAACTGGATAACATATCCTGTCAATCTCCTGTTCCAGCGATCGTTTCCCTCTTCCCCCGTCTCTCTAAAAAGGGAAAAATTTTGAATGCCGCTCTTTGGCTGTTTACATTTATATGGCAGTTTTATGCATTGATGTATTGACATCAGATATTGAACTTTGTTTTCCATGTAAATTGGTTTCCAAGTTTTGTCTCCCTTGCATCAATGGGAGTGCAACAAAAGTTAAACTAGAAAAAAAAAAAAATGGGGGAGGAGTCAAATAATTCTCATCTTGAGAAAAGAGAAATAAATGTGCAGAATTTATTCGGAATTTTATTTATTGAATATAAAGAACACAATTATGATTGAGAAATCCTTACATTGATTCTAAATTGTATATAACATCAATTCCTCGCGGGTATAAATGCAAGTTTTCGGACTTTTTTTAACTACTGGTAAACGCAATAAATTTTTACGATCACTTTGATCCACTTTATAGAGCTCACTTCTACCCAGACTTGGGTGTATATAATTTGAAGTGGCACTCTAAATGAATTTGATACAAACATAGTTTATACATGAAACAATGTTTATTGAATTCGTTGCACATAAAGAATTTGCTTTTACAGCAATAAGCATACGTACTACTTGTACGGAATATATATTAACATTCAATAGAAATACACCTTGCAAATACTCACAAACCAGCAGAGAGTCAAGCCAGCAGTACTGCCACGTAAAACTTTGGGCCCCCTAAGCACTAGCGCCGGCTAACACCTGGAACTGTTTACCTCGTAGCTCCCTCTCGCTTATCAACTTTTATAACACCTCCTCTTTTAATCAAGCTGCTTGGTATTTATAGCAAGCGAGTATGCCGAAATTAGCATATCTCAAGCAGCTTCTTTAATTCATTCACTCAAAAGTTTCTATTCTTGTGAATCGAATCTTGTGTATACCTTACAACTTTGTAAGGTATACACAAGATTCGATTCACAAGAATCGAACTTTTGAGTGAATTAAAGAAGCTGCTTTAGATATGCTAATTTCGGCATACGCTCTTAGTATAAATACCACGCAGCGTCATTAAAAAAGAAGGGGGAGGTTGTTAAGGTTGAAAAGGTGTTATCCTGCGCTAGTGCTTAGCGGGCCAGAAGTTTACGTGGCAGTACTGCTGGTTTGACTTACTGTTCGTGAGTATAAAAATATATTGTTCTTGAAAGCTGTGTTTATACATTCCGTACAAGTAGTACGCATGCTTATTGCTGTAAAAGCCAATTATATGTGCAACGAATTCAATAAACATTGTTTCATGTATAAACTGTGTTTGCTTCAACTTCAAATAGAGTGCCACTTCAAATTATATACACCCAAGTCTGGGTAGAAGTGAGCAGTAGAATCTCTATAACTTTATTACATTTATATTAAACATGGGATATGTACTGATACCAGAATCACCATAAACCATATCAGAATGTTCCTCAATAATCCCCCCAACCTAAATTACTACTTCCATTTTTTTTTTATCTTCACATATTTTAAATTTATAAAATTTATATTTATCGGCCTTCAAAAAAGAACTGTAGGGGATCATTATGGCCTTTTCAGGACAATCTCTATTTTTTAAATCCCTAATACCTTCCTTATAGAAACGAAACTGAAATCCTAATGGTTGCTTACCAGCTTTTATAACTATATATTGACAAAAACTCAGAAAAGAAGTCTTTGACAGCCAAAATTTGCCCATAAGTTTAATACCAGAAACAGTTCAATAGGTTTCATTTATTTTCCGTATTATTTAACGAGCAAGTCTGCTACAAACAGTTAGAGCCGGCTGACTAATTTTGATTTTATGTTAATATACGTGTTCTGAAGCGTGCATAAATAATACGTATTTAAGTTAGATTACAGTATAGGATATCATCTAGTCCTTCACTTATTCAAAGTCGAATCAGTGAGGCGAAATATGACAAAGAGTAAGAAAAAGTTCCAATCCTCCACCAAAAATTTCAAAACAATTCATGTATTACAGGAATGCGAGATGAATAAAAGAAAATTGCAGGAGGGTCAAATGAAAAGCAGCATTTTCCATAGTCCTGCTCAAATGTTTTGGTAATCTTATTTAATTCTTGGCCAAATACACAATACCCATCGAAATAATATTCTCAATAGGCCCTTGTATTTATACATAAAGAAAGAATTTTCTGTCTTGTCTATTTTGATAGAGATAACACAAATATTTCCTATTTAAGGGTTCATTTAAGAAATATTGCCATATCACGAAGGAAGGGTAAAAAAAAAATACGAGATAATTACGTGGTGAAAATTGCCAGAAATAAAGGAACTTTTGTGGAGGACATGGGATGTCAAGGCCATATTAACTAAATATAATATATAAAACAAAGACAAAGGCATTCCAAAATAGCTATTCTTGTTAAATAATGGAAGAATAATTTACCCTTAGAAACCGCAGTCGAAGTTCAACCTTTTTGATATTTCTTACTAATACCTCTTTTTCAACTGTTGACAAATAAGATGAAGTATTCAGCATGCAGTTTACAAATTAAAAATGGTCTTTCATCTTTATCTGAGCTTTTAACTTCACAAAGATTGAATGACAGTGTCTCGGAAATTTAAAAATTAAGTATGCGTCTTTATTGGACAAATGAACCTTGTTTCAATTTCTTTATATGCAAAAAAAAAAATAATTATCCTCATTAGGAGAATCTGCGACGAAAAGTGAATCTGAGGGCAACAAATGAAGACAGAAAGTAAAATTTCATGGAACACACCCAAGTAAGAGAGGTTGCTTATACAAACACTAGCTGAATACCCGTGCTTTGCTGAGGAGTACATTCAAATTACATACAACGGTCAATGTATGCAATTAATGTAATATGTATATATATATATATATATATATATATATATATATATATATATATATGTGTGTGTGTGTGTGTGTGTGTGTGTGCAAGTGCAAGCAAGCAATACATCCATTACATCACGTCCTTAAAATACAACCTGAAAAGGAAAACTAGCTCATATTTACATGGCTGTAGCTAGACTCAGCCTGAAAGGAATAAAATTTTGATGCAGTCTGGCTGAATCGTTTATTAGAGCGACAAAAGTACATCCTTCCATTTCAGAAGACAGCTCGGAAGCGAATATCCCTTTTCAACAGTAAACGCGAGAGGCGAAAAAAAAACACGTGGCTATTATTTTGCAGGGTCAGCAAAAATTTGGGGCTCGCGATGCGAACCTACGTCTGAATTCTAATATGTACAGTTGTAGAAATGCAAAGGCAGGCGATTTATGAGAAGTTCTGTGGCTAAGGGTTTTAAAGCGATAAATTAAGATTACTGGGGATTGAATTTAGAAAAGTGAATTTAAATGCTAGAATGGAGGGCATAATTTTTAATATATTATATATATGCAATTAATGCCAAAAAAAATTTTTTAAATATATTTATAAAAAATCGTAACGTATATTTTTACAGACAAAATAATGTAGAAGAAAATATTCAAATTAAATACAGTGGTCAATATATGAATTAATTTGTGAGTTTAATATCCATAAAACATACTAATTTGAATTAAATTTTTAAAAAACTTCCATCTCAATGAGTCTAGTGGTTAAATTTTATCTTTTACCGTATTTTAATATTTTTTTGCCAATTTATTTTGTTGTTCTGCACGTAACGCAATATTAATTTAAAGTATCACAAAAAGAAAAGAAACCACGTGATTAGCATTTAATAAATTAATCTTTAAAAATTAATCTTTAAAAATTTACCAAAAATCAGAAAATGGAGGTAAAGATTGGAAAAAGATTTCATTTTAAAGGAATTTTTACGATCTTTCTCGTGATATAAATTTTATAACCTTCAGATATTTATTTTAAATGCAAACTTTAAAAAGTTACAAAAACAGCTTAAAAATTTATTTTAAAAAAATCTAAGAAGAGTTTTTCAAAAATCTTTCTTTGTGCACCCCTACACTATAAAAAGAATCGCCATGCAAAATTTTAGCCCTTTAGGTCCAGCGGTTTGATCTGCGCGTTATGTGTCAGTCAGTCAGTCACGGAACTGTTTTTTATATATAAATAAGAGTCTGCGGGTTGAAATGCCTCTGTTTATATGGGATTTTGTAGCCGGTCAGAACCTTATTTTAAACTGCATGTTCCCTTGTACAGAAAAAGATAACTGTAGCGCTTAGTAACAAAACCCTCAACTAGGGTAAGTTAAGCGTCTCAGAAGTCATGGACTTATTTCAATCTTAATATGCGTGCCTCAGCATGGCAGATGTAATAGATACCCCGGAGGAGGAAAAAAAATTCGAAAAGCCGAATTTCAGTAAAGTTATCACCTGTTCTTCTATAGCGCAGCGGGAGGGGAATACATAATATAGAAATTAGCAATGATTGAAGCTGAGGTTAAACTTAAAATAAATACATATTAAATACTCAAAAAAGGAGTATTTTCTTACATAAGCGTTTAAAAAATTAGGTTCATAATTTATTTCAAAAATACTTGCACGAACTTCCAGTTAGAAAATTTTCTTATAATTTCTGAGGATTCCAGTTTCTGTGCAAGAGGTTGAACTAATCTGTTTAGTGATTTCTGGAATGTTGTAGACATTACACGATTTTCCTTTAAGATCCAAGAATCTTTGACTGTGAGAATGGAAGTGGATAAACTTAAAATCGAACCGTGATGGGTTCACAATCAACCGAAATATCTGGTGGCTTAGATGGTCAAACTAACGATTAATTCAGCCCGATCCTCACTTTCAATTTTCTACCCCGTCAGACCTTACTTGTGTTGCCTGGTCTAGGGTAGTTTGGTCAAATTGGTTATATAGAGTATCTATCAGAAATTACATAATTGATTTTTGTCGGAAGACAGGTGAACAAGCCAATTTCTACTCGCTAAATTTGAAATGATAGCAATCCATTAAGGTGTAAACCTAACTTTCCCATTACTTTCTAGGTGCAAGAAATATAACTTTTAATCAAACCCTTTAACAGGCATATTAAAAAGTGTGTAACTGTAAAAAGCTCTATTTTTACAGAAATGTTATATTTTAGTACAAAATTCCCAAAATTTAAAGAATACAATTTAATATAAGTACCCTTAAAAGAGACATCTGATAATTTTTACAATTGCAGTCTAACATACTTTTAATTCTTTGCCTAAGTATGCCTCTGTAAATGTATTTATTCAGACATACACTTTATGCACACACACACACACACATATATATATATATATATATGTATGTATGCATGCATGTATATGTATGTATATATAGTATATATATATATGTATGTATACATATATATATGTATGTATGTGTATATATATATGTGTGTGTGTGTGTGTGTGTGTGTGTGTGTGTGTGTGTGTGTTTGTTTGTGTGTGTATGTATGTATGTATATGTATAGATGCTGCCAGATGCTTAAAAAAAATCTTTATTGAATGCAAGAAAATTTTCCGTCCTCATCTTAAAAAAAGAATGAAGAGTTAGCAAAAGTTACATGCCGAGAACCGTTTTACGTAAGAGCGTTAAATTGAAGGTCTAGTGCATTATAAATCATAAGGATAAATGATGAAACAATGTTTATGATTTATTTGAGCTGTCTAGAAATGAACATAAAATTAAAGGTATAAACATATTTTAAGCGTTGAAATATTGTTACATCAAATATATCAACACGAGTTGGTGTACAAAAGAGTAACGTATGGAGGACTATTTTAAACCCCACACATAAGATATTTCAATCTATAACGACAAAATATACAACCTGTCGCATTTATTCATTTTCACAAAATATAAATCTAACGGTGTGCGAAGTATATATGGTTTTGCCAACATTAATATCAAACTTAAGGCTGGATACGTTTTCAGAACTGCAGTTCATAAAAAAAAAAAAACTCGGGAAATATAAAATATATTCCGGGATCAAATGATTTATTTAGTAGAAAAGAATAGTGTTTACGGGAAAACTGCGATTTTTTTTTCTCTTCGGAAAAGAATTGATACGTTGCGCCTAGCCACAACTTGCTCAGACACATGTTGCTTCACGACATAAAATATGAAGCATCCAGATCTGTTATTGCTCACATGAAGGCAAGGGTGCAAGGCGAGAGAGATGGAGGATATAAAATATAGAAATAACACTCTTGGCATGGTTATTGATCAACTTCTTGTTTGGCTCGCCTTTCACGCTGGGCTCTTCCCCTAAAATTCTGTCGAGAATGCAATATCTTCTGTAGACTGCTATATTGGAATGCCACAAAATACAGGGTTATGAAAGAGATGGGGCGATTTGGGGATATTGTCATTTTTGAGGAGTTCCGCAGTATAAGCGCGGGGTATATTCACTTCAGGCAGTGGATATACTTTGAAACATCATTCTTTTTCGTCTACACGCTTTTTACCCTGAGAACATCTTTTAAATAAAATATAAAAGAGGCTGTGAAGTCGGAAGACTGTAGACCTTGAATTAATACGATATACTGAAGGAAAACTGTGTAACACGCGTTGACTATAGAGGTAGTCGATATCCAATCATCATGAGTAGATTATATTCTACACGCTTTTTACCCTGAGAACATCTTTTAAATAAAATATAATAGAGGCTGTGAAGTCGGAAGACTGTAGACCTTGAATTAATACGATATACTGAAGGAAAACTGTGTAACACGCTTTGACTATAGAGGTAGTCGATACCCAATCATCATGAGTAGATTATATTCTACACGCTTTTTACCCTGAGACATCTTTGAAATAAAATTATAACGAGATGTGATATAATAGAGGCTGTGAAGTCGGAAGACTGTAGACCTTGAATTAATACGATATACTGAAGGAAAACTGTGTAACACGCTTTGACTATAGAGGTAGTCGATACCCAATCATCATGAGTAGATTATATTCTACACGCTTTTTACCCTGAGAACATCTTTTAAATAAAATATAAAAGAGGCTGTGAAGTCGGAAGACTGTAGACCTTTAATTAATACTATATACTGAAGGAAAACTGTGTAACACGCGTTGACTATAGAGGTAGTCGATATCCAATCATCATGAGTAGATTATATTTTGTGGGTGCAATAGCATCATATTAGTGGCATCTCAGTTTAGAAAAAAAATCACGGTAAAAAGAAAAAATATCCGAATTGCTTTATATAGTTGCATTGCAGTGGCGCAGCGAGAGGGGGGCAAGGGCGTCTAACATGCCGCTCTCAGAGGGGCGCCAAATGGTCCTTTTTCACTAATTCTATATATTATATTACTATATGTTTTTCGGAAGGGGGGGGGCGCCAAACAGGTATCGTGCCCCGGGCGCTAGTTATGCTCGCTACGTTACTGTTACATTGTGTAACAACAAATGTGCGATTTGAATTTTCAGCCTAGACCTATAGACTGGCAACTTTTAGTTTTGCTTCTAAGTTGGCAAACTCTTGAATTTTGTTAACGGCTATAAATAACAATGACAGATTAAAACAGTGAGGAAAAGGCTTTCCCGCTAACATTTAAATCTACACTTCTTTTCCATTTGATTTTAATTTTTTTTGCCCTAGTTTTAGGAAGAGGGGAAGGAGTCCGTAATGATTACCATTTCTAATTCCTATGTAATATCTCCATTATATTTCTGTTTAAGTACAAATAACTTAAATGCATGAAATATTTTCTCTCTTGTATAACTGGTAGATAATAAATTATTACATTAAAAAAGTTACCGTAAAATCTCGACTATAATACGCACCCGAGTATAATACGCATGCTTGATTTTGCACGAAATTTTCGGAAAAAATTAAAATTCTACCATAATATGCACCCATAACTTTCCGATATTTTGTTTAAAAATTGCCCAAATATTTATTGACATAAATAAAATTTGTAATAAAAAGAAACAAAAACGTCAAATTCGGTGGAAAATTTTTTAAATTGTTAATTCAAAACAAACAATTTTGTCAAATTATCACCCTTTAATCACTTTCACTAGAATACAGCTTATCTATTGTTGTTGCGTCCATGTCACAATTATTGTTACCGTCGTAATATATATTGCCTTCATCATCCTCACTTTACGATATGAACTGTGAGTTCCGTTTGTTTAAAAAGAATACCTGCTTAGTAAAGGGGTGGATGAATCATGGAGTGCAGATGCGCCCGCACCCGTATTGCGGCAATGTGTTACAGCTGCTGTATGTTCGTTTATGTAATGTTTAAAACTACGTTTTTTTATGTACAGGAGTATAATACGCACCCTCAATTTTGCGGATTAAAATGTGAAAAAAAAAGAGTATTATACTCAAGATTTTACGGTAATTGCAATGATTTTAATTCCCAATTCATGAAGTTTTCATTTAGATTATTTCGTAAAAAATGTGTAGAGTGATAGATATCTCTTTTTTCAATGTCTAACACCTTTAAGGGGTTCGGGACACAAATTTTAAAGAAAAAAAAGGAGCACATTTTAATTTTATTTGTCTGAAACGTATTATATAGCTTTTAGAATAAAACTTCTACGGTGATTAGTAGTTACAGTATTTTTATGTTAAAACGGAGTATTTGGGCCCTGCTATACATTTATATTTTATGTCTATTTATCTCAGAATGAAGTTTTTCAGGATCTACCATCTTTCATGGTCTTTTCATGATCTACCAAAAATAGTATATTTGAAATTTCTTACAAAGTATCACGATGAATTTTTTGGGGGCATTTATTTGCTCTATTTTCATCAGTTTCTGGTGCCGTGTATATAATCGTCCCAAATGAAATTTCAAAAATAAATTACTCTTGAAACGTAAAAAAAAATGTATAGTTCATAGAATCGACTTTTGTTATACATTTGTATGCAGAGTTTTTTGGAAGCATGCATTTAGGAATTTGAAGTTTGAGCAATATTTTCCACATGTGTTTCGGAATTTTATCCTTTTATATATTATATATTCCCGAAACAACAGCAAAAAATTTAAAACTGAATTTTTAACTTATGTCAAAACTGCAATTGGAAATGGCAACTTTGTAAACCCATAATAAATTGCAAAAATTATGTCTAGTTTCAAACTAATAGTACATTTTATCATTCTTCCTACGCAGAGTATTTCGTGCGATTGCCTCTGGGCGAATCTCAAATACAAATGGGATTTGCCCATTATGGATTCTTTGTTCTCCGCAAGTTCCCCGTAAGCACTAATATGATAAACGAACATATATTGTGATATAAGAACTTATGTCAAAACTGCAATTGGAAATGGCAACTTTGTAAACCCATAATAAATTGCAAAAATTATGTCTAGTTTCAAACTAATAGTACATTTTATCATTCTTCCTACGCAGAGTATTTCGTGCGATTGCCTCTGGGCGAATCTCAAATACAAATGGGATTTGCCCATTATGGATTCTTTGTTCTCCGCAAGTTCCCCGTAAGCACTAATATGATAAACGAACATATATTGTGATATAAGAACTTATGTCAAAACTGCAATTGGAAATGGCAACTTTGTAAACCCATAATAAATTGCAAAAATTATGTCTAGTTTCAAACTAATAGTACATTTTATCATTCTTCCTACGCAGAGTATTTCGTGCGATTGCCTCTGGGCGAATCTCAAATACAAATGGGATTTGCCCATTATGGATTCTTTGTTCTCCGCAAGTTCCCCGTAAGCACTAATATGATAAACGAGCATATATTGTGATATAAGAACTTATGTCAAAACTGCAATTGGAAATGGCAACTTTGTAAACCCATAATAAATTGCAAAAATTATGTCTAGTTTCAAACTAATAGTGCATTTTATCATTCTTTCTACGCAGAGTATTTCGTGCGATTGCCTCTGGGCGAATCTCAAATACAAATGGGATTTGCCCATTATGGATTCGTTGTTCTCCGAAAGTTCCCCGTAAGCACTAATATGATAAACGAACATATATTGTGATATAAGAACTTATGTCAAAACTGCAATTGGAAATGGCAACTTTGTAAACCCATAATAAATTGCAAAAATTATGTCTAGTTTCAAACTAATAGTGCATTTTATCATTCTTTCTACGCAGAGTATTTCGTGCGATTGCCTCTGGGCGAATCTCAAATACAAATGGGATTTGCCCATTATGGATTCGTTGTTCTCCGAAAGTTCCCCGTAAGCACTAATATGATAAACGAACATATATTGTGATATAAGAATTCAAAGCTTTAGCAACGAAATTTTTTTATATATGTTTAAAAAATTTTAATTCTGAGAGCTAAAAATATTCTAACTTTTTTTTTCCCAAACTTAGCATAGAACGTCCCTTATTTTATATTCCTATAGTCCAATAAGTAGGAAATACATTATAATTAAAATCTCGAAGATACATGAACCTTTTTTAAGAAGGATACGAAATCTTTACTTAAAATGTGGACAATGCCGAAAGTTTTCATGACTAAGCATTCAATGCATCATTTTGTGCTACGCTTTCTGAGGTCCTGTACTTTTGTAAAATAGCAATGAAGTGAACCTCTTATTTGACGTTGAATGATCTAGAATCAGTTATATTGGGTACTCAAAATATGGACTCATAATCGTGGCACTAAACTGAAATAATGAAATTTAAAATGTTAGGAAATATTTTTGTTCTACGTTATAAATAAATTAACAAGCACCATACTCTATATCATATTTATGTAACATTTATTATTTCCAAATCACATATTTTAAACCAAAATATTTTTTATCCACAACCTCAAAAATAGTCATTGTAGTATACTTTTAGACATTTACGATAATTAATTTCACTTTGACAATCAATATTTTCATATCAACAAACAAAAAGACAAGATCACAATTTACATTGAAGTTTGATCAACTGCTCGAAATGGAATATAGTTCAGGACAGCACTTTGAGCCACATTCATTTAATCATGAATACGTAGAATAAGTTGCCCATACTGAGAGCACACGTGTTTACTTACAACCTTAAATATATTTTTTAAAAAGAAATATTTACATATGCGAAAATCATACATATATACAAAAAGGATGAAGTAATACTTTGAGTTTCAGTATTCATTTTTAAAAAAAGTGCTAAAATTGAAAGTATGTGATAGATCATGCTTTATTCATAGAAAAGGTCTATATTAGATTTCTCAATACATTGAAACCCATGAATGACCAAACATTCATTCATGAATTTCTCTTTATTCATTCACAAGGCCAATCGATAACTGCAAGCATGATAACTGTCAGATTCCGAAAATTTCTAATTAAGAAATCCTTTAAAAAGTAATTTATAAAGAAATTACTTCAATAGAGGGTAATTTGTATGTTTTCTTTTATTTAAAATTCATAAGAATGACGGAAGAATTTAATTTTAAACTGAATTTTTTTTTTTTTTTTGCATTGCTAATCATTAGAAAATACTTTCAATTAATGAAATGGATAACAAAACGCAAGTACCATATTTTAACAAGCAGTACAAAGAATATAACTGTTATGTTCTATTTATTAATTTTGAGAAACATACCAATTAATTAAACACTTATCTTAAAAACTTGATTTCAACATACATCTTTAATAACGTAAGAACCACATGAAGTTACCATTGCATCAAGGGATTTTAATAACTTTCAGAGTTTTAAGACCAATTAAAATGGAAAAAGGTTGATGCATTATAGACCAAATTTCTATGAGCATGGAATAAATAATTACACTTTCATTAATTTTGGCACATAAATTTAAAGTATATTTAACAAATATGAATAAAAGTAAGTATTAAGAAACAATGAACACTGTATATACATAACGCACGTGGTACAAAAAATACAAGGGAACACACATGGAATTTGAAAAAGTGTGATTATTTTTACACTTTTACAAATCACAAATACCTACCAGTTTACATTAGGATTTTTAACATCACAATTTAAACAAGTTAATATATATTTCAACTGAGATACCCGTTTCAAAAGTTTACCCGCAGTTTTCTTTTGATTGTTCTCATTTATAGTACCAGAATTAGAAATTCGAGCACAGATTAACTACATAAACTGTAAAACTTCCTTGACATGTAAAAATAAAGAGTATAAATTAAATGTTCCACATCTCATATTTCAAAAATTGCACAAATACATGTATCGCAAGCACATTAGTTAGGTTTGAGTAGCTTTGTAGTTTTACAGTCCAAGATATAAACATACATTTAAACTCAGCTTGTGTAACGTAGATATACACGACAAGTAAAACTTGGCTTTGCTTTAAAAATAAAGTTGCTTTTAAAATTTTTGCTTTTAGAAAATGCGCTTCTCTCATAAAAATATCAAAGTATTTCAGATTAATCGTCAAGTAAATAATCATTAAATGATTAAATGGCATGCACATTTTTCCTAAGATAATGTAAAAATATTTTTCTATTCGTAAAACAAGTTTAAAGTATACATATAAAGTTTCTCACGTGTATATGTGCCAAAAATCAATAAACATAAGTAGTTATAAATTAATTATTAAAATTTTGTGTCACATTAAGAAAAAAAAGCCATATAAATAAAGAAGTCTGTCACATTTTTTTCATAAAAAAAAAGAAAAGATAACACGGTTTTCTGACGAAACTTTCTGAGCTTATTAATAGGTTTAGCTTCTTCACCACTCTGCATTTTCTATATTAAAATAGCATTAAAAGTAGTTAAAATATCCTTAATTTTATAATGCAGTTATGAAATTCAAGAGTTCATTTCAAACTTAAATAATAAAATCCTATTTGCAAATATATATATACATACGTGAGAAATTATTATGGAACAAATGTAGCACATAACTATCATTTATGATTTTATGTTATTGAGCTAATGATGAATATTTTCTTAGGCAGAAAGGATGACTATGTTTTAAGAGTTATATTTTAAATCTCTGAACTTTCCAAAGTAATAATTAATATATTTATTTTATGAAGTTATTAACAAGAGATAAAATACTTGTCACATTTGCCATAACTCCAATTTAATAAATGAAACAGAAAATTATTTTTATGTAATAAAGTTTTTTGACTAATTTTTTTAAAAAGTTCTTCCTTAATGTTTATAAATTGACAAAATATATATTATTCCTAAGTGAAAAACATTCTTGAACAATCTTAATGAAATCATGTTTGTTTCTCTGTTAAAAAAATATTTGCAAAACAGTTGCATATTGTGAAAATATTACACTGATTTTTGAAGAAAAAATACAGTATGTTTCTCCCATTTACTGCTTTTGAGATAATGATGTATAAACAAACACACATATATATATATATATATATATATATACACACAGAAGTTTTGTTGAAAATTTCATTTAACATTTCCACTCGCGGAAGAAGTATTACTTAAGAAAATAAATGGGAATTCCAATTCTAAGATATTCCATAAAGTTGCAAAAATTTTCCGGACGGGAGAAAGGACTCTTATAATTTTTGTTTATTAAAAAGTGTTATATCGACAAATTATTAAAAGGTTAGTTAAAATTGGCTGCTTTCTATAGGATAATACATATATTTCCTATTTTAAAAAACTTTTCTGTACATTTTGATTATAAAGTGTCCCGTTTATAGATTTCTTTGTACTTCAATGAAATTATTATTCTTACTTTAAAACATCCAAATCTTCTTCTTTCCTTCTTTTCCTAAACCTAAAAAATGTAACTCTTCGACGGCCTTAATCCAAACCCTTTAGCTTTAGTATTGAGCTCGTAGAATAATCTACTTTTCTAAGGACAAACTACATTCTGATTAAGAAAGCAACGACAGGATTCTTAGCATCCCGAACAAAAAATTACCGAGAAGTTCTTTTTAATTTTGTAAAGTTTACTTGAAAAGTTTGTTTACGATACGAAATATCGTTATATTTCTACGAATATGCAATGCACTACAAATGAGATTTGTGAGAAAAGCAAAATAAACGAGTTTCATAACGATAAAGCGGGAAATGATATATTTATGTGCATGAGGTTAATACAATCATTTTAAAGGGTAAATGAAAATAAGAAATATGATAAGTTCGCAAAATTCTTTGGAGGAACGTAAGTTGTATGTTTGTCATGTAGAAACTTTGCATATGTATACAAGAACATTTCTCAATCCGTCTATGAATATGACGGATAAATTATGAGTATTCATAAGTAGTTAAATGACCATAAGCAAGCACTGCTATGACACTCAAGATATTTATAACTAATTCAAAATGATGTAAGCCCTTTTTGTCTGAAAATAATAGCGATGTTTTTGATACACTTTCATGATACTCACCGTCAAACAAATAGGTAGATCTAGTTTCAAATGAAAGTGTGCTAATAATTCACAGTAGCTAAAGGATGACATTGTACAGTAATGTGCTATTTGTCTGCATAGTGTGAAATGAATTTTTTAATTCTTTCTAAATCCTTCGAAAGTAATATGTGTCAAACAGCTTTAAACGTAACAAACACTGAGATTTTCAACTGGTGGACTAGAGATAACTGTAACCAACTCAAATCTATAACAGGAGAGAGGGGAAAAACACTTCTTAAAATTGATGAAACCAATCTGAACCTTACGCGCATCATATTTAGCTCAGTTGTCTGAAGCATTAAAATAAACTATTGCGCTTTTTGACCTGGAGCAAGGTTTTGATTTTTTTTCAATATATCTTATGGTATAATGCTTTTTCTTCTCCAAAAGTAATGAATATAGCGGCAGGCATTTTATTTGGAGCAAGGGGAGTACTTACTAGATTGAACTTGCAAATATCTCGCTCCTTCCATATATACATTAGGCGATATCAAAACATTGAACTTTTTGAGACATACCACATATTGTTGGCTACAATAGCATAACTCCCCCAAAGAATTACCCCGCGATGTATAACGTATGAAAAAGGGCCCGGCTATGAAAGCATATGCCCTCCTGAATAATACATGAGATTCTTCCGAGAGTGTTTAATCGCCTGTGTGATTAGAGACGCATCCATAGGATAATAAAACTATTATCACAGCCCTCAAGTCAAGATGCCTCTCTCCTGTCATGCTTTTTTCATATTCTGTTGCAGCGTTATCGCTATTTAGAACCCTTCTCGAGAGGGAAAATATGTATGTATTAAAAAATGCAAATGCATTAAGATCATGTTTGTCGCAAATATGGGTGTCAATTCAAACGGTGGTTAATTTAAATACAAATACGTGCTCGTTTTTCCATAAAAATGGTGACTTCTTTCGGGAGATAAGGACGCTCAAAAGAGTGAAAGGGGAAATAAATGATTTTCTCATTTTCAGATAACAACAAATAATCACATTAGTTCGTTAATTTTAAAAAGGGGGACTTATCTCAAAATTGGCTTCAGCAGATCGTTCAAGTAATGCACGCAGTTTTTCTCCGCAGCGTGTATTTAAATAAAAAAATATAAAATTAAATTTCTCCTTTTCTTCTTCGACGTGTTAAGGACAAAAACTGAAAATGACGTGAACATCTTCGATAATTCCGGAAACAATAAAGATGTGGGTTTTCGAAAATATAAACATGCACATTTATTTATTGAATTTAAATATTCATTTGCATAAACATATCCATGCATAAGCATGGATATGTTTTTAAACTGCAAAAAAATCCCTAACAGACACATCAGACAAAAGATATAACTTGTTTATTTGTGCGTGTGTATGTGTATATATATATATATATATATATATATATATATATATATATATATATATATTGTGTAATGTATAATTTATAATTTGGTACTCTGAGATTTATAGAATACATGAAGCGGAAGTTTTTTTTTGTTTTTTTCTCAGATATATGAATGTAAGGGAGCATAAAGTGACGACTGAATTCACTTGTGGAAGGATTATTAAAGGAAGTTATAAAAAATAACTTATTTACACAAAAAAATAAATGTTTGTTTCATACTTTTAGCTAGAGGGCTAAACGGACGTTAAAAAATATTCTGTAGATTAAAAGAAGTTCAATTAATTTTACTCCGAGAGTGATGTGCATATTTTAGAACGGTATACGTAAAATCAAAACCCGTAAAAGTTGCACTGATAAAACTCTAGTTTTATATTCTAATTTTAGATGCTCTGATTCAGTTTATTCTTGATAAAGAACCTCATAGTTGCAGCGTTGAAATTTATCATTCGTCAGACAAATATATAACTCGATGAAGCTTTGTGGCTAAAAACCTAGCTTAAAGGATGACAAATAGTAAATGTTTTCAAACAATAATACAGTTTTTAAAGCGAGTTTTTTTTATTATAATATTTAGATCGAATAGCTAAAAAATAGGTTTTCTTTTAGTACAAAAACAAGTTCAGAAATTTATGAAATAGAGCAATAATGTATCTAACAATAATGTTTGGTCAGTAGTATTGAATAATTGAGAAATTTCAGTTTAATAAAATATTTCCCGCTTCTATCGATTTCCATCTTTAAAGTTTAAATGATGAAATATTCTAGAACGTTAATGAAAAAAAAATAGTACGTTATTTTCAATATAAAAAGATTTGATATAATTCCGAAAAAAATCTTCACAGTACTCAATAATGTATTGCATAATAACACTTGACACAAATTATAGTTTGAAAATTGCAATATTGAACTAAATCAGTTAATAACGAAAGTATTCAACAAAAGGATTGAGATACCGAGCACAAACAAAGGCACTTTCTCCACACTGATGAAATGAATGCCCCATTTGTAAGACAGCATCTGCGCAGGGGACGCAAATGCCTCGAAAACAAAGAGAGTTCAAACATACCTCATTTTCCATATCGTTGCCCCTAGTCACAGTTTGAGAGGTGCAGCGCGAGGACAAAACTAAACTGTTCGAAAATACTGAAGAACTGGGTGTCTAAATGCGGGTTTGTGAAAGAACAGGAAAAGGGGGTCGACTAAACGGCGGGCATATCGGTTTAAAATGGCAAGAATCATAAAACCATCAAACATTTAAGGTTTGAAAGCAAAGGATCCTCCCGCTACGTTCCAAAAGGCAGGTGATGCCTATCGCTTTTCGTCTGTAGGTAAAACCATGAAACAACAGTCGAAGAATAGCTTTTCAGTGCAGAAAGGGTAAAGTCGGACAAGACTAATGGTTTTTGAACTGTAAACGAGGGTGGGAGTGGAAGGGCTGTCTGGGAGTCGGCCCGGGTCTTTTTGGGTGGAAATGTGCTATTTGGAATCGTAGGAACCCCCTCCAGCTCAAAGAAGCTTCGACTGAATCTTCTAAATCGTAAATTTTAGGTTTCGGACAGAGAAGGGAGGATAAAAGTAACATCTGGGGTTCACGGGCGTCAGATTTTGACAGCCGTCACCAATGCACCAGCGCCGGAATGTCAGTCAGGGAAGGGTTACCGAGACACGGTGATTAATTGATATCCTATTCTTTTCTTTTCATTTGTCATTGCACCTGGTACAAAGAAATATTAATTTTTAAAATATTGAACACTTTATCTGATATATATTCGAGATGTTTTATATGCACTTAACTATGACATCTATATTTTTTTCACCCAATCATTTATCATTACATAGCAGATATGTTTATTTTCCTTCTTGTGCTACTTTCCAAGACGGGGATAAATATAGTAGACAAATCGAGGTATTGAATTCATTCACAAAATCTGTTTTTAAGCTTTTCCTTCGCTTTAATATTTATAAAATATTAAAGTGATAATTTTTTGGTGGGGAAGGAGGTTTTCCTACAGAATGGACTCAAGTGAAAGTAAATATTAAATCTTTATTAAAATCTACCCCCCTTGTTGCAAAAAGTTCTGTTTTGATTAGTATTGACGGCTACAATAAACTATGTCATTGAAATAACAGAAAATAATTTTGCAATCTCATAAATAATGTGCTTCCAAAAGGTACTTAATTAGTTATTTTAATAGACAAAGCATTAATAATATTTAAAGAGCTTATCTACTCTTTGTTTTCTTTAAATAACGTTCATTATCTTTGACTTCAAGGAAAGTTTATGAGACAAGAAATCCTCCTTTTTCATGAGTCCTTTTTTCTAAATCCTAACTTAAACTTTTAAATAACATGCTACAAAGTTAAATATCCAATATATGAACACATATTATTTCTAAATAAATATTAGAAAAAAATATCAACATAAAAACAGTATAAAAACCATCTTTGAATAAATACGATAGAATGGTAAGACTAGAAAGTGTTTTCGAATGTATTATTTTCCTGACTTCCTGCATTGTAATAGGATCCCACGTGAGTGATCCATTCCTGGAATCTTTATCCATAGCTCTTGTCATCTGGATTGTAATGAAGGAATCTCTTTTACTCTTGGAATAACCTCTTTGTAATGCAGAAATTCAAAGACTTGAATTAAATATACTCACTTCGTAGTCACAAACCATAGATAAATCTAAACTAATCTCTGAGCATACAATACTTTTCGATATGCATGATTTATGCTACCTCAGATGAAAAGATTTAAGTTATTAAAGCTTCCCGTTGGTAGTGCGTTAGAATGAGAGAGTCTTTACTTGAAGCCTGGTGCTGACTTTGGTGGCTGTTGAAGTGCATGACAGCATCTTTGGTTTGGAGGACATCAGGAACATCGGAAGAATTGCTGTTTTGATTGCTCAGTTGGTTATTCGGACTTGCCAAGGGGTTGGACGATGACATAGGAAACTTGTTTTCTTTCTTTGCCTTCATACGTCTATTCTGAAACCATATTTTTATTTGCCTTTCAGTAAGGCCCAAAGTATGTGCAATCTCTATTCTGCGCCGCCTTGTTAAATACTGATTGAAATGGAATTCCTTCTCAAGCTCTAGTGTTTGGTAACGGGTATAGGTTTGCCGACTTCGCTTTGGACCCGGATTTGTATCTGAAAAAAAATTACATTTTTGGTTAGGAAATGATAAGGTAGCAGAAATTTATGATTCATTCGAAACCACTTGTTTTTATTTCAACAAAGCTAAAACTCAAATTTAAACACCAAAAGTTGCATTCACCGTTGGAATCCAGCACTCTGTTGATGCTACTTCCAGACTCAATTATTGAAGTGACTGATATTATTTATCTATTGTGTGAGTCATATATTTTCTAGATGAAATTAATTAGCAGTTTCAAATTTTGCAATTACCCTATACTTCTGCCTTAACTAAAATTAAATTTTAAATAAGTGATGGTCAAATATCAGAATAACAGCTGTCCTCAGGACAAAGTGCCTACCCCATTGAAAAAAAAAACCACAATTGAATTATGTAATTAAAATATCAAAACAGGCTCAAAAATTAATAGCCAAAAACAAGCCTGTTTGTACTATTTATATAGCCCCAGAATAATTAAAATATGACAGATGCCTTTTGATAAAAAAAATTCTTAGTCTAAAAGGATTATAAATGTAGATTCAATTTCACTCCTCCAAATATTTTTCCCTTTCGCTGTCAGTTATTTTCACTACACTAAAATAGTTTTAAATTCTGTATGTATTTTACACAAATACAAATAGCCATCAATGTATTCATTGTCGAACTATATGAATTATATTATACTGATTTTGTTAGAACTATAGTCGTAACAAAATTGCGTACTATACACAATTATTTTATGAGTTTAATGATCAATTTAAGACTAAAAGGGGATTTTTTTAATTTTAAATGACTCTATTGACATATGTTTTCATTTCCGTGAATTTGACATTTGAAACAAAACACTAAAGGGAAATATTAAGATTTTTAATAAGTTTTTTATTTACTTCCAATGAAGCAAACACTTCATCCAGAGGACTTTCCATCTATTAAAATACTGTCTACTTTCTTAAGAGACCACCCATTCATTTATCTAACATTGCTCTCCTTATAAGGGTAAATTGTATTGGACCACAATGTGGTCCAATACAATAATCTTATAAGGGAAATTGTATTGGACCACATCTAGACTTCATTAACTTATTATTTCAATTTCAATTTAATGTGGGTTTCAGATAGCTGACATGAAATTCAGCATAATTTTAACTTTAAAAATTTCCGGTAAATATAAGTTTTTTGTTTTTTTTTTAAATAAGCAATTAAATTAGTGCCTGGTTTAAATCTTTGCCTACATTCCTTTGATATATTGAACAATAAGTTTATACATTTTCTGTTTAAACTACCGTTTGTGAAATGTCTTTGCTATGTAAGTTTGTTCGACAATAATTAAGGAATTTCTGATACGAATTGCTTGCGTGATTAAAGCCGAAATTTTGCATTCCCATAACATTTATTTAACATCAGTTTAAATAACTATTACAACATGAAATCTAAAAATGAAAATTCCAAAATTATAATCTCTGAAATACAGATTAAGAATCAATAAACAATATTTAAAATTTAACTAAGAATAAGAGCACTGTAAATTGGATCATGCAATAAAAGAATAAAAGGAGGTAGTGAACAAAATGGTTTCAATGAAATTTAATCAAAACTATTGATCTATAGATCACAATTTCTATTCTATGAAAAAATCTAGACAAACAAATATACAAACGTTAAATATGTCAGAAAAATATTTCAAAATCAGTTACTTTTTACTGTACAATTTGTATAAAACTCCGCTTATAGTGCAATACCTTGGGTTAAAAACCTTCGGTACCCTAAAGAGCAATTACCTCAGCCAGACAATATCGACTTCTGATCTCCCCTCTTTCTGAAAATCAAGATTCACGAATGAGGGAATTAACCTGGAAGGGAATGAGTAAACTAATCAAGTCCATTACAGCTCTTAGCCCAGCTCTTTCTATTAGTGAGCTGACTGATATTATTTATCTACTGTGGGAGTCGTATGCATCCCAGCTGAAATTGTTAGGCAGTTTGAGGCTGCCTCAGTACCTTATATTTCTGCCTTCACTGAATAGATTTAGAGATTCATCACTTTATATATATATATATATATATATATATATATATATATATATATATATATATATATATATATATATATCTAAAACTCAGCACTGAAAGTTCAACTTTACATAACTAGTAAGCTATTTTGTCTGAAGGATAGTTAATTTAAATTGATTAAGTAATGACTTTTTTTTTTTTGCTTGAAGTATTTTTGAAGTAAATGTATGTAATGTTTAACAATATTAAAATTACTTTAGACGAGCTATTCAAAGATATTAATTATTTTCATTTTATTTTATATGAGTACAATTTGAATAAATTATAAAAGAAGGGAAATAACTCCTTAGCCCTGAATATCTAATATTTGGTTTTCTATTTTATACAATATATCAGAGTTAACTTTTATTGTATTAAAGCTTATTTCAGTTTTCCCTGCAGTTTCTTAAAGAGCAAAATTCGACGGGATGCTGCAAAATATTTTTACAAGCTACAGTTTTTTTTGTATTCCACCTTGTTGAAGAAATGTTTATTTATAATTATAAACCTAATCAATGATCTAGTTTGAAATGCTATGCGAACGTAGGTTTTTCTCTTTAGCATATGTTTCCATAATGCAACTATAGCTTCTATTCCATTTTAGCTCATTTTCTATTTTAGTTTCTTTTTATTTCAATCCTTTGCTAAATTAAGAAAATCTAAAAAGGTATAATATCAACATAAATTATTGACATTTTTATGTATATAACAATTCTTCATAGCTTCGTAGAGGAATGGTTAACGTTGAAACTGAATAATGTACACGTAAAACCATATTCATTATCTATAATTTTTAGACCTTAAAATATTTTATTCGAATTTGTCACTTAATGTTTAAAACTATCTTTTCTACATTATTACTGAAAATTATATACCATGGGTATGTGAAAAAACTCATAGAAATGGATTTTATATAAAATTTTGAAATAGTGAAATCTACATTTTTATAAAGCATAGATACAGTTTAGTATCAGACTTCCACACGCAGCTCAAATTAAACTGAGTATAACTGAAAACATTTATATATTAAATGTGGTTTTCCTATCCACTGCATTTTGCTGTTTTTGAATTGCTGCATTCGCATCAAATATTTCCACTATAACTGTTAGTTAATTGAAACTGAAATTCTCTTGATTTAGTATTTAAGCACTAAGACTGTTGTTACATGTTTCGCATAAAGGCAACTTAACTGAATACGAATACCAATTATGTGTAGTAGTTCTTCAAACAATCCATCTATGGAAATAACGGCAAAATTTCCCCCCTTTTCTTAGAAATGATTATAAAATCTGGAGCCTCTTGTTGCCACCATTAACTTAAACATTTCTAAATAATTTCCTTTAGCTTAAAACGAGAATTCTTTATCTCTTTTTACTGTTTTAAGTGCTTCCTGACGTGTTTTTCTTTCTAAAGTGATGACATATTTTACCTCCTTATTCTGATTTGGCATATGAACTTCAAAACTTGACATTTGACTTATCATTTGAGCTTGAACTACGCTAGGTTTATTATAAATCATTCTTTGTTCCTCTTTGAATGCATCAATAAAGTGTCTGAAAACTGAAGATTGAGAGAAAAGACTGCTATATATAATGAAGATTAATAAGGAAAATTCAAAGAATGTAAGATTTATAATTCCAGTGACAGAAATTAATGATCAATATGATATTAAAAAATATGTAGACGTGTTTTTGTGTAATATGTGGCTGCTTGCTTTTGGCTCATATTACTTTTTTAGCTTATGTTACAAGATTTCTTTATTTTGTTTACATTTTACAAATGTTATAAGAAAGAATTTTATAACTTAATCCATAATATTAATATATCAGGATATATTATCAGCTTCATAGAATTTTAAAGCAATGCTATACAATGAATTGATATATAGTGAATTATTTCTCAATTTCTTTTATTTATACACATTTCTAGTGAATTGAATGAGAGACATTTTCACAAGACCTTTGAAAAAAAATAGATATAAGCTACATTGATCTTAAAAATTAGACATAATTTTATAGTGGAATCTGTGTTACTGAATCTAATTCAATATATTAATATCATAGTGAGTTAAATTCTTTTGATTACTAGAATTATTGAATTATCTAAATATGCACGTGTTAGTTAATAAATAATTAATTCAATGTATCCCGAAATCGATTATATCTATGCACATGAACGAACGAACGAACACACGCATCAGGAAACCAAAAGGGGGAAATTTTTTCCTACGGAGGTTATACGTAGTTGCTTACCTATATTTTTTTTAACTCAAGAACTCAAAAGGAATACTAGAAAACCTGCCTCATAATTATGTACATTTGTAGGTACAAATAAACATTTTGTTTGTTAAATACATTTCTGTCAAGTGCTACTTTAGTGAATATATATCCCACAATTAGAGACAGTAATCAGTTAGAAGTTGAATTTCCCGGGGAATAAAAAGCAACAGGTAAAATATTGTAGCGCCATCTAGGAGAAAGCTTAGTTAATAAGTACGCTTTCTTACTAATATGCCTAATGGAGAGGTAAAGGTTGAGAAAGGCGGGATCATAAACGAGTAGTTAATTTAAAAACAGAGGGCCGTAACTACCTTGAAGAACATTTCAAAGGGAAAATGGACTGGATTAATGCCTCATACCGAATCATAAATATGAAGTTAATGCAACATTTTTTTAATATTCCATGATATCTCTGCGTATCTATGTAAACAGACAGATCCACCCATCTGCAATGTGCTATTATTTAATTTGAGAGCTTTTTGCTCAGAAAGAAGCTTTCACATTAGAATTTACAATATGCACATAATAAATTTTAGGGTTTTATTTGTCTTTAAGATGATAGTCACATTAAGTATAATTAAATGAAAATAAATTTGTAGTTTATTTACACACACACACACACACACACATATATATATAACGTAATATGTGTGTGTATATTTGCAGCGTCATTAGTGAGGACATGTCATGTGTGTAATCGTTCAAAATACAGGACAATCGGCTTTCAATTCATGAGCTAATGAGTTGTGTGTAATGAAAATATTAAAAGAAGTTACATTATAATAATCGTTATAATGTAAATGCTTTCTGTCATACATTCATAATAATAAAAATTTCAGTGCATCAAAAGATTTAAAAAACGTTACATTATAATAATCGTTATAATGTAAATGCTTTCTGTCATACATTCATAATAATAAAAATTTCAGTGCATCAAAAGATTTAAAAAACGTTGAAACTAAGAAACTATATAAAATAAAAATTAAAGTCATACTTCAGAAATACGCATAAATATTTTTGCTAATGTATAAAATCTGTAAATATCTAGTTTTAAGCATATACAATTGTAAACACGTTCTAGTACATTATATTATATATATCTAATACAGCCACATATACCTAATACACATGTAATACTTTCATAAACATGATTTTAGCTACAATGAATCACACTAATTATGTGGGAGGCATGCAAAAATAGAGTAATTTTATGCAAATTTCTATGTATATATGCATTTGCATGTCATGTTTTTATGAAGTACATTTTGTTAAAGTACTACTCCTGAATCTCAACAGTTATAATGAAGTATTCTATGCAAATCCTTTCCCTAAAAATCTCCCACGTATTTATCAAAATAACTTTTGAAAGGGACTAATTTTCTTTACAACTAAGTAATTTCCAATGATGTAAAAATATAATAAAGAAATATTTTTGAACTCAGTATTAATATAGCATAGGATAAGAACTGTTCATTCATGAAAAAAGAAAAACTGTACGTTTTTCTTTGTGTTTCGCATAATAGACAATGAAAAATGTCATTAATCATTTTCTTTCTGCGAGCACTAATTTATCTTCGTCTTAAATTTCTTTGCTTTGCTTTTGAAAATAATTCGTTTAAACGCAGTTAGTATTTTCCTTGAATTCCCCGACAGAAAAAAGTTATCGATTTTTCATTACTTTAACTCTTTTATTTACTAAAGAAGAAAAATGCTTTGTTTTAGTTCACTTATTAAATTTTCCGTTTAAAAACTAAAAAGTATTAAGAATTATCAAAATTATGGGATCGTTACAATTGTACTGTTAGCTAACTAATTCATCATATTTTTTATTGTAACAGAAATAAGATAAAAATGAAGGAAAACCACTTATTTCTTTATTATAATTATATTTAATGAAAAATATTTTAAATTCAATATAATCTATACCATTTCAATTATACACTTATTCCTCCTATATTGTGTATATGAGTACTTTTGTGCAAGTATGCAAGTTTAATATAGTACTTGTATATAGTTAAAAATTAAGTAGAATAATTTAGTAAAAAAGGGAATTTAATAAATAAGTAATTTCTGTTTATGTAAACACATATTTTTACTTCTACTGATTACTTTAAATGTAAAATAAATAAATTCTTACTTGCACAGGTTTCAAAAATAGAAAGTTCATATGATGAGACTTTTCATTAGTTACTTGTTGAAATCAAATTGTCAGTATATACATCTCTACTTTTCATTTCTAGGTTTCACATGAGACATGTTATAGCCGTAACACAACAACAACAGCTCTCAAGAAGGTAGTTTGTGATGTTTATGATTCCTAACATTCCTCAATTATGTTATTTAAATAAGCCCTCCCAGGCCAACTACAATAAAATTGACTAAAGCTTTCAGTCTAATTCATCAATTTCTACTTATACAACTAATTATATACATCACATACATCAAACCTTATTTTCTGAAAAAAGTCAGTATCTCGTTAAGATTTTAAATCTTGGTACATATTTTACTATCAATTTTATACCCAGGCCTATAAACGTTGAAGAATATAATTTTTAAATTCAAACTCATTGATACAAATCAAAACCCTTTCAATCACTATATATATTCTCGAAAAACGAATTGAGCCTTGACACTTAAAAGAAATGTTTAAAATTTAGTATAAAAATTCCTGTAATCGAGAGACTAATAACTGCAGAGGTAAACGATTTGGTGCGATATATGATAACATTGATTATGGAAGCATCGTTACCGTTTTCTCTTTAACTCTTAAGCAATAACTTAATAAAGCTGGTTTTTCACTTTAATAAGCTGGGCTAAAGCTGCTCAGATTTGAAAACAAAATCTTCCTCCAATGTTGTGAAGTTAGATTCCAGTAACAGTCTGCCTATCAAGGTGCCTATATCCATGAAAAAATATTAACTTTTAATCTTCCGTATACTGAAAATCCAATTAATTTTATTTGATTGACTAATATGTCATTTTAAGGTTTTAAGAACATACAAAAATATTAATTATTTTCCTCCTCTCTAATGCCTTTTTAACTCTCCATTGTATGGTATTTCGGGAGAATGTTTATAAATAGCACTTACCTTTGAAGCAAAAACATTATAAAAATATTTCCAACGCTAGCCTTATCTTTGTTAGGTAGTCCATAAAATTAAGACTTAAAAGAATTATACTTACCAACTTTCCAGTTCTTCCAAATAGACTAAGCTGTTGTGTATTGTATGTTATGAATGCCCATACATACATTCATATATTTTTGGATGTGAAGCAAAAGGACTTTATGTATTGCTTACTAAAGTATCCCTCTGGGTTTCTGTGAATATTTAACTTAACTTCTCAGACAAATTAACAGGTGAGATTTTTTTAAATTCTTCTTAGTATTGTTTTACAATGGGGCAATTTCGGAAGGTAAAATGTTTACTAAAGGAGTGTGTGTTAATAATTCATTACTTATTAAGCAATTACTTTACAAATAGGTCTCATATCATCTACCACATACATTCGCATATACACACACACACACACACACACACATATATATATATATATATATATATATAAGGTGTGATTTAAAAAGGATACTGTACTGATCTGTTACTATATATTACCTGCAAAATTGAGTATTTGATTAACTCTTCTCTTGCAAAGACGGTCTAGAGCATGTACGGAGGTTTGAGTGAATAATGTAATTTTGTATTTTGAGGTCCTGAAAACTTCCATGTGTGTCATTTGAATATATTATAAAACTTTTTCCTATTTTCATGTATTTTTATAACTATTATAGGTTATTAAGTGATATTTTTCTTTCCTACTCTACCAATATTTATATCGTTGTTACTTGAACGATTTCAACAATGCTTAAAAAATATATATTGCTTTAATTTGTTATTTTTAATTATATCTTGTATTTACCGATATACAGTTTTCTTCCTCGAAAATTCAATTTTCGAAAATTCAATTCTTAGAATATTTCTTTCCTGTATCGTTTCTTTCAATGATATTCGAGCGTATCTGTTTCTAAGCATTTTGTTTTTGTGGCTTTAAAACACTGAAAAGCCATATTCATCAATCATTTTTATGTCAGCTAGATGTCAGCTGTTTTTTCTTCTTCTTGTTCTAAGACTTAATTTATTAATGTCTGTGTTCCGCTTTCAATGTCGAAAGTCTTATCCATTTTAACCCCTTGTATCAAAATGGTATAGGTACAAATTTCTTGCTATACGATTTGCACTTCACTTTACTCTTAAAATTTCCAATTAAAGATTTTTTTTTTCATGGACAGCATTAGAAGAGTCAGTATGACTTTTTTTGGCAAGCAGAATGTAACTTTTAAAGAATGTTTTATTTACGAGGTGGGAAGTATACTTAAAATAGGTAGCTTTTTCGGGAGTGCTAAATTTTAAAGTCCCTAACTCAAGTTCCATGTGCAAGAATTACCTATATAAAAATGTAAAATACAGATTCAATAAAGGCGTAATTCTGCGTACGAATACTTGAAGAGTTAATGAAAAGAGGTATATCATTTCAGGAAGAAGGGGGGCTGGGGAGGAAGAGAGAGGGAGCTGCTTTCCCAGGAGAAGATTCCCATAGCCCAAACTAAGAAAGCTTCTAAACATAAAATACCATTATTTACAATTAACTCCATATTTAACAGTCCCTTCTCTGTAGCAGAAAAGAATCATTTTATAATTTTATATTTCTTAGAGTCAAAATTACAGAACCTCTGTGTTCATTCTTAGAGGCAAGAAGGTACACTAGCTTGAATTATATATATATATATATATTAGCTTGAATTATATATATATATATATATATATATATATATATATATATATATATATATATATATATATACATATATATATTCGAGCTAGTGTATCTTGGGCCAATTTTTTCTATGAATATGGCGATGATTTTTTTTTACGTCATTAACATGGTAACCTTTACCACTTACTGCTGGATAATGTTCTATTAAGTCAGTAGCTGTGTGTTTGTGTGTATAAACTGTTAGTTTAGCGTACATGGGTGAACTCACATAGATAAACAATCGGTCATTACCTTACATCATTTTTAAAGTATTGTCTTCAACTGCAATAGTGATTTTCTTATTTTTTTTCACAATCTACGTATAGATAAAAATAAAAGAAGCTCAGTAATATCATCCAATAAAGGTTTCAGGTATCCCGCCCACATGGTGTCGTTTCCATGTCGCCCCCTCATAGGGAGCAATGCTGGCTCACCTATACGGTGCTCCCATAATAAAGTAGCCAGTAAATAGCGGTGAATAACAAAAGGTGAATGTCTAGCGAAAGTGCCTCCGCATTAGACTAAAAAATAAAAAAATTTCACGTGTTGCATCCCACCAAAAAAATATTTTAAAAGCAAACATTTTAATCTGAGAATCCCCTGCTTTGGTTATGTATTTTTAAAAGACTTATCTCAAGTATCAGAATTTTTCTTTATTTATAGTTGTAGCATTTAGCATAATACGGAAAATTTTAACGTGTGCTATAAACATATTCAAAATAACCCAGTTGTATAATTCATCCCTCAGTAACAAAGACCCAAGAAGAGAATCACTGTAAGATACATCGATTATTCAAATGACAATAATTTAAATTATTTCGTCGAGAATAATAACTCGCGCTACACTGCAAACTGTTCATCTCAACTGCTTAGTTCATTAGTTGATTCTGCAATTCACAGAATCCTTTTATTTCGCTGAGCAGAAGATTGATATATTGATTGCCTCACTCTTTTCTTGTTGGGACTAACTTATCCGTTGAATTTTGGTGTCTCAGTTCAATCAATATACTGTCCTGGGTTTCATCTGTGTTTGATGTTCTGCTGGCTTCGCTGGAAGCTTTATTAAATTCTTTCAGCCTTTTTGTGTGAGTAAAGTTTTGTTAAACTGAATTTCACACTCTTCGGGTCCATCTGTTTGTTATCTTTCTTCGATCAATTATTTCTATCTTTATAGAAAACTTTTAGCCTATTTTCTTTATTTCTAAGCAGATATTGATGGTGCGTAATGTACGTATTAAATAGCGTTATTTATATTTTAATGAATCATGCATTTTATTTTCGGTATGGCTGTAAATAACACTGTTTTTTATTGAAAAGAATGGTGTATACTTTTCAAGATTACTTGGAAAATATTCTCGAATTACATTTTCCGGGAAAAACATGGTAGTTAAAGTATATATTTCTAGTTTATTACTTGTCTCAGATATATTACATAACATTTTCACCTGAACCATTTGCTGAAGTTTTTCTGTAATGCATACATACGAATTTCTTTATCAATATAAAAAATAGTCATACTTATGTTTAAAAAGAATATATATATATATATATATATATATATATATATATATATATATATATATATATATATATATATATATATATATATATATACATATATATATATATACATATATATATATACATATATATATATATATATATATATATATATATATATATATATATATATATATATATATATATATATATATCAAAGTATTTTCATCATTCTTCTATAACATACTTTTATATGATTGTATATGGGGATTCAGGAAAGTATTCATTGATTTTTGTGTCCGTGAAATTAAAATTAAATATGTTCACCGATGTGGTTATATTAAAATAAATAAGTAAATAAACAAATTAATTAACAAAAAATATTTTCTGGATCTGCATCTCAGTAGAACCACAGAGTTAAAAAGAAACAAACGTAACAGAAATACTTGTAGTTTCTTCTTTCTACAATAATTTATAGTGATGGTATTTTCACTGTAGTTAAAAACTTACGTTATAGACTCAGAATATTAGTTGGGTAAAATGTTTGTGTATTCAGTAAGATTAGCTCATTAATATATGTTGATATATTTAGTGAAAGGTTATAAAGCCTAAAATATATTCCTTCGATGCCATTATAGGTTAAAATATGTGTCTGTATACTCACGCGCACGCACACACACACACACATATATATCTATATATATATATATATATATATATATATTAGACTTCTGTAGGTATATAACCTTTTTACTACTCTAATCAAAGCGTATATGTATGTATGTTCTACTAGAGTAGGAGGGTCTAATTTCTCAAATTAGGTGTTCTTTCCAATTCCTTTGACATGTTCGGTATTCTACTGTTCGTTTTTCGAACTTCAGTGTCATTCTCTATCTTAAAAACATAGTTTACCTATTAGCTCAAAAATGCACTCCCAGTGGGGGAAAAAAAAGCCTTAAAGAAAAAACAAACCTCGTCAATATCTCTCTTCCTTCATCTGTTTTACAAACAGCGGAGGGTTGTTAGCGTTGACCTAAATGGGTACGATGAAAATCTTTCTTGCTTTGATAAATTGAAAAGAAGTACGAAGAAACTTGAAAAGATTTTCTTTTTTATTTTGGGGGTTGTAGCACGCAATATTATCTTTGAAACATGATCTTACAACGTTGGCCCTTGCCTGATAGACACATCACTTGAGAGCTGTCAATGCTGGGAGACTGCTGACTGCTGGCTGCTGAAAGAGGTCAACTTGTAGCCACTGTGATATGAATGATATTCGCATGCTATGTATACCCGCTTACGTAATACCTTACATACTAGCAAAAGGGAAAGGATATATGTATGTCTATTTTAGAATGTGTATTATTGGGATAGCTAGATAAATTCTGAATTTTTAGTGTAGAATGGTTTCGGTAGGTAGCTTTAAAAAGTTCTCGTAAAAAGAATTATGCAAAAAACAGAGAAAGGAAAAAAAAAAATTCTTACGAATGTATTTTAAAATGAAAGCGAATTTCTCAATAGTTTGCAATGCTTAAAGGTTTTTGTAAATTTGTTTTCCTGATTTTTAATAATTATTAAGTGACATACATATACATGCATGTTTATTATCTAAAGTAGAAATATTTCATAACTTTTTACGGAGGAGATTGCAAATGCTGTGCATATAACATTAAACTGTGTCTTTGGAATTATGATTCTGCGCTTTACAATATAAAAACACTATGAGCTACACTTATTTTGCCATATTAACATAAAATGTTATAAAAATATATTAACACACACAAACACACGCATATATGTACACAGAGACGCAACTCATGCACACACGCAAAAGGTTTGTGTGTATGAACTGTAATGGTTCCAAAAATTATTAGTGTTTACTGCATTTTAAATATATTGAATACCACCTCAACACTGGCCGTAACGAAATATGACATTTTTGGAAGGAATGCCTAAATGCATTTATTTGATGTGCTAAGAAAACAGTTCTTTTACTCTTCATAAAAAAAAAGACATGGAAAGAAAATCAGAGCCTCAACCAGTTCTAGGAAGTTAAAAATAAATTCAGAAATCAATGATACCACATCCAGATACGTTAAAGTTTTAACTTTTAATATATTTTAGATATTATTCCAGTATTTTGGTACATTCAGAGAAGGAAATTTCAAAAACATCAGCGTATAAATACACACGCGCAGTTATATTATACATGATATCTAAAAGGGAGAATTTGCTGTTTATTAACTTTCATTAAACATTCCTGAGTTTAAAAAATGTAAATAGTAATATTGTTTTGTGAGCTCAGATGAAGAAATAGCTGAATATTTTTGTAGACTACTGCAGTATTGGTACCATGAATGAATTAATCATAAATTTTTTTCTACTGTACGGAATATTATCAATAGAAGGAAATGAAAAAAAATAACTACAATGTTTTCCTACCTGTATAATGAAAAGTTGTATTTTTCTATCAATAAGTGACAGTTATATATACAGTGAAACTTCTCTAAACGGCGATATTTTGTTAAACTGATTTAAGAATCCATAGAGACAATGTTATGGAAGAAACCCCTTTCCTACGGCCACCCCTCAAAACGGCCACTTTTTTTCGGAACCATAATTGCCTTCACAGAGAAATTTCCTTTATGTATATATGTATATATATATATATATATATATATATATATATATATATATATATATATATATATATATATGTGTGTGTGTGTGTGTATGTATGTATATATACAATGTGTGTGTGTATAAATGTTTCGTAATTATACCCCTAGGCAGTACACTGGTAATTTTGGCTTTAGAATTCAGAAAAACTGTCATATTAACCATATATATTAGTTGAAGGGCAAGCACTTTTATTTCAATAAACAATTTTATATCAATATAAAGCTATGACCAAAAATATTTTTGTCTTATAAAAGATACGGAAAATAAAATGACTGGTAATACACTTTTGAAATGATTTTTCAAGGTACCAAACATTATTTTATCTTAACTATTTTATTCGCCCCCCCCCTTTTTTTAATGAAAGTAATCTCCATATAGGAACTTTTTACGGAAATTTATCAGATTAGTAGATCTGGTGGTGAAATCCGTTTGTGGATTTATGTAAGTATTAAAAAAAAAAAAAAAAAACTCATAACAATATTTATTGAAAAAGATCAATAATCTTTATCAGGGATAGTTAAATTTTGTTTTATTATCAAGACAAGTTAACAAAATTTCTTTTCGTAGAGAACAAAATAAAAACTGTAAGGAACTACAGAAGGTAAGATATACCAGAATGTAGTGTCACTCAGTTTTAAAATTATTTGATGGACTGAATTGTTTTATTCGCCTTTTACTGAAAATAAAAGTTGATATAACTGTCAATCATCCTTTTCCTGTATATAAAATGACTAAAATAAATGATGCTCCCTCTACGAAAGCGGTGCGAAAAAAAAAATACTTGAATAATAATAAATAAAAAAACACGTGGATTTTAAAACCGGTTGAGGAGTGAAGCACATGGTGTGAGTCAGCTTCAAGTGATGCAACGCTTCACTGAGTTTTCCCGTACACATTTTGTTGAATTTAAATTGATTTGAGTACCAATTCACTACTTTATCTTCAGTGACGATAAACAATGAAAAAAAAATTATGCAGTTGTTCAATCAAGCGACTTATTCTCTGTGCAACTAGCCCAGTACGTAAAATCGTTCAGACATAACAAAATAATGAATTTAAACAAAAGACTTAAAGTGGTTCTGTTTGTTTACATTACTTTTTGCATACTGTAAAAATATGACTATTTTACAAACGTTTTGAATTTATAAATGGTTTATTTATTTTTGAAAAGATTTATTTATTTTCGTTGAAGGATGGAAAATATTTTTTAATTAGTTGAAAATAGCAATTTTAAAGATATTGTAAAGCCTTTTTAACCATGATTTGGAGTTTTATGTGCAATCTAAATCATTTTCTGAGATGAGGGGGGAAAAATTCGTTGTTTAGATATGTAAATCCAGAGTATATGAAGTCACCTTTTACTATGCAGTTCCATATTAATGATGCGACAAAAGCAAGCTTAATCATACTTTTTATTCCAATGTTTGCTTCTAATTGATGACGATTCAAAGTCCGGAGTTTTCCTTTTAACCGCTCAGTTCAGATACTTTTTTTTATTTTGGCGTCATGGTTTTTTCTAGGTTTTACGGTGATTTATGCTTCATCATTTCACAGAACTACATGTAATAGTCTTTTTTTTCCCTTCTTTTTTTTAACTCCTTTTTTGTTTCGAGTACGAGGGAGAGTTTAGGATAATACTTCATTTTCACTCTCTGTTGTCAATTTCAGTCTTTTTCTAATCTTAACAAGATAACTCAAGTAAGGAAGTACAGAAAAAGAAAATTAGAGACTTTTTTTCTCTTTTAGAAATATATGCAGGAATTAATGAAGGGAGAAATTATGCTAAATTTATGAGACTAGGAATGAATGGGATCTGACCTCACACTAAATATTTAATGTTATTCTCTTTCGTATTATAGTAAACTACGAAACGAAAGAAAAAGGAAAAGCTAAGCCTTCATTCTAGGGTGTGTTTATCATTCACAAGCCTATACACGTGGTCTAATTTAAATCGCTCATTCTGGACCGAAAAAAATAATAAACAATTCTTTAAATATTTATGAAAATATACTGAAAGGTATTTGTCATGTGGTAAATGTATCACGAAGTATTGATTTTAATTTTTTATGGCAGTCAAATTTATAAAATTAGATTAAAGTTCCTTTTCACTTACCTTAAATTTCTGGGAAAAGTCATGCAATTATATTAAGTGAATGATTAAACGTCTTAATAATTAAATGTCCAACTTAACTTTAACATATTGTAATCTGAGAAATTTAAATATTAATTGAAATTGCGTGAAGAAATATTCACTTACCTCCGTGTGACTTCATCCATGGATAAAGAGGTTTCGTCTGAGCTGTAACCGGGGGGCTACTTAATACTGAAGTCTCTACTGCTCTCGTGGTCTCTGGAGTTGCTGAAGGAGGGACAGCTTCGTACGAATTTGTCGCGGGTGGAGTGTATGAAGGGGTCTCTATCTTATAATCTCCCGAGTCGATCGCAGCATCTGTGCTGTATATGCCTAAAGCAGACTGATGGGTGTAAAAGCTTTGATTGATGTCGTAAGCCTGGTGGGTTAAGGCAGTATTGTGCGCAACGTGGCCATACCGGGGTGTACCCGAGCAGCATAAGTCATAAGGTGGGGTCTTGTCTGGTTGCGGGGGTGTTAAATTGCAAGGTACGTCGAAACGAACTGCTTGGTACGGCTGGTGGTACCTTTGGTACGGAGGAGTGTACTGATGTGTGCAGCTATCGTATTCCGCGTACTTAGTACCGTGCAGGTAAAATTGTGGGTCCTGTTCCGGGCCATTAGCGAAATTGCCTGCCACCGTGTTATAGCTCGAGGAAGAAGTCATATTGTCGGCTGAGGTGCGTAGATGATTTGTAATACGTCTGTTACTCGCGCGATCATCCTCGCCTACCCCCGGCATAATCATATTCAGTGAAAACAACACCACGTGACGCCCGCTGACCAATGGGAAGACGACGAGCCGGCGTGTCACTCAGGGGAAGACCACGCTTGTTTGCCAGTGACAGGATCAGATGGAAAAGCTGCGATTTTTCCCCAATCTCTTTTCTTTCGGGGGGACAACAATGATGCTTAAATGCCCCCCAACAAGAATCCTCCCCCTCGCTGATTCATACGCTTGGAGAGGTGTCGAAAGGGTTTCACTCCAGTGCTCATTTTGTTTTCGATCTCTTGTCTTTGATTATTTTCACCTGTGGGTGGTCCCATTCATTTTTTTTGGAAGCATTTTTTTCCCCGTTTCTTCGTGGTTTTCTCAGACAAATTAGACGTTTCTTTTCGGTTGGCTCCGCTTTTTTTGTTCTCCAATTCCTGCTCTAATGAAAGGTTTGGTGAACCAGCCCTTCAGGTGATACGCCAAAATTTGCCCCTAGCACAAGTCACTCTTAATACTCTAGATTGAGAGAGAGAGAGAGGAAAAAAATTACTTTTTATTGCTTTTTTAATGCACCTACCTCATGATAATGCGTTAAGTATTATTGAAGTACATACAACTTTTTTATTACTGTCTTATGAGGAGAAAAGTCATAAAAAGTAGTATGCTATGTATTTATGCTCTTATTTTATTTTATTCCTTGTCTTTCAGATATCAGTAATAAAATTCGATGAATATGCTCGAATTTAATAAGTTAAAAGAAAAACAGTTTAGGACGCCGTTGACCTAATAAATTAGTTTAAGAAAGAAATGAAAATAATATATATATATATATATGTATATATATATATATATATATATATGTATATATATATATATATATATATATATATATATATATATATATATATATATATATATATATATATATATATATATGTGTGTGTGTGTGTGTGTTTATTTAATAGATCATACTCATCAGAAACAATCCATTGGTTTTTAGACAGTATTGACACCGCTGATGAAGAAATGCTGTCAAAAACCTTATTCATACTTTTCTTTACATGCTGTTTGATCCTGGCTGCAAGTAGCTTTTGAGCTATTACTGGTTTTCTCTTTCATCTTATTCTTATTTATATATATATATATATATATATATATATATATATATATATATATATGTGTGTGTGTGTGTGTGTGTGTGTGTGTGTGTGTGTGTGTGTGTGTGTGTGTATTCATTCTTGGGCCCATATTCTTGGGATACGTGCTATCCCACCCCATAAGGAAAAGGTTAAATATTTCTTGACTTCAGTAATTTGGCTAAGGAAAATTTTGTCTAATTGGTTTATGAAGTACGTTATAGTACCTTAATCATATAAATCCAGAGTGGGACGTATGAAATTAAGCGGCTCTCCTGATGGTATCATTTCATGTTCATATTTGAAAAGGTATTGGGTATTGGATGATTGAAAGTTAGCCTTATTACATATTCTTTTTAAAGATTAAAAGTTTAAAATTGGCTATAGACAATATTCCATACAATTTTGAGTGATGATGTGTATTAATACGGTGCATACATTTTAGTACCTTCTTCTTTAGGAGGGTTTTCAGAATATTCCCAATCCTTCAAATATGTAAATAAAATAAAATAACAAGAAATGTTACCGCATTCAATGATACTTATTGTAGGAGATTTTTCTCTAAAGAGAATATTATAAATATAACTAGATGAATTATTTACCATTTTGCCCAAAATGAGGGCTAATGAATACAACTAAAGTTTCAACTACTCATAAAATTATATATATACATACATTTACCTATATTGCTACACCATGGCTTCTGTGGACTATTTTATCATGGGGGCAATCGCTAGATGTACCAATATAGCTTTCAATGATATATACCTGTTTTGTTCAGATTATACCCAGCAGAATATATAAAAACTCATACACCTGTACCAGTTTTCATATATTCCACAGGGTATAGTTTTTCAAATAGTTTACTGATGTTGGTGATTTAACTCTAAATCGCATACTAAAGAGAAACAAAATCTCCTTTTTCATACATATGATGTTATCATAATTCAATAAAAATATTATAATTTCAAGATATTTTGTTATTTTTCTCTCACCACATTTTCAAAATAATACGATATATGTTTAAGCCGTGTATTTGAATAATTTTCATGTCCACTGACCAACTTAAACTCCCTAGAAAGTGAAAAATAATAATATTTTCTCATTTTTCTTCCCAGTGTTATGACCTATGAGCAAAAATAATAACATGGTAATGCAAAATAAAGCTAAAAAAATAATGTCTTTAGTAAAGTCTAAGCAATGCCTCTTGATTTTATCTTTCTTTTAATACAATATACAATAAATTGAACTAACGATCCGAGTGTGACACATGTATTTATAAATTTTATTTCATGCTCCCTCATAGTAATGAAAATTATTTATTCATCCAAATTTTCCATTGACTGTCTGCAAACATTTAAATTCCACTTCGATTCGCGCTCTCCCAAATGCGAATTTAAAGCCGACGTCAACAAGATGTAGGGAAAAATCACGCCCTAGATACGGGAAAAAACACTGATCGAGAGGGAAAAACATTCCTCTTTCTGCTCTCGAAGTATACCATTGCAGTGCCATTGATAAAAAAATATAGGACAGCTCAGCCCCGACTGCTTTCAAGGGGCTATATTTTTATCACCTGTGCTTTGGTCGAAGATGTTCTTTTTTGTTCGCTAAAGAGGCGAAAAAAAGCAAGCCGATTTCCGCTTGTTTACTGCAACTTAGCGCTTTTTAAAAAAACGTCTTTCAGTTTTTGTGTCGAAAGGGCGCTGGTACAATAGTACTGTCATCTCTTACTAGAGGTTCCATTTAACTCTTGGGTCGTCCTATTATCCAAGATGAACTCTGGAGGTACTTCCTGTAAGAGAACTTTTGCGAAGAAAGCTTTTTATTTGCGCCAGTGAAAGACTCGAAAAGAATTGTTTGTCCGTATTATAAATGACTGATGAAATGCTGCAAAATAAAATCAGAAGACAGCTACTTTATTTAAAGTTCTATTTTAAACATTTCTTGAAGCTCACTTTTAGTATTTGCTACAAGTTTTCTCTTGTTTAATGAGTAGGAAGCTGTTTTCAGCACTGAGTGTATAATATAAAATCATGCTTGATGCAATGGAGCTAACTACTTTATTTCTCGCTGTTATACTTTAATGCAATTAAATTTTGAAGCTACATTTTCAAATATTTATATACTGTTTACGCATTTTTATTGCACTTTTATGGCTATATGTATGATAAAGAGAGGTGAAGGAATGTTGGGATTTTAGTCATATAAAATAAAGAGTTGTATTGAAAATGAAAAACGAAAACCACTGGAAAACATAGTTATGAATATTTACATACTCTGAATGACTTCTAGGGGATAAAATCCATTAATTAACTACTGAAAAAATTAATCAGTATATAAAAATAGAATTTTTCTTCTTTTCCATTAAAAGCAGTTCAAATTGAGTTAGCTCATATCAAGTTAAAACTAAGCTTTCATCCCGGTTTAAAAAAAAGAAAAATAAAGTTTCTCTCAGAATATTTTACATTGGAGTTTGCTGAACGGGATATAAAATACAGTTCAACCTTTGAAAGCATGCGATATTCTGTGTTGTAAATATTATCGGTGTTAAAGTAGGCGAACCCTTTTATTTGAAAGGCTAACATTATCACCTCAAACGAGCTTGTTCTTGTATGCTCCAAAAAGCAATTTTTACAGTCTTACAATGTGAGTCAGTTGAACTTACAGTCTGTAAATCAACTTTATTAGAATGTGAATTTTTTTAATTTTTTTTTTTTTTTTTTTTAAGATATGACATGTTCCGACCTGTTATCAGTGTACCATACAATTGAAACCGTTCTTTTGTTCACCTGAATGAGCTGTGTATTTAAATAGAAACAATTTTTTATTTTGCATATATCACGTCGTACCACGAGAAAATCTTAAACTGTTGGAATGAGGAAATATGCAAGTATTTTGATGTCACAAATATACGGGACTGACAAAAGAAAACGGGACATGAAACGCATTTCATGTTTTCTCATCACATGAAATAGCACTGTATGCCACTGCATGAAGCTGCGTGAACGCAATTCTGATGCCACTGGTATTTTAATATTATGAAATCCATTGTATGTTACCTTACAATATATAATTATGTTCTTCTAATGGCAGTATAAAGTGGAAGAGAAATTGTATAACAGAAGGAAGTAACTAATTTTATTCATTAATTAACACCCTCTAGTCAAAGCAGTTTGCTAATGTCTCTATTTATATACCAGACGTAAGGTGTAACATCATTCATAATTTCTGGTTAATGAGTTAATTTTTAAAGTAACTTTATGTATAGGATTCATCAAAGCATTTTAAACTAAAATTATGTTGAATTATTTCAGGTGTGCATTGTATCTAGATTGGCTACTAGGTATGCCCTAATAGCGATTCCTTCTTGCATTCATAAATATATGTAATCTCAAACATACACGTATACAGACACACACACATTTGGGTATATATATATATATATATATATATATATATATATATATATATATATATATATATATATATATATATATATTGATTGTTCAGTTCTGCAATGTGCATCTATAAATAATGACGATTTTATATTACCTTTTTGTTTTATTTCACGATAACTTACAATGCTTTTCTAAAACTATTGTAAATTTTAGTACATATATATTTGTACAATACGTTTATATACGTCTTGTATTTTACTGAATACAAAAAATACAACTGTTAATAAGCAACATGCATACGTGTGTTCGTGCATGAAATATATAAAAATAACGACATAAAAAACTGGAAATTCGCTCCAGGAAAAACATTTCTGTCTTTCAGGGTTAGTAGAGGGTTGGACTGTTTTCTTCAAATTTTTTCTTACCCCTCTCCTCTCCTTCTTCATCACTTGAAGAGCATTCAAGTGCGTAAGATGTGGGGTGGGACCAGACTTGAGTCTGAATAAGTAGGTGTTAGGTCCACACCTGGCCAATGAAATGACTACGAAACGGCGCAGCCTTCTTGCCTAACTGTACTTAATGCTGGCCATAATCATCCGGTATTTCAATCTTAACTTAATTACTTTTTTTTTCGTGGATCATTATTCTTTTCTAATTTTTCCTTTAAATCTTTTTCACCTTGTAACTCTAAATATTTTCTTTTATGGTTAACTTCTTTGTTTTGCTTTAACTTTAGAGTAACTATTTTTTTAAATTGCGTTATTTTTACCTTAATATTTTAATTCATTACTTAAGGTGACTTCCTACATTGAAAATGTCATTTTTTGACTATTTTGGTCAGTTTCATTTTTTGCAAGAATCGTGTAATTCAATTTTTTTATCTTTTCAAAACTGTTTTGATTTTCATATTACATCAATTAGAAGCAGAGTTATAGCTATTTAAAAAAACATCATCTGCTACAAAATTGAAGTGCCAAACAACTTTAAATTCGTTTTTCCCAGAATTATGTTTTTTAGCACAAATCTCTACGATTATCGTGATATCTCACACAATAATGTATATAATTTGATAAAATTTTCAGGAAATGTTTTAGATGCTATTGTTAATGAAATGACGAACAATAATTGGTGTATAATAAATAGTTTTTATTTGGGGCTGTTTTTATAAGGAAAGGAATGACGAATCGGGGAAAATTTTCATATTGGAACATAAAATTGCTTGTATTATTTTTGCATTTTAAAATTTCTTTTAGATTATAGGTCATTTGTAAGATAACTGTCATAATTATCACGTGTGAGAAGGAAATTAAAATAGTAGCATTAGGATTTTGTGCAGAATGATAGGCGTTTTAGCTAAATTTCATTAAAAATTACTTCAAATTGACCAATTTTTAAAAAAGTATGCTATTTACAAGTAAGTTTTTGTTCCTTTTTTAAAATTTTTAAGTGCTATTTTACCATAAAAGACCAAAAAATCCTTTAAAAACTATCTTTTTTAAAAAATTGATTCCGAACGTAGACAGTCACCTTAAAATTTTTAACAACTGCGCACTCCCACCTTGATTACATATAACTTGATTACTGGAGATAAAGTCTACACGACCTAGGTACTTCGCTTCTCAAACACAATTACGTCTGCCTGGTATTTCAAGAAAAGTATTTGCTGAGAGCTGGTGTTCGGTGAAAAGAGCATAACTGGTTCTAATTCGTATGTTTGAAAAGGGTTTGATTGCCATAGCTGAGATTTCAGAGAAAATAAAATTAATTTGCGATTGAAAAATATTAAGCAGTTGATTCTCCGAAAAAAAAGGAGTTTTATGGAGAGACAACAAATACCTCTAAATATATGTAAAAGAAAAACGATAGAGGAAAAAATGCTAACTCAAAGAGAATTAAATTTATTCCACCATGAGTCTCATACGGTATTTCTTTTGACTATTATTTATCTGTCGGCAAATGCGGGTATATATGTTTGATCTAGCACTTAAGCTTTTACTTGTATAGATTGATAGAACTATTCATCTGCCTACTTAAGCATAGAGAGAAACATATGTTTATGTATAAATATATTACATCGTTTTATTGCATATGGTCTGTCGGTTATGTACTATATATTTAAACGTGTCAACTTTAACCAATGCAATATTTCCTCTGGTACAAGTTGTGTTTCTAATTATGATATTTTAAATACTTTTTATTTAAATTTTAAGTTGTGCCGATAAAACTACATTTAACACACAGAGTAAAATTATTTCACAAATGTTTGCAGTTCGTTTATTTTAAGAAGTGCTCTAGAGGTTCAATTTAAAAGCAATTTAGATTAATGCTGAGGGAAGCGATATTTGTTTTTCAACTCTCTTTTTGTTTTACATTCACATCTGAATGGTGATCGTATTAGGTAAGGAATTTGCAGACGCATGGAAAAGAAATTAAATTATTCTCACTTAAGAGTTTAATTTCTTCAACACTTCAGTTGGAACACAATGTTATTCCAAGGAGAGTTTCTTTTAAATTCTCGATTAAATGCTATCAGTAAATAAATAAAAAAAAGCAGATTCTCAGAGAAGAGCTAATCAAATAGTTAATACATTTAGAAAGCGTTTGCAGTTTTTAATGTTATTTTCCAGAAGCATTTTAATTTATTCAAGTATCAAAACTTTGTGGAAAATTAAAAGTCAGTTGCTTCTTCAGCTAAAACTATAATGGATTTCTATGAACGCGAAAGGAGTTAGAAAAATAGAAGATAGTATTGAAATACTTTAAAATCAGAGAGATACGGAATACTTGCCTCTGTATGTTTTCTGGTGAATGGGCATGAAAAAGTGTAAAATAATTAATCACTTATGTTCGTAATTACATATTAGTTGTTCCGTTATCAGAACGTGGTCGATATACTGGAAGAAGTAGTTGTGTAAATCCCATATTATTAATTACTATTTGTCACAAAAATGTACTAGAAATTCCTAATTTTCTTTGAATAACTTTATTTTATAGTAAACATTGTTACTTAAATACTAATTTTATCTCAATGTAAATTTTGTGTGACAGTTTTCCTTTACAAAAATGTTACTTCTGATTTTACATCTGTTTTGTTCCGATTGTTGTGTTTTGGTGGTTAATTTTTACCATTCAGTATAAATAATGCGCATAATTTCCTAATTTTGCACTGTTTCATATCCATTCATCTGAAAACGTATAGAGGAAGGAATCAATGCCGTTTTGATTGGAAATATTTAAAAGACTCTACTTCAGGTTTATAAATTCTTTCACTGTCGAAACATTCTTTATAATTTTAGCCGACGAAGCAGTTGACTTTTAACTTCTTCAAAGTTTATACATACATATTTATTTACTCATTAATTAAATATTTTTTATGTTTATATGTAGGGCTTGATATAGAAATACACTTTTATCGCAATGTTTCACAGTGCGCATTTGCTTTAAGTTAATACTCAATTACATGAAATAAGAAATATTTCTATAAGGTTTCGCACCCGATAATGACGTCTTTATGAGAGAACGTTTACATAACTTTTATTTTAATTTTAAGTAACTGCCATGAATAAAACTAATCGCAATTTCTCATTATATAGCCAGCCTGCTTAATACTCCTTTCCCTTTTGATTTTTAATCTGTCAATAAAACGTATTATTTGTATTTTATTTTTTTCTACTTTGCTCTGTTTAAAGATTCACAGAATTTTAAAAAAGAATGAAATCAGGGAGTAAAACTAATTCACCACTCAAACAATATTTTTTTTTCCTTTTAGTTTTACCTTAGTTTGGGTTTTTGAGATTTTGTCCCCAAAACTTCCAACTGTGGATATATCTTCAAAATCCAATTATGAAAATTTCAAAAATACCTGTATTTCGTTTACTACAGCGATATTTGAATTTAAGAAGTTGTTAATTTAATTTTACATCTTATAAAACATCTTATAAAATATTTTTTTTCCTTTTAGTTTTACCTTAGTTTGGGTTTTTGAGATTTTGTCCCCAAAACTTCCAACTGTGGATATATCTTCAAAATCCAATTACGAAAATTTCAAAAATACCTGTATTTCGTTTACTACAGCGATATTTGAATTTAAGAAGTTGTTAATTTAATTTTACATCTTATAAAACATCTTATAAAATATTTTTTTTCCTTTTAGTTTGACCTTAGTTTGGGTTTTTGAGATTTTGTCCCCAAAACTTCCAACTGTGGATATATCTTCAAAATCCAATTACGAAAATTTCAAAAATACCTGTATTTCGTTTACTACAGCGATATTTGAATTTAAGAAGTTGTTAATTTAATTTTACATCTTATAAAATAGCATAAATGTCATTTGCAAGCATAATCTAAAATTGAATGAAATAAAGCATTTTTTTCAGCGCATTTGTTCACGTCACCAAATATGGTACAATTATTCTTAAAAATACTTTCATATTGCTTCAGATTCACCTTCACCCTCTTATTTGCGTTTTATGATTGAAATAAATCACGCAAACATAAAATATTATAAATTTTCATGAGTATTTTTCTTATTTAAGATATAGAGATGAAATTAATTTTTTTAGAATGCTCTAAATTTCAGAAAAAAAAAAGAAATTGAAAATCTTCAAACTTGAAAGAAAATAAAAATCCTGTTGATTCAATAATAAATATACATCTGCAGAAATTGTTCTGTTTTCTTTGGCTTAAACTTATTTAAATATAGTTTCTTTGTTAGTGTAGATTTTTTTCATCCAATAAAAATAAAATAAATCTGCTGTGATATGAACAAAAACTACTGCACGTAAGGTGGAATTAATTTGTAAAGAAAATTTGCAATATTAAAGCAGCATACGCATTCTGGGAGAATTTCAGAAATATAGAGTCTAAGGAACTTTAAATTTTTCTTTAAGTTTTAACTTTAAATTTTTTCGTAATTTATAAGCCAAAATATGATGCTTTTCTTTTAAAATTTGAATTTTATAGAATTTAAATAACGTGAAATAAATCTTAAAAAAATTAAATAAATAAATAAATAAATTTTAAAAAATAATAACAATTACACTGACATCAAGAGCTAAAGTGGAAATTAAAAAAAAATAAATAAATAAAAAATGGGAGAGCTAGCAAAAGTTCTATTTCTGATAAATTCAGAGGAAAAAAAACTTTCAAAACAACAGAGACTGCCGAAAAAATATCATTTCCATATTCTGAACGATAAGACGACAATTCCAAATAAATTCTAACTACATAAATTTCTCCGAACAAGAAAAGCTGCTCCGGATCGAAACGATACAAGCTGTTCTGCATTTAGCTTGAAATGTTCCGCTCTATCTTTTCCTTGCTTTACGAAGCCGTCAAACGGTTCATAAAAGTCTTAAGTGTAGCTCCCTAAATCAGATAAGCAGTGAAAAACCGCAGAAATAACACAAAAAATCCCAGCTCCGTTTTATGACTCGCCTTTCATTTGTCTAAACGCTGGGTAGAGTTTATTTATGTCTACAATTAACGATACTGCTCCTTGAAGAGCTGGTTCTTTATTAGCTGACGAGTCAAGGACCACCTTTATAAGGGAGGGCGGAGGGGGGGGGGGGTATTCAAGTCTGAGAGTAATCCGATAGCTTCTTTAACGGCGCTATTACGTTGCAGTTCATGTCAGGCGGTATCCATCTTGCGCGCTCGTGCCGCATGTCCAAAGAACACGATCAACAGAGTCGTTAACGCCATTTACTACGTGTTGACCGATTTCTTTTAATTCCACGCCATACTGTGGCTATTAAAGAAGAATTTTTTAAGAGCCGTTTCACTTTTTGAATGGCTTGATGCATTTAAAAAGGAATCGGAGAATTGTGCGGAAAATGAACGTTTTTTTTATATTTATTTAAAAAAGGTAATAATTTGAATTAGAATATTGAAAAAATAGAAAAAGTTCAGGTGCACCTGAATGCAATATGTATTCACAGTTAAAAGAAGGCTGACGCTAGACGTCAAATCGCAGAGTAAACTAACTCTTTGTTAAAAAAAATATAGTTTAAAATTTTCTTAATTGTAAATTAACAGTTGATAATATTTTGATGTCTTTGCTGGATTTCTTTATTAACATAAACACTCCCTTTCCGTTAAAAAGCGCGTGAAAAATTGATATTTCTCCATCAATAAAATTTTTATTGACGTATTTTAAAAGAAAATTGTTATATTTATCAACTGCTTGTCATTTATTCATAAATATAAATTACCATCCTATAAAAAATGGCTATTTTTAGATAAATGATCTAAGTGTTATCCATTTTCTGTGCTATATTAATGATAGTAAAATAATTGTTAGGTGACGAGATACAATTTGAAGTTAACTAGTCCATACATAAGCAAATCAAAACTATGGGCTCATTTTATTTGAAAAGGGAAATGAGTTTTATAAAAGCACATTTAAAAAAATCTCTGTCATATTTAATGAATATGTGTGCATTCTGTTACATAATGAAATCTGGAATATAGAGAAGGAGAAAAAACTGCAACACAATAAATGTTATTTAAATTAATGTCAGAGAAACTTTGTTTATTATTCGGGAGGGAGGACATTTTATTATCATTGCTAAATTCATTAGTCATTAAACCAAAATAACAATAAAGAAATTTCATCGAATCAATATGAGCAAAAGGAAGTAGAACGAGATAATTTTTAGGAAAAACAAAAACTTTGTTGCTGCTACTTTAAATAAACCTTTTTGAATGAGGAGTATTTTTGCCATTATTTTGCATTTATGTTTTGTCCTGTTCCTTTGTTCACAAATCTATGCATTCCCACTCTAAAAGATGTTCTCATTGAAAAATAGCGCTTTGAAATTATTAAACCGATTACAAAAATTTGTTAAATGCTATATAGAAATTTTTAGTATATGATAATATCGGTCTCTTTCGATTCTGATTAAGGGACTTTAAGTTTCTTACTTAAAGTAATGAGAAAACATGCACCTCACCCTCAGTATAAAAATTTACCCTTTACTCTGAAAAAATAATCATACTGAAAGGTTAATACAGCCGGATGTGGACTAATTGTTAAAACACTAGATTTCATAAGTTAAGAGTCGAGAATGAGTTCATTATATTTTCAGTCTGAATTATCTCACATTTGGCAGGTATTTAGGTGTTAATAGGAGAAAATGGATATAAACCCCTTAGCAGCTACTTCTAGAGAACTTTAGCAGAAACATTTGAATGAATAAAAACTTGAGAGAATCTTAAAAAGTAACAATATTTTCAGTTTAACAAAAAAATTAATTAAAAAATTACTCAGTAAAATAAGGCACGATTCTTTTATAAATCTGATATTATTATTAATTTTTACTATTTTAAAAACAATCCTCTGTAAAGGGAGTTTCTTTTGATATAAAACCTTTGACATTTGGATTTATAATTTTAGTCTAAATTGTTTTTCCTTTTAAGCTTCTGGAAGACTTAGTTAACTCTAGAAGCAATATTAAAGCATAAAAGTTAATTTCGGTTAAATAACGGAGGGCGATCTCTTTTAGTTTTCGGTTAAAAAAAATAATTTAAAGTCTCACACGCGTAAATTAAAAGCTATTTTAGGTTTGTCCGTTCCCTCATAATAGACAAAATAAAAATAAATCTGTATATCTAATAATATAATCACGTATATAAATCGGTCAAAATATGTTTGGGATGTTAATTACTGTTTCATTCGATAAAAAACTATCTTTACTTCACCAAATTATTCGTTTTAGGCATCTACAGGTTCTCCTATACATATACAATGATTCTGGTGAAAAAATATCGGTAACTAATGGATTTGACATAAAAAGATATCTTCCAAGTTATATCTTATATTTCCAAAATAGGAGGTCAAGAACCTCATCGTAATGGACGCAAATGCATCCCGCACCGTATATAATTTCTTGCTCAGTCATTTTGTGACAACCGTACTGAGATTTCATTGAGATATAAGAGCTATTTCATGCCTCCATTACATCTCACTTGACTGGAAAGGTCCCATGAAAGATTTCAATAACACCTTTTTCTATAACCTATGTAAGGTTTTGTTCTTCTGAGAAAAACCAGAGCGAGATTTTTTTTTTTCAATAGAATAGGAGAAAATGTGAAAAGAGATTCGTGGATTTTTGAAGGAAGGAATAGAATCTTCAAATGATTTCAACGATTCGTTGTTTCTTTTGTCCTCTTTTATTCAACTAGGTTTAATGCAAAAGTACTTATTGCATATATTTGGCAGCTTCTGGATGTTTTGCTCAACTTCTGAATTTCTTAGCAGCAACAATATTTATTACATACTTGTCTCTTATGCACGTTTTTGCGGAATAAACATATAACTGCTTTCGGGGTGGACGATATTCGTGATTTTATTAGCATGTGCTAAAGTTCCTCTGATTTTATTTATCTCTGTGGATCGTAAAAAAGAAAAACTGATATCAATAAACTTTGTCTAGTTCGTACGTATTTCATATTCATTTTCATATTCATTAGGAGGGCATGATTTTTATTAATACAGTCAAATAATCCCATTTATTTCATATGCGAACTATATATGAAAACATTTATTAACGTAAGATTGTAAGTTTCGCTTTCAAAAATATTTTCAGATGATGTAGTGATTGAACAAATTTTAAAATGCTGTATTTCACGTCACATGTTTAAAACTCGTTTTAACTATTAAGAAAACAGTGGATCAAAAATCCTGTTTAATAATAGGATTTTAACTAAAAATGAAGGAATTTAGAGTTCTAAAAACACCTCTCTCATGCACGTATATAAGATTCATTTTATTTGTAGGAATTGGCAAATTAGTGATTACAGCAAATTTTTCAGGTACCCAATGAAGAGATTACGTTGGAAGACAAATCCTGTAATATATTATAAAATTTGCACTCACTTTACCGGGAAGGTTTTTCTGTAAAAGAAAAACAAAATGAAAGTAACTGAGTTTGCTTTTCTTTCCATTTTCATGCATTTTTTATTTATGATAAAACTCGCAGTCTTAGATATGTTGCACAACTTTGTTCTCCTTTGAGCTAAAATCTCTCATTACTTAAAACTGTTTTTAATTGTTACATGAATCTAGGGAGTAAAATTCTAAATTTTGTAAATTTATTAGACAATACAATCTCGCTTTCTATTGAAATAATTATAATATATATATATATATACAGTTTATATATATACATATATATATATATATATATATATATATATATATATATATATATTTATAATATATATATATATATATCTGTATATATATAAGAGGTAAAGCTACCTTTCAACAATTCAGGACTCCTCTAAACCTCTAAATTGGTTTGGAACCTCCCTCACCAGAAAAGATGTCTTTATTAAAAGCACCGTTTCCTATTGAAATTTTGAAGAATACCAGAAATCCATATTTCTAACGACAGTTTATATCCCTTTGAAAATTATTTCTGTGTTGACTCAAGCATCTTGCATTTCAGTTGTTTGATTTAGACTAAGACTCCTCTAGTGACTTAACTATATTCTTGCGAGATAAACCAGCAACTGATACTTTCCATTTTAACACGGAAAGAGGTCTTTTATGTCACATTGTCATTACGTTCGTATCCATAGGATTTTCTTTTGACTTTTACCACTATTTCTTTATCATTTGGTGCATTCTTCAACTAACATTATATTTGAATATCTCTTGAAACCTTATCGAGAAATATAACCTAACTTACCTAATAAAGGGTATCTACTATTTTCTTAGCTTTCAGATAGTGATATGTTTTCTCGAAAATGTGTTTCAGCTGCTTTTCTTAAGTAGGAATGCAAGAGTCATTGACTGTTATAAAGAACCGTTTTACTGTAATATTCCAAAATTTTTACAATAGTAAATTTGTCTGAAAGTATCATATAAACTCTAAGTTTTTAAAATAATGTTCACAATCAGTTGAAAAATCTCTGAAAATAACTGTCAGCCCCACAAAAAAATCATTTATTATTTAGTCGATTGCTTTGTGTTCCCGGTAATTATTTCTGACTGCTTTTTGGCTCACTTAGATTCTCAACACATGAGCAAATTGCCTTATTTTGTTCATTGTAATATTTGAGCTAAGAAAATCCTCTGAAATTTTGAATATTTGCAAAAAATTTGCACGTTTGTTCATATATATAAGTGCATGTGTGTGTATTTGATGGGGTTATAATTTAATTTAGAAATTAGCAATTTTTGACAATTTTAACAAAAATGTTGGACAATATTACTCTAAAAATCTTCTCCTTGAAACATAAATTTTTACTTTTCTCTCCATGTTAAAAGTAATATTATAAGCCGGAGGAACTCTTGTTATGTTGACGTATGGTACCTAAAAAAAAAGTATTTAAAATTCCTCAGTGATTTCTAATCCCAATGTTGGTTGTTTTTCTCCCCAATAAAGCTATTGTGGCCTTATTATATATATATATAAGACAAAGTTAAAAGTGAAAAACCATTATAAGCTCTAAAACTACTTGCAGCCAGGAACAAGAAACATGAAAAGATAAGAATTAAATAGGTTTTAAACAGCATCTCTTCATCAGCGGTGCCGATAATGTCTTAATTCCAATGGATTGTTTCTGATAAGTATGATCTATCAATAAACATACTTAGACACCGTACAATCCATAAGAAACAGAAGAATTTAATAAATAGTTGCTAATCATAGAACACCAAGCCTGGCGCTAGACAAAGTGGATGTTAAGAGTAGGAAACAAGAAGACTGACGTCACAAAACTTGCAACCATGGAGCTAATGAAAACACAGAAGCAGACTTACTATGGAGACTGTGCTATAGGACTAATAACCTAAATTAAATTAGTGTTTTTATTATTACATAGAGTAATATATTATTAATTATTATTTTTTATTATTTTTACTAAAGAATTTAATTGTTATTTTCTAATATTAATTTTTAGTTGTTATTTTCACTAATTATTCTTATTTTATTGTATTACTAATTAATTGCAACTGAACAAGCTATTCATTAAATCTAAAACAACAATTATGTGCTTGGCAAGACTATCGGGGTAATGATTACGTTTTAGCACAACTAACAAGTCTAAAATATGCTTATTCCTCTTGTGTTTAGAACAAAGCCTATTCATACTTACTAGCTGATTTACAATAATGTTATTGAAAACAGATTTATGTAAACATGTTAGGTAATTTTGAAATTTAACAAGTGTAAGGTATACACAAGATTCGATTCACAAGAATCGAACTTTTGAGTGAATTAAAGAAGCTGCTTTAGATATGCTAATTTCGGCATACGCGCTTAGTATAAATACCACGCAGAGTCATTAATGAAGAGGGGAGGTTGTTAAGGTTGAAAAGGTTTTTTTGACTTACTGTTCGTGAGTATAAAAATATATTGTTCTTGAAAGCTGTGTTTATACATTCCGTACAAGTAGTACGCATGCTTATTGCTGTAAAAGCCAATTATATGTGCAACGAATTCAATAAACATTGTTTCATGTATAAACTGCGTTTGCTTCAAATTCAAATAGAGTGCCACTTCAAATTATATACACCCAAGTCTGGGTAGAAGTGAGCATAGAGTCTCTATACAATATTAAAATCATAATCTGATCTTTGACCATATACGTCAAAAGTAAATTTGCGATGAGAATTTAATTTGATGTTAATATCTAAAAAGTTTACATTAATATTATTTTGGCTACTTTGTATTAGTTCCAGATTATGAGGGTAGAAATTTAAGGCTATATTATTATTACTTTTATGATGAATATTATCAATAATTTGAAATGTTTTGAATTTGATAAACATAAGGTATATATATATATATATATATATATATATATATATATATATATATATATATATATATATATATATATATATATATATATATATACATATATATATATATATATATATATATATATATATATATATATATACATATATATATATATATATATATATATGTATATATGTGTATATATATATGTATATATATATATATATATATATATATATATATATATATATATATATATATATATATATATATATATATATATATATATATATATATGTATGTATATATTTATTCTATTCACTGTGAATTTAATTTCTCCATAAAAGTGGAGATTTTTGTAACTAGGAGAAACAGTCGTGTATATCTCACCTTCTAAAACGTTCCTGAACCGAGTCCAGTGAACGCTATCGTGTCTGGTATAAGGCTAGGCAGTGAAGTTCATTAATTGAAAGTTCGTCCCCCAAAGTGCGGAAGCTTCACCACCCACAAATATTTACACGCACATTTGTGTAGCCTGGCATCTTTGCCACGGTCCCTAACGGCGGGGGTATCTTTGCGTAGGGTTAAGCAAGAGAGAGAGAGAAAGAGATGGATGACTCGGAATACATTGTCATTCGCGTTTTATTGATCAGAAGGGGAACTAATCGCAAATGCATTACTCAGATCCCCTCGCGCATCGTTCCCCTTTTGGTGTGATTTTATCCCTCCCTGCTTCCCGACTCAGACGAATACTCCAGAGGAGATATTCACCGAAATGCAGAAAAATGCTCTTATAACAGATTGGTAGGTCAGAAAATGCTTTCAGGCGGAAGAAAAAAAAATTCTTAATCGAAAGCATCTAGGTTTATGTAGTTCATGTAACTATTTATTTTTACGGTAGGACTTAGAATTTTGAGATTCTAAGGTAGATGGACGGCAACTTTTAACCATCGAAAGCTATGTTTAAATAAATGATCTAAAAATGTAATTGAAAAAGAACAAACATAAGGTATTTGAGCTTCAACTCATAATCTATATATATAAAACAGTTCCGTAACTGACTGACTGACAGACAACGCACAGACCAAACCGCTGGACCTAAAGGGTTGAAATTTTGCATGTCGATTCTTCTTATAGTGTAGGGGTGCACTAAGAAAGATTTTTGAAAAATTCTACTTAAATTTTTTAAAATTAAATTTTTAAGCTGCTTTTGGAGCATTCTTTAAAGTTTGCATTTAAAATAATAATTTGAGGGTTATAAAATTTATATCACGAGAAAGATCATAAAAATTCCTTTAAAATGAAATCTTTTTCAAATCTTTGCGTTCATTTTCTGATTTTTGGTGAATTTTTAAAGATTCATTTTTAGAATTTAATTTATTATATGCTGATCACGTGATTTCTTTTTCTGGTACTTTAAATTAATTTATCGTCACGTACATAACAACGGATTAGACAAAAAAATTTTTTTTATTGCTAATGTGGCAGACGATTGGACATTATCCAAAAATATATTTATATACAGTAAAAGATATGATCCTCAAACTGTACTATATTAACTGTACAATATTCTTTAGTATGTTTTATTAGATTTAATTTGAATATTTTCTTCTACATTATTTTGTCTATAAAAATATCCGTTACGATATTTTTATAAATATATTTTTTTACACCAATTGCATGCATTGATCGTTGTATTTTGCTTGAATGTATTCCGTAGCGAAGTACGGGTATTCAGCTAGTATGTTTATACAGAGAAATAATAATAATAAAGAAATTGAACAAAATCTGTTGTTATGTTGTTCGTTATTTTTAATCAGATAAAAAATAAAAACAGGGTGCTTTTATTGTAAATTTCATATATATTTCCAAAATCTTTTATCTTCAAAATTTGTTTTTACTTTCTGTACTTTTCCTTTAAGACCACATATTTTCTATCTGCTTATCCCTATAAACAGGTTGATAATCTCGCATCTTTAAATTTTAAAATCCTAAATGGAAAAAGTTTGTAGGAAATTTGTCGATAGCTGGTCCATCGTATGCATACGTTGTTCTGTATCATCGAATAAAAAACCTTGCAAGAAAGTGGCCAAATCTTTCTAAGATAGTTATAACGTTCGATTGAATCAATGACAGCAGGATTTGAACACGGTATAATTATGTTTTTTTTTAAATTTACAATTAATGCTAATATCCTGTTTCTTACATATTCCCCAGAAACATAAACTAAAAGTCTTGTAATTTGGAATTTTTAAATCATAAGATTATACAGAAATGTTGAAAGCAGCCGAATTCTAACTCTCTCTTGGTCCTTTTTGAAGCATAAAGTAAAAATGGAAAAAAAATACAGCTGTTCAATTTTTACCTCTCGAATAGAAATCCATTACAAGTAAAAAGTATGTTGTTATCGATTTTTTTTTGACTGAATATACAGAAAATCTTCTCAAAGTTTATATATATTTCCCCAAAATAAAAGCCCTAAGTGTTTTGCAAAGTTTCCAGAAGTCAGCTTTTCCTCATCAAAGATAAAAGCTTTGAGATGAGACCATTTTTTACTTTTTATAAACTATGAGTTTTATTTAAAGAAAATCTTTACTTGTAATGCACATCTTGAGTGCTACTGTGTACAACCTCGTTGAGTTCAGTATAATAGTCAGTTCTTAACAAATTTTCTACATTTAACATCTCTTTTTTCAGAGCTGTTTTTACAGACTTTCTCATAAATATCTTTGGACACATTTAATGTGAAAGAAGAATGAAGCTTTCATTTATTTTCAATACATCTCATAATAAATCTTTGGCCTGATGACAGTTACATATCCTGACATACGTAGAGCGCGGCATATATACTTTCTGTTTCAATTCCCGTATAGTCTGTTGTGCCATTAGATATCTTTACCAATGACACTTCCGTACTCAGTTCAACATATCTGCCTTTTCAATATCCACTATCAATTATGACTCAAAGTGAAAGATCTGTGACACTCAGAGAAAATGGACTAGATGCTTTTGTTACTTACTCTTAGAGCTAAACAGTGCAGTGCAATAAATAACTACACTGCATAATTTCTTTCGAAATGAAGGGAGAACCATCTGTTTTGTCTTAAAACTACATTTAATGTGTCTGATTTCTCTCTCTCTCTCTCTCTCTCTCTATATATATATATATATATATATATATATATATATATATATATATGTGTGTGTGTGTGTGTGTGTATATATATATATAATTTTTAATATATTTATTTATATGTTTGTATGTATGTGGTGTTTCAACATTAATATATGATAGGAAGATAAATTATATGATGTGCATTGAATATGTCCTTGCTCTCAAGTTATTTCGGAATGCTTCACTGAAAGAAAAGGAAATTATTGTCTTCTGTTAATTTCATTGCAAATCGATAACGCAACGGTGAACTTGGATTAATTAGTGTTAACTGCTAGAAGCGGAAAGTACGATCAATAATTTTTATGTTTCATTTTTATGTTTAGTGAAGGATACAGTTATAAACTTACAGCTCAGTGCACTTTTATGAAATTAAAGTGTGAAAATATTTAAAATTTGTGTTTATTATAGTTTTATTATTTAAACACAAAGACTAAATACGAATACATATCCACGTACAATAGCTATGAGAGACATTGCTGACCCAAAATTTTTGAGCAACATAAATTATCAGCTGAGACAAATTATATATCTCGCATGTTTATCTATTTGATAAAAGAATTTTTATTTGACAGTAAAAATTATATTCTGTATAATAACAGAAGCATTTAAATAAATTTATTTGCAATAACCCGCTAATAATTAACTGTACAAGGAAGGTTAATTTTCTGAAAGATAAACGAAACATATAAAATTATTATCGGATTATAATATTCTAGAAACTCTATCAGATTGATATAAGAGGCTGGAGGAAACAGCTATTTTCTTTAATAAAACAGAGATTTGGCCATTGAATTTATTTTCTTTTTCTGTTTCCCAGATGAAATTTGTAGAGAAAGAGACCTTAAGTGCAGTGGCGCAGCGACGGTTTTTGTCTGGTGGTAGCTCGGTATCAGCTTAATATAAACCAAAACTACTGCCAATAACGAAACTGGTAATTCTTTACTTTAGATGTATATATACAAACAGTTGGAGGCTTTGGAGGATGGGGACTAGTCCTAAAATCCCCACCTGGCTGCGTGACTGCTCAAATAGGAAAAATATGATGATTTAGCGTTCTATATTTTGTTAAGTTTTCTTCAAATATTATTGCAAAAGGTTTCATTCATCATTAGCTCCCAACAGAGATTAACACTTTCCCAGTGCCCTGTCATCCAACAAATTCCCATTTTTCAATGCTGCAGCGTAAAAATTCTTCCTGTCAACTCCAAAATCGAAATGCTAAAATTTATTGATGACGTTTCATTGGAAACTATTCCAAACAAAATTGGAAACTTATAGAATAAAAGAATCCACCGATTGGCAGCCATTTCGGTTTTCTTCTTTCAATTGATTTCATTTTAATGAATGTCAGTCAAGCGAAATGGATCTCTCGTAGTGAAATATCTTATTGATGGTGTATTGATCGTGAAAAGTACCAAGGGAGCTCGCATCCTTTTTATCCGGTCCTGGCATGAGCCATGTAATTTCTGCTCTCTTCCCTGTACACGGCGGTCATTCACAGTCCTAGAAAATGAGGTATCAGTCCGAGATAGTACACAGGGGGGACTACACAAAGCAAGAAAAGACTGCGGGAAATGGGGGGAAAATACAAAGACATAATGTTCTATATAAAGCTTAAAAAACGGAGTTAGCAGTCGTAGATAGCACGAGCTACAGTTATAACAACGTGTGAATGTATTAATGATACAGTGGATTAACAATGCCTGGGTACATGCATTGTTGAGCCGGTAATTCCTATGATTCCACAGTACTTCTCTGCTGACGGTAGCTCGAGGAACAAGAATAGATGGGAATGCAATCAGTATTGTGACTGAAAAATTGAGTTGAGTGTTGTACAGGAAATGTGGGATACGGACATTTAATAATTTTTCAACAAGAATTGAAAAATGGTGTTCATGAGTGATTTAAAAAAGAAAAAAAGCTTTTAAGTGTCTGCTTCTCTGGCTTGATTGATATTAAAGCTGTCTGGAAATACAAAACACGTAAATGTAACATGCTTTCATATGCTGTCAGAGAACTAACTGCCTATATAGAAAGATAATGCTAAAATGGGACTTTGCTCTCTTACAATCATATCGCATGAATATCACGTCTTTTTCACTCATAAATGTACCTCCTATTTTAGAACTTATTTACTTCAAATAATAATAGTGTGGTATCAAATTATACCGTGTAACTTCGTTATTAGGGTCAGAAAAAAAAAGTTAAATTTTGCATGACGTATAAATGAAATTTGATTTAGACCAATAAAATATATTGTTAAAATGGATTTATAATTAGGGATTTTTATACAAGGAAAGAAACAAGAAATATCTTTTTGTACTGATTCAGTGTACTCCTTTTTTATTTTCATTTTGAAATTAATACTCTGGCATTACCTGAATTTTATATATATATATATATATATATATATATATATATATATATATATATATATATATATATATATATATATATATATATATATATATATATATATATATATTTGCCAGTAATGCAAATGGAATAAATAAGATGTTGAACAAGATGTTTAATTTCCACCTCTTTACACCATATTTGTTGGTCACTTGAAACCCACATACAAACAAATGGAATTCGTTCTGATTCACGCTATAAATGTGTGACATTTATGACATAATATTTTTTATTGATTATATCAGATCAATCACATTACACTTAAAATCTTCATTTTTGTCCTAAGTGAATGAAAAGTATTCGAATCTATGGTTTTATTTTTCAAATAAAAGACTCATTTTTTTTTCTAAAACAAAATTACTCAGACAAAAAATTAAAAGTTAATGTAAGTTGAAACATGTTATAGTTTAAATTTTAATCATTAAATTACTGTTCTAAAATTTTTTGAATAAATGCTAAACGATTAAATATTTTTAAAAACATTTCTTATTGACTTTAATTTTGATCTTTCAGATTCGTAGCATGGTTGATGAAATAACAGATGTCTACGCGAAGCTGGAGCACAAGTAGCGAATTTTTTTATGTTTTATTATTATTAAATGATCAGTTTTTACAAAATTTTTGTGATATTAGTGGTGACTATTTATAAACAGTTAAGGGGACACGTACGTTTTAAAGGCCTCGAGACTCTACAAAAATATCCCTATTTTTAATCATCAGTAGTTACTAAAAGAATTTATTCAGAAATATGAAAATTTTATTGTGAGTTAAACACTCATTCTTCTTTATAAATATGGCTCTCAATTTTTTCTACGTTGAAGATAAATATTTTAATTTTTTAAAATTTCAACCATTGTTTATTTCATTGTTATGTTCCACGCAGACTTACATTAGTATATTTATGAATATACTAATGTACATATTTTTTAGTTTTAAAATTAAGCTATATAATATATCTTTAAAATGACCATCTTTGTAATTAAAATTCTTAGTTCTTCATAGGAAAAAAAAAGTTTTTTTTTAAAATTTTAATATTTTGAAAAAAAATTGAAAAATTTTACTGTAATTAAAATTTTTATGGTAGTAATGACATAATAATAGCTTATTTTAATGATACATGTTTATATTGCCCATGAGTAAAATTTCATGGTATTCTAGCCAACTGTTTTGGTGATATCATGAGCGCAATGACATAACAATGAAACAAACAATGGTTAAAATTTTAAATAATTAAAAATTTATCTTCAATGTAGAAAAAATTGAGAGCCATATTTTTAAAGAGGAAAGAGGGTTTAATTCACAGTAAAATTTTCATATTTCTGAATAAATTGTTTTAGTAACTACTGATGATTGAAAATAGGGATATATTTGTCGAGCCCTTAAAAACGTTTGTGACCCCTTAAATAAGTTAAGAAAAATCTTACGGGTTTCTATTAAAAGAACTATAAAAATATTCAGAACCTTATTAAAAATAACTATTATATTTATCCATGAAACTTATAATTTACACATAAAAAATGTATCCCATTTTACGTTTTTATTTACTCTAAAAATCCTGTAATTATTTATTGGGAAGATCAAATAATACTACGGAATACACCCAAGTAACTGAAGTTATCAACATGAAGATCCTAGAATGCTGTTCCCGATTCAGAAATCCATTCGAGTCCCCCAAAGTGAGGCCTTTGTATTGATATTTCTGAAAGCTGTCACATACGGCAGTTTCCGAAAAACAGTTCCATAGACTGCGTCCTGACAAGTCTCTGATTTGGCCACACAAAGGGCCAAAGTCCGGAAACTAGAAAAAGAAAATCGTTCCCGAACGCCTCCAGCAACCGATTCTGGCCAGTGTCGGCAACCCATTCGCTGGAATTATGCTTTTACTAGTATCATTTATCATGAACACTCCCCTTACCTGGTACAGGGACAGGTGGTAACCCCCCAAGTGACACAACCGTCACTCGATCGGCCAAGCGCCAGGTGGGGTCATTCAGAAATATTAGCAACTCAAAGTCAGACGGGACAGATGACCACACTTTTCGTTACTTCCAAATGTTTCAATTGGCCCTGAACTCAAATCAAGGGAAATCAGTCGAAGTCAAATGTCAATAAAAACGAGGAATAAATTATTTTGAAGGACATCAATAGACGACAAACTTTATTTTGTTGACAATATTTAGTTTAATCATACGTATTTTAATTCATTTATCTATATATTTAAGTTGCTAAGCCGACTTTTTGGGCAGTCCGTGAGAGAAAACTACTGCATGACTTTACTTCATTTTGGTCTTAAACGAAAGATTGTAATCTGTAGATTTGTCAAATTTGGTTTTTGTAGCCAGTGGCATGTTACATGCTCAGTGACATGTTTAAATCTGGCTTTAGAAACTCACTGTTTCTGCGCATGCTCAGTGACATGTTTTTAATGATAAACACGTCTATTCCGAGAAGTCTTTCTAGATCTCTCTCTGCCATTTTTATTTTTATGATAATTATCTATATATATAAAACGCGTAGGTATGCGGCACAAAAATCGACGATATTTCTACAATCCGAATGGCAACGGCTGCAACTACCGGATGTAAACATTAGCGGCTGTCCGCGTGTGGCTCGACGATAGCACGTAATTTGGTACAATTTAATTGCTGTATTTTACTCATGAATAATTTTAATTTATACACGAAATAATTTTAATTTATTCATTTAATATGATTAAGTGGAGATATCTGAATTGCGAACAATAATACATACAGAGAGAAATGTAATCTATACTATATTTTAGTATTTGCTGAATTTTCACTCCATTTTATAAGTGAAAAATTTCCCCAACAATTTCTTATTTGATGTAATGATAAAGTGTAGATATATTAGTTTTGAAAAATAGTACATACAGTGAGAGATATAATTTTTAAAATCATTGGTGTTGGGTTTCTCAGACTTATCTTTAACTCTGTTCTGAAGTAATGGAAATTCACATTTTTTAATCATGATGTTTTAGAATCAGCCTTATAGTGAATTTATCAATGATTATAAATTTTTTGTCTGAGTTTTCACTACCCCTTAACAACGTATATTTATTATGACAGGTAATGGTAACATTCCTTCATTTGTTACTTTCAATTGAGTTGTTTTGCAAAAGAAAATATAAATCTAAAAGCGACCATGCTGGTCACGCAGCGGCTAGTGTTTGTGAAATATAAGATTCTCTCTTATATTTCACAAACTATAAAGAATTATAAGATTCTCTCTTGAGAAATATAAGATTCTCTATTATCTTGTGATATATATAAGATTTCCTCACGGAAATTGCTTATTTCGCGCTGTTTAATTAGCGATAATTTACAATTAAAAAAATTGCAATCTGCGCATGCTCAGTGACATATTTAAATCTGGCTTTAGATACTCACTAAGCACAAGACCGCTTAACATTAATTAATAACACATTAATTTGTTTCTGTGCATTATTATGATTTTCAACATTTGACAATGAGGCGTTGAGTATAATTTGTGTATTAGTACATTTACAATCTAGCTGTCATGTTTTGACGGGTATCAACTAGTAGAAATTTATTTCATGAAACAAACTTCGTGAACATTAGTTTTAGCGCATGCATGAATGCCTTTTGTGCTACTTTTTGTTCCATAAAATTCCACGATATTTCAGGTTGAGAGTAAATGCTTGTGCTAAATAAATAAAAAGTCATTCTGTTTTTCAAATAGTTTAAAAAATATAGTAAAATATATTAGTTCCTGAAAAGAACCAAATTAAAGTAATTGGTTTATATCATGAGAAAATGTTAGTTTAGAAGATATGCAAAAAGTATTCATAAATAATAATTATATACAATATCAAAAGAAAGAAACGTAATTCAAGTTAAGCTTTAGTCCATAGCTTTTATATTTATTAGAACACTATAATAATGCATTAGCGAAAGGTAGCCAAATGTAGTTAAAACTTTAAGTTGTATGTTTTACACAAAGAACATTTATTGTAAGGATTTGTCGAAATGCCGTTTTTATAGATCCTTCAACTCTCAACCACCGAGTATCCTTCAATAGCAGAAACATGGAAATTAATGAAATTATTGAGTGACTTAGAGTTGAATTCTAGGGCTAAATATCTTAAGACTCTCTTAAGAAAGTCTCGATTTAATAATTTAATTTTGTTCACAAAGAATGAAATCTATGATTTGTATGTGTGTGCGTTCTTTATAAACTTATCCTAAGCGGTTCCCTAAACTTTAACAGTTGTTTACGAAAGTAACATTTAAATTATAAAGTATTATAAATTATTTAGTTACCAATGATTCTGAGTTTATTAATGACTTTATATTTCTTAAATTCATCATCAAAAGAAACCTCAAGCTGTTTTCTTCATTATAGCTATCCCTTTTGCATTAATCACAATTTCTTCAACTTTACATTCTCCCTTAAAATGATTTTTAATTAGTTTTCTCACAATGTTAATTTCTTTCTAAGATTTAATATCGTTAAAATCTTTGGTATCATTGTTATTTTCAAAGACAAGTATTAAAAAAAAGATCCCTTCATTTCATCCACGGACAAAACTTCCTTTCAATGAGTTAGTGAATTAAATGATTTTGGAATTTATGCATGAAAGGGAGAATAAAGATTTGTCATATTGCAAGAAAATATCTGTGCAGTTTTATGTATTATAAAAAAGTGGTACGATACATAACTTTTTTTTTTCATAAATTGAGACAATCGTATCAAAAATTTCAACCCATGATCTCTCATTTGCTACATTTAATTTTATAGACATTTTTTAATACCTATATTTTATATAGAGATATCACACTAGACCAGACAATAGATGCCCTTTTATCAGAAGACAAATAAAACATTATTAAAAGCATTAAAACTTTGTAAAGAGGGTTAAGTTATTCATATTTAGTAGATGATTTAATCCTATAAATGTCTTAAGAACGTGTAAATATATATATATATATGTATATATTAATTAGAAATTGTAAAATTGAGAGACATCGATAATGCAATCTACATAAACCATATGAAATCGGAACTATTTGTATCAGACATTTATTCGAGGAAAATGAAGTCTATTTTCTCGAATCTTTCTCTGTATAATTTCAGATCCTTTATTTATTTTGATGGATGCAACGGGGATTTATTAGCACCGCCGTGGGTAAGAAATTAATTATCACAGAACATAATTGACGCTATTTTATCGAGCGAGAACAAAATTCTGATTTAAATATTGTAGACTTTGTTTTCATATTGAGTAAATTGAAAAATGGGTGTAACTTTTTAAGAACACAGTGATTAGGATTTAGTGCTAGAGAGCGAAATGTTGATGGTGTATAACACGTGGTGTAACCCCGTATCCCATAAAATATGGTGTATTTTCCTTCCATTTCTTATGATTAATGTAATGGCAAACATCATTTAATCTAATGTGCAGTAAATAAGACAGATTTGATATGTAAAACTGCTTGAACCGAAAGAGATGCCCTTCAGTGCATTACTTATTACACTTCTTACAGCAAATAAGCACGCCACTTGGTACACTGATGGATAACTACGATTTTTTTTTCTTCTCGTGCTATCCACACTTATTTCACCATGTAGAAAATTACAGTCTTCGAAACATTACTAGAAACCGTGAAAGAGATTTCGCACTTTATTGAACCCGATGACTCCTGGGTAAATGCAAAACGAACTCGAGATGATAAATTGTGTGATATCGTGTTAAAAGGTAATGTTGCCGGAAGAGCAGATTTTCACTGGGTGAAGCACCTTAAAGATTATTTTCCTGCTGGTGCTGTAGAGGAAAGTTTGCTCGATACCGTTTATGAATGGAGGAAATCCGCACGAATGATACAAGCCTCAAAACTTGTCAGAAAATAAACATCAAGCTGTCAAGCATGCACGCCTTTTATCGGATGAAATGTACCTTTTAAAGTAAATGATTTACCTTCCAATGCAAGAAGAATCATTCGGGCTTCACTTTAAGTTTGCCACCAACTTGCGTTTCCACGCGAAAGTTTCAAAGGTGACATTATTACCACGCTTCGACGAGCACTCTTTTATTCGAGTGTTTAATAACATAGGAGATGAAAGGCAGCATCAGAACACAAAGAGATTCGGAAAAAATGAAACAAGAGCCCTTGTAATAGCTGGTGATGGAGACCCTTACTCTTATCATGTATTGATTGTAAAGAAAGGCGAGATTCTGTGCAAAGTCTAAGATTATGGATTGTTCGGATCAATTAAGTTACCCGCCTCCTTTTATCTTTCGGTTATCATCTCCATCTTGAAATAATAACTCCATTAGCAGGGGCTTCTGGTGGAATTACAATGACCACTAACATCCATGCTTTATTTGTTCTAGCACATCGTGATGCTACTTACGATTGAGAATAGTTGTCTATTATTTTTTAAAAATGATGTCTGATCGTTATCGATTCAGAATTGACATCTAAATACTCTGGCCACAAGTCTATCAACTTAGCGTAATGCACTTCAACCGCAGCAGTGATAAGAGTAATGTCTCCCTAATTTAATAGATACATTAATTCGGTTATTTATTCCTGACCATTGCGCCTTTTCCAACAGAACTAAGAAAACATTTTCGACCAAGACTTTGAAAAAAAGGGTTTCAGTTTTCGATAACTGGAGATATTCTGAGAGGCAAAATTATCAGTTAAAAGATGACGTCAAATGACAGTTAAAAAATAGTTTCAAGTAGGGGAAACCCTTGTACCTAGGGCCGGCTATTTTCAAATGGCAGTATCTTTACTTTTAACGAGCTTACAATAATAAAAATAGTTTGTATACATTACGTGCAGGGCCTTTTTATCGCATGGGCAAATCGGGACTTTGCCCAGGGCCCCCTGATGCTAGGGGGCCCCAAAACCACCTTGGTGTATGCACCTAGTACTTCTAATAGTATGTATTTTTATAAATGTCCGTAAGAGGGGGCCCCCAAATAGCATCTGCCCAGGGGCCCCCAGCGTTCATAATCGGGCCCTGATTACGTGCTTTATTCTCTTTAAATAAAAACTACATCAAGTGTAGAAAAAAAACTTGTAAATGATATTGAAAATTTAAAAAAAAATTACAAATGGCCCTAGGTACAATAACACTATTGTACCTAGGGCCAGTTATTTCCAAACACTGAAATTGTTGTTTACAATAAATAAATAAAGATTGTATCCATTATTTCTTTCATGCACAACTTCTAAAATCTTCGTAAGGAAGATATGTTAATTGTAGGCAATGTATTAAAGGAAGAAATGTTTATTATTTCATCACTTTCTAATGTATGTTTTTTCTCCATTGTCTTCTTAATGATCCCACATAAATTTTCTGTTTCAAACACAGATTTCGTAACCTTTTTTATCAATTACTTTTTTCAATAATTGTGCTTGATTTTCATTTTTCTCGGGGGTATCAGTAAGAATTCTACACTTGCCAAGTTTTCGCCCCCCTCTTTTCTACCAGAGGCCATGGCCCTAGGTACAAGACAAGATTATGGCCCTAGGTACAAGATGTTGTTGTTTTTGTTAAAATGGCTTCCATAGACAAAGACCTGCAGAAACCAAACTTTGTTTTTATATCATTTTTTCCTTTAATGATTTTTTCCTTTAATGATTACAAAAAATATCTGCTATACATTAAAACATAAGTTTGCACTTAATTTCACAAAATAAGACTTCAAATTGAAGTGAAAAAATTTGGTTTTGATCATCAAATCAAGACTTTCTTTTCTATTTAACTATAGCTTCTTCTTGCTTTCATTAAAAATGGCTGTTATGATTTGAAACAATGTTGTCACTCACTCCAATGAGTAAAAATGCTGTAAAATAATAATTATTTAAATAAAGCATGGTGAACCTAGGTACACGATGGCCCTAGGTACAAGGGTTTCTCCTACATTCATTGGGCAATATCGTATGTAACTTACTCGCTAATCATAAAGAGTAATATAACACAGGGTGTCCGGGCTAAAGGTATCTAAAAGTTATGACTTATTTTTAAGGAACTACCCATTAGAATTTATTTTTTTTTAAATAGAAGGAACATCTCACCAAGTTTTAATGTCAATCATAGATTTCTATCATAGTATCATAGATTTCTATGTGTGCACCTTTTGTAGCACGACCAACGTCTAAATGGTAATCCAGTTATCTCCAAGTGTTTCGTGGCATATCAGACATTATTAGAGTTTTTTGATTGAGGATTCATTAAATCCGTTCTGTATAAACAAAAAATTTAAACTGTGGATGAGTTGTAGAAACGTATCATTCAAGTAATTCGTGTAATAACTCCTGATATGCTACAAAACACTTGGAGAGAACTGGATTCAGGCCCAGATTTCTGCATGGGCAAGTGGGGCACTTGCTCAGGGCCCCCAAAATTATGGGGCTCCTTATTTAGTATTAAGTTGTACATATTTTTGAAAATTTGATTTTTGGTTAATGCTGTAATGTGGGCAGTGGCGGATACAGAAAAAAAAACCTGGGTGGGGCACAGTGTACTCACTATAGTGAAAGCATACTTACATCCATAAGTGTTTCTGGTTTATTTTTTTATTTTTTTATTTTTTTTTTTGGGGGGGGGGTTGGGGTTGGGGGGTAATAACTTCAGACTGTGATCTATTTTGAATTTCAAAAAAAAAATGTATGAATTTATTTATTAACATTAAAAAGTAAATTTATAAATTAACACATTATTATTATTATTATTATTATTATTATTTTCAAATTTTTGACTTGTTGGTCGAAAATTGTTTGAATTTCCTGTCCCAATTTATAGGGGACCTGGGTGAGTGTCCCACATGTTCATGTGGAAATCTGGTCCTGGGAGGGGCACGTGCCCCCCTCTGGATCTTTCCTTGGAGGGGGCCTCCAAAGTCTGCTTTGCCCAGGGCCCCATTGGGTCAAAGTCGGGCCCTGACTGGATTACCCTTTAGATGACTGTCGTGCAACAAAAGGTGTACACATCGAAATATATTATACTATGATCGAAATCTATGATTGATATTAAAACTTGGTGAGATGTTCTTTCCATATAAATATATTTTTAAAAATTCTAATGGGTAGTTCCATAAAAATAAGTCATGACTTTTGGACACCTTTAGCCCGGACACCCTGTATATGTGTGTTACGAAAATTTGACACCAAGAAACAAAAGCCAAATTACTGTTAGATCATTGAAAAGTGAAATATTTTATCATTTTTAAAGTGTATGATCACACCCTTCGAATTACAGCCAGTTTGCAATATGACCTTTTTTCTGTTGCACCCCATCCAGAACGAATTACGATATCCTCGTATGTAAATGTTTATTTCGTCACCAAAATTCACTGTAAAGTCATACGTTTATCTTGAATTTATAGGATCTTTCATCTGGGCAAAAAGTTACTATTTTGGTGTATGAAGTAAAAAAATGGACCTTTATTCTTGAAAAGGGCAATGTGTAAATGCAATTTTGTTATCTGTGCACTAATGTATTTTTAAGAAAATTTGTAAATTTAAGTAAAAATTTAAAGATTTATCCATTAATATAAAGAAAAACCCAAAAATAATTTTTTTCTTCTTTTGTAATTGACATAATTTACCGACCGTTTTTCAATTTATACCAAGTTGTATAAATGGTGATGAAATTTATACCAACAATTTTTTTCCCTTAGAAGGGTAGATTGACATCTAATGGACTATTATTATCAATATAGGAGTATACTTTAAAAAATTACAATGTAAATGATGTCATAATATATATTAATCGTATTTTAAATGCACAAAACAAAAGTAAAAAATTCATTTAATTCTTTAATTATTTCTTTGTCATGCAATTTATGGACTAAGTCTAACAATTGAATCTGTTATGTATTTGTTCTTTAAAAAACAGGCTTGACGCATAATGGTGATTTCACAAATTTTAAAGAAAAGTTTCTCTCTACTTCCGGCAAACTTTCCAAATAATGTAAAAATACATGTATAGAGTATATAGCTCACTTCTACCCAGACTTGGGTGTATATAATTTGAAGTGGTACTCTAAATGAATTTGATGCAAACACAGTTTATACATGAAACAATGTTTATTGAATATTCTTGCACATGTAGGCTTTGCTTTTAACAACAAGATTCATACGTACTACTTGTACAGATATATAAATACAGCTTTCAAGAACAATATATTTTTCAATACTCACGAACAGTAAGTCAACCAGCAGTACTGCCACGTAAACTTTGGGCCCCCTAAGCACTAGCGGGCCCAAATTAACTAGCGCAGGATAGCACTTGAGCTGCATACCCTCGTAGCTCCCTCTCGCTTATCTATCAACTTTAATAACACCTCCTTCAACTTTAACAACCTTTTTCAACCCTAACAACCTTTTTTTATTAATGACGCTGCATGGTATTTATACTAAGCGCGTATGCCGAAATTAGCATATCTCAAGCAGCTTCTTTAATTCATTCACTCAAAAGTTCGATTCTTGTGAATCGAATCTTGTGTATGCCTTACACATGCTTGAAAAATAAAATGAAAGGGCACGTTTTCCAACAAAATCCGAAGAAAGCGAAACTATCCCAAACACGGCCTCCTGATAATCTCATTGAGAGTCCGTTCATTGCCGTCACCTCTTTATTTCCTATTTTCGCAGCATAATCGAGTAACGTAGCAAACAAATTAACTCCGTCACAACAGTGTGTGAGATAAACGTTTTAAAAACACGGCCGCCGCCCTATTTAAACGGGAATTTATCCTTTAATAAGGTGTCGAATTTCAGAGAAGCGCACAAAGTGAGGGACCCTCCATCCCTAGATGGGGGCCAGTATTGTTTGGACGGGCATCCCTGAATCGATCATATCGGGGCAAATAATAAATAAAAAAAGAAGAAAATCAATTTTGGCTCCCTGCTTCAAAGAGGGGAATCATCTACATAGAAAGCTTCAAGATTGGATACGATGGGGATGATTTTTTAACATTACTTTTTCCTTTCACAACTGCAGTACTCGACACGCATTTTCAAGGTTTAAAACAAGCGTGCCCAATGAAGCTTGACCCTTTAAGTGGAGTATAATAGTAGGTGAAGAGACAGGGGGAATGACAATATAGAGCCTGTGTCTAGGATATTTAAAGCAAATCGTTACTCCACTGAAAAGGGAATTTATTTATCCATTTGTTTATAAGGAGCGATTTGTCAGTATAAATCAGCTGACTTTGTCCTTCCAAGCACTCTACATTTTAATATTCCTTGAATGAAGAAGCAGGGAAAATCAATCATTTATCTATGGATCGACTGAAAATGTTTTACTAGTACACATAAGTTAAAATTTCTACAAGTTAACATTTCTATAAGTTGGAATACATATAAGTTGATATTTATGTGAAACTGTTAGTTGACAAAATTTTATACATTTCTATACATCAATATTCAGTTCTTTAAAGCGAATTGTTAATTTGATTTGCGTATAATAGTACGCCTTGCAACGCACATTGCAAAGTTATATATCTTGAGTTGATTATGATAATAGAGGAAGAATCAAGGAAAAATGTCATTCATCTTGTAACCGAGGAAGAATATTTCGCCGTCAATCGTCAGTCAAATTATCCTGTAAACGAGTATCGTGTAATATTTACATCAAGGAATTTATTTTAATAAAATAGGTACATATTTATGGGTAATTTGGGAAACAGATCATTATTTTTTATAAGGATATATATATATATATATATATATATATATATATATATATATATATATATATATATATATATATATATATATATATATATATAATTCTAGTTCCTTTTATATTTAGTAGTATACTTAAGTTCTCTTGAGTTTAACAATGGAATATAAGGCGTGTAATCAGTACAAATATAAAATTCTGTGAATGGAAATTACTTCCCAATTTTTATTAATTCACATAAAGATATCGGAATTTCACACAATGTAAATATGAAATATATTGAACAGCTACACAGTGACACTTATTAAAATACAAATGAACTAAAAAATAGTATATTTCATAGTTACAAACCCCATACTGTGTGATCAGTACAGCAATATAAAACCTATAAGTTTACACCATATAACATAAATTCACTTTTCTCTGATTTAAATTGGTTACAGTTGTGAAAAGTTTTCAGATATATA
>OU015501.1:107347473-107348884 GCA_907164885.2 Dolomedes plantarius
TTCTCTTCCATTTTCACACAGAAAAGTATTTCATACGAATTTTTCAGATGACTTTGTGTAAAAACTCTGTAAAAATGACTTTTCTCGGCTATTAATAATCCTATAATCAATAATGCTTGAATTCATACATAACAGTCCTTTGTGATACTTAGATGAAATGGTTTTCCACTCCAAGATGGAAGTCTAATTGCACCAAAACTAAAATCACATTTAAACTGTTTTATTGGGGAAAGTTAAGAGATTTTATTTAGGACCTCATCACAAAAGCATGTTAGCATTAGTTTAAATAATAGCTACTTGTAGATTCACTTCAAAATTTATAATGAAACGTTTAAACTTCGTATTGGAAAAATACTTTGTTGAGTTAAGATTCAAATATATTGCAACTGTTGTAAACTTATTTAGATTATTATAATTTTACTTCACGAAAGGTATATCGTTGATAACTTTTAAGGCATTTCAAATGTAATTCAAAACCCCTGAACATGTTATAGACATGATTGGAAAGGCATTGTTATAAAGATTAATAAAATTTTAAATGCTGATTATTCAATTGTAAAGATTAATTGACAGTGAAGTAGCCTAAATAATAAATGACATCATTAACACATGTTCATTATAAATAAATTACGTATGTATGATATTCTACCACAATAATGGATTACAACTCTAAAATAATAAAATACAATGGTCAAATATCATTTATGAAAAATCAGAAAATTATTAACAAATTTTAGATATGTACCACTGGTTTACAACAAGATACAAATTTCAAGTTTATGGCTCCTTTCTGTAACTTCTGTAATTTCTATGAATTTGAAACTTAATAGTCAATAATTAAATATGAACTTTCAAACGAAGTAAAGTTTTTTTTCTATGGATGTTTAAAAGGTAATGTTAGCTCATTAAAAATTATTCTTTTAAACTCTATATATGTTTGAAAGTAGCAAAACCGCTCGCTTATAGTTCGCATTCTAAAAGGCTTCAGAAGCACGTTTTAATAGATTGCAGTAAATTTGCAAAGAACATTAAGTTCATAACCAAGCCCGAGAATTCGTAAGGGAGAGATCAGAAATTAATTTATCAACTTTTCCAATGCAGCGATTGGGAGGATACAGGTAGCAAAAAGGAAGAAAAGAATGAAAAAGAAATTTATACTCAGGAGTCTTACAATGCCATCTTCAAAACAAGGTTTAACACTTAGCCCAGTAGAGATTAAATATCGCTCCTTTAAGTAAAAAAATAATAACATTTTTAAGTCTAGAGAAAACGATTCGAAACTAATGCCAAATATTCCCGGCGGTATACACCCCGCTCGAATAAGATATAAGCCACATGTCTAACAGAAGTTAAATTCTCCGAACAAGTTCCTCAATTCTTGCATTGTATAAATAAAGGGACTATTGCTAGA
>OU015501.1:107348984-107371484 GCA_907164885.2 Dolomedes plantarius
CCTTACTTGTGTTGCCTGGTCTAGGGTAGTTTGGTCAAATTGGTTATATAGTATCTATCAGAAATTACATAATTGATTTTTGTCGGAAGACAGGTGAACAAGCCAATTTCTACTCGATAAATTTGAAATGATAGCAATCCATTAAGGTGTAAACCTAACTTTCCCATTACTTTCTAGGTGCAAGAAATATAACTTTTAATCAAACCCTTTAACAGGCATATTAAAAAGTGTGTAACTGTAAAAAGCTCTATTTTTACAGAAATGTTATATTTTAGTACAAAATTCCTAAAATTTAAAGAATATAATTTAATATAAGTACCCTTAAAATAGACACCTGATAATTTTTACAATTGCAGTCTAACATACTTTTAATTCTTTGCCTAAGTATGCCTCTGTAAATGTATTTATTCAGACATACACTTTATGCACACACACACATATATATATATATGTATGCATGCATGTATATGTATGTATATAGTATATATTATATGTATGTATACATATATATGTATGTATGTAATATATGTGTGTGTGTGTGTGTGTGTGTGTGTGTGTGTGTGTGTGTGTTTGTTTGTGTGTGTATGTATGTATGTATGTATAGATGCTGCCAGATGCTTAAAAAAAATCTTTATTGAATGCAAGAAAATTTTCCGTCCTCATCTTAAAAAAAGAATGAAGAGTTAGCAAAAGTTACATGCCGAGAACCGTTTTACGTAAGAGCGTTAAATTGAAGGTCTAGTGCATTATAAATCATAAGGATAAATGATGAAACAATGTTTATGATTTATTTGAGCTGTCTAGAAATGAACATAAATTAAAGGTATAAACATATTTTAAGCGTTGAAATATTGTTACATCAAATATATCAACACGAGTTGGTGTACAAAATAACGTATGGAGACTATTTTAAACCCCACACATAAGATATTTCAATCTATAACGACAAAATATACAACCTGTCGCATTTATTCATTTTCACAAAATATAAATCTAACGGTGTGCGAAGTTATATGGTTTTGCCAACATTAATATCAAACTTAAGGCTGGATACGTTTTCAGAACTGCAGTTCATAAAAAAAAAAAAACTCGGGAAATATAAAATATTTCCGGGATCAAATGATTTATTTAGTAGAAAAGAATAGTGTTTACGGGAAAACTGCGATTTTTTTTCTCTTCGGAAAAGAATTGATACGTTGCGCCTAGCCACAACTTGCTCAGACACATGTTGCTTCACGACATAAATATGAAGCATCCAGATCTGTTATTGCTCACATGAAGGCAAGGGTGCAAGGCGAGAGAGATGGAGGATATAAAATATAGAAATAACACTCTTGGCATGGTTATTGATCAACTTCTTGTTTGGCTCGCCTTTCACGCTGGGCTCTTCCCCTAAAATTCTGTCGAGAATGCAATATCTTCTGTAGACTGCTATATTGGAATGCCACAAAATACAGGGTTATGAAAGAGATGGGCGATTTGGGGATATTGTCATTTTTGAGGAGTTCCGCAGTATAAGCGCGGGGTATATCACTTCAGGCAGTGGATATACTTTGAAACATCATTCTTTTTCGTCTACACGCTTTTTACCCTGAGAACATCTTTTAAATAAAATATAAAAGAGGCTGTGAAGTCGGAAGACTGTAGACCTTGAATTAATACGATATACTGAAGGAAAACTGTGTAACACGCGTTGACTATAGAGGTAGTCGATATCCAATCATCATGAGTAGATTATATTCTACACGCTTTTTACCCTGAGAACATCTTTTAAATAAAATATAATAGAGGCTGTGAAGTCGGAAGACTGTAGACCTTGAATTAATACGATATACTGAAGGAAAACTGTGTAACACGCTTTGACTATAGAGGTAGTCGATACCCAATCATCATGAGTAGATTATATTCTACACGCTTTTTACCCTGAGAACATCTTTTAAATAAAATTAAAAGAGGCTGTGAAGTCGGAAGACTGTAGACCTTTAATTAATACTATATACTGAAGGAAAACTGTGTAACACGCGTTGACTATAGAGGTAGTCGATATCCAATCATCATGAGTAGATTATATTTTGTGGGTGCAATAGCATCATATTAGTGGCATCTCAGTTTAGAAAAAATCACGGTAAAAAGAAAAAATATCCGAATTGCTTTATATAGTTGCATTGCAGTGGCGCAGCGAGAGGGGGGCAAGGGCGTCTAACATGCCGCTCTCAGAGGGGCGCCAAATGGTCCTTTTTCACTAATTCTATATATTATATTACTATATGTTTTTCGGAAGGGGGGGGCGCCAAACAGGTATCGTGCCCCGGGCGCTAGTTATGCTCGCTACGTTACTGTTACATTGTGTAACAACAAATGTGCGATTTGAATTTTCAGCCTAGACCTATAGACTGGCAACTTTTAGTTTTGCTTCTAAGTTGGCAAACTCTTGAATTTTGTTAACGGCTATAAATAACAATGACAGATTAAAACAGTGAGGAAAAGGCTTTCCCGCTAACATTTAAATCTACACTTCTTTTCCATTTGATTTTAATTTTTTTTGCCCTAGTTTTAGGAAGAGGGGAAGGAGTCCGTAATGATTACCATTTCTAATTCCTATGTAATATCTCCATTATATTTCTGTTTAAGTACAAATAACTTAAATGCATGAAATATTTCTCTCTTGTATAACTGGTAGATAATAAATTATTACATTAAAAAAGTTACCGTAAAATCTCGACTATAATACGCACCCGAGTATAATACGCATGCTTGATTTTGCACGAAATTTTCGGAAAAAATTAAAATTCTACCATAATATGCACCCATAACTTTCCGATATTTTGTTTAAAAATTGCCCAAATATTTATTGACATAAATAAAATTTGTAATAAAAAGAAACAAAAACGTCAAATTCGGTGGAAAATTTTTTAAATTGTTAATTCAAAACAAACAATTTTGTCAAATTATCACCCTTTAATCACTTTCACTAGAATACAGCTTATCTATTGTTGTTGCGTCCATGTCACAATTATGTTACCGTCGTAATATATTGCCTTCATCCTCACTTTACGATATGAACTGTGAGTTCCGTTTGTTTAAAAAGAATACCTGCTTAGTAAAGGGGTGGATGAATCATGGAGTGCAGATGCGCCCGCACCCGTATTGCGGCAATGTGTTACAGCTGCTGTATGTTCGTTTATGTAATGTTTAAAACTACGTTTTTTTATGTACAGGAGTATAATACGCACCCTCAATTTTGCGGATTAAAATGTGAAAAAAAAGAGTATTATACTCAAGATTTTACGGTAATTGCAATGATTTTAATTCCCAATTCATGAAGTTTTCATTTAGATTATTTCGTAAAAAATGTGTAGAGTGATAGATATCTCTTTTTTCAATGTCTAACACCTTTAAGGGGTTCGGGACACAAATTTTAAAGAAAAAAAAGGAGCACATTTTAATTTTATTTGTCTGAAACGTATTATATAGCTTTTAGAATAAAACTTCTACGGTGATTAGTAGTTACAGTATTTTATGTTAAAACGGAGTATTTGGGCCCTGCTATACATTTATATTTTATGTCTATTTATCTCAGAATGAAGTTTTTCAGGATCTACCATCTTTCATGGTCTTTTCATGATCTACCAAAATAGTATATTTGAAATTTCTTACAAAGTATCACGATGAATTTTTTGGGGGCATTTATTTGCTCTATTTTCATCAGTTTCTGGTGCCGTGTATATAATCGTCCCAAATGAAATTTCAAAATAAATTACTCTTGAAACGTAAAAAAAAATGTATAGTTCATAGAATCGACTTTTGTTATACATTTGTATGCAGAGTTTTTTGGAAGCATGCATTTAGGAATTGAAGTTTGAGCAATATTTTCCACATGTGTTTCGGAATTTTATCCTTTTATATTATATATTCCCGAAACAACAGCAAAAAATTTAAAACTGAATTTTTAACTTATGTCAAAACTGCAATTGGAAATGGCAACTTTGTAAACCCATAATAAATTGCAAAAATTATGTCTAGTTTCAAACTAATAGTACATTTTATCATTCTTCCTACGCAGAGTATTTCGTGCGATTGCCTCTGGGCGAATCTCAAATACAAATGGGATTTGCCCATTATGGATTCTTTGTTCTCCGCAAGTTCCCCGTAAGCACTAATATGATAAACGAACTATATTGTGATATAAGAACTTATGTCAAAACTGCAATTGGAAATGGCAACTTTGTAAACCCATAATAAATTGCAAAAATTATGTCTAGTTTCAAACTAATAGTACATTTTATCATTCTTCTACGCAGAGTATTTCGTGCGATTGCCTCTGGGCGAATCTCAAATACAAATGGGATTTGCCCATTATGGATTCTTTGTTCTCCGCAAGTTCCCCGTAAGCACTAATATGATAAACGAACATATATTGTGATATAAGAACTTATGTCAAAACTGCAATTGGAAATGGCAACTTTGTAAACCCATAATAAATTGCAAAAATTATGTCTAGTTTCAAACTAATAGTGCATTTTATCATTCTTTCTACGCAGAGTATTTCGTGCGATTGCCTCTGGGCGAATCTCAAATACAAATGGGATTTGCCCATTATGGATTCGTTGTTCTCCGAAAGTTCCCCGTAAGCACTAATATGATAAACGAACATATATTGTGATATAAGAATTCAAAGCTTTAGCAACGAAATTTTTTTATATATGTTTAAAAAATTTTAATTCTGAGAGCTAAAAATATTCTAACTTTTTTTTCCCAAACTTAGCATAGAACGTCCCTTATTTTATATTCCTATAGTCCAATAAGTAGGAAATACATTATAATTAAAATCTCGAAGATACATGAACCTTTTTTAAGAAGGATACGAAATCTTTACTTAAAATGTGGACAATGCCGAAAGTTTTCATGACTAAGCATTCAATGCATCATTTTGTGCTACGCTTTCTGAGGTCCTGTACTTTTGTAAAATAGCAATGAAGTGAACCTCTTATTTGACGTTGAATGATCTAGAATCAGTTATATTGGGTACTCAAAATATGGACTCATAATCGTGGCACTAAACTGAAATAATGAAATTTAAAATGTTAGAAAATATTTTTGTTCTACGTTATAAATAAATTAACAAGCACCATACTCTATATCATATTTATGTAACATTTATTATTTCCAAATCACATATTTTAAACCAAAATATTTTTTATCCACAACCTCAAAAATAGTCATTGTAGTATACTTTTAGACATTTACGATAATTAATTTCACTTTGACAATCAATATTTTCATATCAACAAACAAAAAGACAAGATCACAATTTACATTGAAGTTTGATCAACTGCTCGAAATGGAATATAGTTCAGGACAGCACTTTGAGCCACATTCATTTAATCATGAATACGTAGAATAAGTTGCCCATACTGAGAGCACACGTGTTTACTTACAACCTTAAATATATTTTTTTAAAAGAAATATTTACATATGCGAAAATCATACATATATACAAAAAGGATGAAGTAATACTTTGAGTTTCAGTATTCATTTTAAAAAAAAGTGCTAAAATTGAAAGTATGTGATAGATCATGCTTTATTCATAGAAAAGGTCTATATTAGATTTCTCAATACATTGAAACCCATGAATGACCAAACATTCATTCATGAATTTCTCTTTATTCATTCACAAGGCCAATCGATAACTGCAAGCATGATAACTGTCAGATTCCGAAAATTTCTAATTAAGAAATCCTTTAAAAGTAATTTATAAAGAAATTACTTCAATAGAGGGTAATTTGTATGTTTTCTTTTATTTAAAATTCATAAGAATGACGGAAGAATTTAATTTTAAACTGAATTTTTTTTTTTTTTTGCATTGCTAATCATTAGAAAATACTTTCAATTAATGAAATGGATAACAAAACGCAAGTACCATATTTTAACAAACAGTACAAAGAATATAACTGTTATGTTCTATTTATTAATTTTGAGAAACATACCAATTAATTAAACACTTATCTTAAAAACTTGATTTCAACATACATCTTTAATAACGTAAGAACCACATGAAGTTACCATTGCATCAAGGGATTTTAATAACTTTCAGAGTTTTAAGACCAATTAAAATGAAAAAAGGTTGATGCATTATAGACCAAATTTCTATGAGCATGGAATAAATAATTACACTTTCATTAATTTTGGCACATAAATTTAAAGTATATTTAACAAATATGAATAAAAGTAAGTATTAAGAAACAATGAACACTGTATATACATAACGCACGTGGTACAAAAAATACAAGGGAACACACATGGAATTGAAAAAGTGTGATTATTTTTACACTTTTACAAATCACAAATACCTACAGTTTACATTAGGATTTTTAACATACAATTTAAACAGTTAATATATATTTCAACTGAGATACCCGTTTTCAAAAGTTTTACCCGCAGTTTTTCTTTGATTGTTCTCATTTATAGTACCAAATTAGAAATTCGAGCACAGATTAACTACATAAACTGTAAACTTTCCTTGACATGTAAAAATAAAGAGTATAAATTAAATGTTCCACATCTCATATTTCAAAAATTGCACAAATACATGTATCGCAAGAACATTAGTTAGGTTTGAGTAGCTTTGTAGTTTTACAGTCCAAGATATAAACATACATTTAAACTCAGCTTGTGTAACGTAGATATACACGACAAGTAAAACTTGGCTTTGCTTTAAAAATAAAGTGGCTTTTAAAATTTTTGCTTTTAGAAATAGCTGTTCTCTCATAAAATATCAAAGTATTTCAGATTAATCGTCAGTAAATAATCATTAAATGATTAAATGGCATGCACATTTTTCTAAGATAATGTAAAAATATTTTCTATTCGTAAAACAAGTTTAAGTATACATATAAAGTTTCTCACGTGTATATGTGCCAAAAATCAATAAACATAAGTAGTTATAAATTAATTATTAAAATTTTGTGTCACATTAAGAAAAAAAAAAGCCATATAATAAAGAAGTCTGTCACATTTTTTCATAAAAAAAAAGAAAGATAACACGGTTTCTGACGAAACTTTCTAGCTTATTAATAGGTTTAGCTTCTTCACCACTCTGCATTTTCTATATTAAATAGCATTAAAAGTAGTTAAAATATCCTTAATTTTATAATGCAGTTATGAATTCAAGAGTTCATTTCAAACTTAAATAATAAAATCCTATTTGCAAATATATATATACATACGTGAGAATTATTATGGAACAAATGTAGCACATAACTATCATTTATGATTTTATGTTATGAGCTAATGATGAATATTTTCTTAGGCAGAAAGGATGACTATGTTTTAAGAGTTATATTTTAAATCTCTGAACTTTCCAAAGTAATAACTAATATATTTATTTTATGAAGTTATTAACAGAGATAAATACTTGTCACATTTGCCATAACTCCAATTTAATAAATGAACAGAAAATTATTTTTATGTAATAAAGTTTTTTGACTAATTTTTTTAAAAAGTTCTTCCTTAATGTTTATAAATTGACAAAATATATATTATTCCTAAGTGAAAAACATTCTTGAACAATCTTAATGAAATCATGTTTGTTTCTCTGTTAAAAAATATTTGCAAACAGTTGCATATTGTGAAAAATTACACTGATTTTGAAGAAAAATACAGTATGTTTCTCCCATTTACTGCTTTTGAGATAATGATGTATAAACAACACACATATATATATATATATATATATATATACACAGAAGTTTTGTTGAAAATTTCATTTAACATTTCCACTCGCGGAAGAAGTATTACTTAAGAAATAAATGGGAATTCCAATTCTAAGATATTCCATAAAGTTGCAAAAATTTTCCGGACGGGAGAAGGACTGTATAATTTTTGTTTATTAAAAGTGTTATATCGACAAATTATTAAAAGGTTAGTTAAATTGGCTGCTTTCTATAGGATAATACATATATTTCCTATTTTAAAAACTTTCTGTACATTTTGATTATAAAAGTGTCCCGTTTATAGATTTCTTTGTACTTCAAGAAATTATTATTCTTAGTTTAACATCCAAATCTTCCTCTTTCCTTCTTTTCCTAAACCTAAAAATTTAAATCTTCGACGGCCTTAATCCAAACCCTTTAGCTTTAGTATGAGCTCGTAGAATAATCTACTTTTCTAAGGACAAACTACATTCTGATTAAGAAAGCAACGACAGGATTCTTAGCATCCCGAACAAAAAATTACCGAGAAGTTCTTTTTAATTTTGTAAAGTTCACTTGAAAAGTTTTGTTTACGATACGAAATATCGTTATATTTCTACGAATATGCAATGCACTACAAATGAGATTTGTGAGAAAAGCAAAATAAACGAGTTTCATAACGATAAAGCGGGAAATAATATATTTATGTGCATAAGGTTAATGCAATCATTTTAAAAGGTAAATGAAAATAAGAAATATGATAAGTTCGCAAAATTCTTTGGAGGAACGCAAGTTGTATGTTTGTCATGTAGAAACTTTGCATATGTATACAAGAACATTTCTCAATCCGTCTATGAATATGGACGGATAAATTATGAGTATCATAAGTAGCTAAATGACCATAAGCAAGCACTGCTATGACACTCAAGATATTTATAACTAATTCAAATGATGTAAGCCCTTTTTGTCTGAAATAATAGCGATGTTTTGATACACTTTCATGATACTCACCGTCAAACAAATAGGTAGATCTAGTTTCAAATGAAAAGTGTGCTAATAATTCACAGTAGCTAAAGGATGACATTGTACAGTAATGTGCTATTTGTCTGCATAGTGTGAAATGAATTTTTTAATTCTTTCTAAATCCTTCGAAAGTAAAATGTGTCAAACAGCTTTAAACGTAACAAACACTGAGATTTTCAACTGGTGGACTAGAGATAACTGTAACCAACTCAAATCTATAACAGGAGAGAGGGGGAAAACACTTCTTAAAATTGATGAAACCAATCTGAACCTTACGCGCATCATATTTAGCTCAGTGGTCTGAAGCATTAAAATAAACTATTGCGCTTTTTGACCTGGAGCAAGGTTTTGATTTTTTTTCATAATATCTTATGGTATAATGCTTTTTCTTCTCCAAAAGTAATGAATATAGCGGCAGGCATTTTATTGGAGCAAGGGGAGTACTTACTAGATTGAACTTGCAAATATCTCGCTCCTTCCATATATACATTAGGCGATATCAAAACATTGAACTTTTTGAGACATACCACATATTGTTGGCTACAATAGCATAACTCCCCAAAGAATACCCCGCGATGTATAACGTATGAAAAGGCCCGGCTATGAAAGCATATGCCCTCCTGAATAATACATGAGATTCTTCCGAGAGTGTTTAATCGCCTGTGTGATTAGAGACGCATCCATAGGATAATAAAAACTATTATCACCGCCCTCAAGTCAAGATGCCTCTCTCCTGTCATGCTTTTTTTCATATCTGTTGTCCCAGCGTTATCGCTATTTAGAACCCTTCTCGAGAGGGAAAATATGTATGTATTAAAAAATGCAAATGCATTAGATCATGTTGTCGCAAATATGGGTGTCAATTCAAACGGTGGTTAATTTAATACAAATACGTGCTCGTTTTTCCATAAAATGGTGACTTCTTCGGGAGATAAGGACGCTCAAAAGAAGTGAAAGGGGAAATAAAATGATTTTCTCATTTTCAGATAACAACAAATAATCACATTAGTTCGTTAATTTTAAAAAGGGGGACTTATCTCAAAATTGGCTTCAGCAGATCGTTCAAGTAATGCACGCAGTTTTTCTCCGCAGCGTGTATTTAAATAAAAAAATATAAAATTAAATTTCTCCTTTTCTTCTTCGACGTGTTAAGGACACAAAACTGAAAATGACGTGAACATCTTCGATAATCCGGAAACAATAAAGATGTGGGTTTTCGAAAATATAAACATGCACATTTATTTATTGAATTTAAATACTCATTTGCATAAACATATCCATGCATAAGCATGGATATGTTTTTAAACTGCAAAAAAATCACTAACAGACACATCAGACAAAAGATATAACTGTTTATTTGTGCGTGTGTATGTGTATATATATATATATATTATATATATATATATATATATAGATATATATATATATATATATATATATATATTGTGTAATGTATAATTTATAATTGGTACTCTGAGATTTATAGAATACATGAAGCGGAAGTTTTTTTTTTTTTTTTTCTCAGATATATGAATGTAAGGGAGCATAAAGTGACGACTGAATTCACTTGTGGAAGGATTATTAAAGGAAGTTATAAAAAAGAACTTATTTACACAAAAAAAATAATGTTTGTTTCATACTTTAACTAGAGGGCTAAACGGACGTTAAAAAATATTCTGTAGATTAAAAGAAGTTCAATTAATTTTACTCCGAGAGTGATGTGCATATTTTAGAACGGTATACGTAAAATCAAAACCCGTAAAGTTGGCACTGATAAACTCTAGTTTTATATTCTAATTTTAGATGCTCTGATTCAGTTTATTCTTGATAAAGAACCTCATAGTTGCAGCGTTGAAATTTATCATTCGTCAGACAAATATATAACTCGATGAAGCTTTGTGGCTAAAAACCTAGCTTAAAGGATGACAAATAGTAAAATGTTTTCAAACAATAATACAGTTTTTAAAGCGAGTTTTTTTTATTATATATTAGATCGAATAGCTAAAAAATAGGTTTTCTTTTAGTACAAAAACAAGTTCAGAAATTTATGAAATAGAGCAATAAGGTATCTAACAATATGTTTGGTCAGTAGTATTGAATAATTGGAGAATTTCAGTTTAATAAAATATTTCCCGCTTCTATCGATTTTCATCTTTAAAGTTTAAATGATGAAATATTCTAGAACGTTAATGAAAAAAAATAGTACGTTATTTTCAATATAAAAAGATGTGATATAATTCCGAAAAAAATCTTCAACAGTACTCAATAATGTACTTGCCATAATAACACTTGACACAAATTATAGTTTGAAAATTGCAATATTGAACTAAATCAGTTAATAACGAAACTATTCAACAAAGGATTGAGATACCGAGCACAAACAAGGCACTTTCTCCACACTGATGAAATGAAGCCCCATTTGTAAGACAGCATCTGCGCAGGGACGCAAATGCTCGAAACAAAGAGAGTTAAACATACCTCATTTCCATATCGTTGCCCCTAGTCACAGTTTGAGAGGTGCAGCGCGAGGACAAAACTAAACTGTTCGAAAATACTGAAGAACTGGGTGTCTAACTGCGGGTTTGTGAAAGAACAGGAAAAGGGGGTCGAACTAAACGGCGGGCATATCGGTTTAAAATGGCAAGAATCATAAAACCATCAAACATTTAAGGTTTGAAAAGCAACAGGATCCTCCCGCTACGTTCCAAAAGGCAGGTGATGCCTATCGCTTTTCGTCTGTAGGTAAACCATGAAACAACAGTCGAAGAATAGCTTTTCAGTGCAGAAAGGGTAAAGTCGGACAAGACTAATGGTTTTTGAACTGTAAACGAGGGTGGGAGTGGAAGGCCTGTCTGGGAGTCGGCCCGGGTCTTTTTGGGTGGAAATGTGCTATTTGGAATCGTAGGAACCCCCTCCAGCTCAAAGAAGCTTCGACTGAATCTTCTAAATCGTAAATTTTAGGTTCGGACAGAGAAGGGAGGATAAAAGTAACATCTGGGGTTCACGGGCGTCAGATTTTGTACAGCCGTCACCAATGCACCAGCGCCGGAATGTCAGTCAGGGAAGGGTTACCGAGACACGGTGATTAATTGATATCCTATTCTTTCTTTTCATTTGTCATTGCACCTGGTACAAAGAAATATTAATTTTTAAAATATTGAACACTTATCTGATATATATTCGAGATGTTTTATATGCCACTTAACTATGACATCTATATTTTTTCACCCAATCATTTATCATACATAGAGATATGTTTATTTTTCCTTCTTGTGCTACTTTCCAAGACCGGGGATAAATATAGTAGACAAATCGAGGTATTGAATTCATTCACAAAATCTGTTTTTAAGCTTTCCTTCGCTTTAATATTTATAAATATTAAAGTGAGAATTTTTGGTGGGGAAGGGGTTTTCCTACAGAATGGACCAAGTGAAGTAAATATTAAATCTTTATTAAAATCTACCCCCCTTGTTGCAAAAGTTCTGTTTTGATTAGTATTGACGGCTACAATAAACTATGTCATTGAAATAACAGAAAATAATTTGCAATCTCATAAATAATGTGCTTCCAAAAGGTACTTAATTAGTTATTTTAATAGACAAGCATTAATAATATTAAAGAGCTTATCTACTCTTTGTTTTCTTTAAATAACGTCATTATCTTTGACTTCAAGGAAAGTTATGAGACAAGAAATCCTCCTTTTTCATGAGTCCTTTTTTCTAATCTAACTTAAACTTTTAAATACATGCTACAAGTAAATATCCAATATATGAACACATATTATTTCTAAATAAATATTAGCAAAACCATATCAACATAAAAACAGTATAAAAACCATCTTGAATAAATACGATAGAATGTAAGACTAGAAAGTGTTTTCGAATGTATTATTTCCCTGACTTCCTGCATTGTAATAGGATCCCCGTGAGTGAAGGTCCGATCCATTCCTGGAATCTTTATCCATAGCTCTTGTCATCTGGATTGTAATGAAGGAATCTCTTTTTACTCTTGAATAACCTTCTGTAATGCAGAATTCAAAGACTTGAATTAAATATACTCACTTCGTAGTCACCAACCATAGATAAATCTAAACTATCTCTGAGCCTACAATACTTTTTCGATATGCATGATTTATGCTACCTCAGATGAAAAGATTTAAGTTATTAAAGCTTCCCGTTGGTAGTGCGTTAGAATGAGAGAGTCTTTACTTGAAGCCTGGTGCTGACTTTGGTGGCTGTTGAAGTGCATGACAGCATCTTTGGTTTGGAGGACATCAGGAACATCGGAATGAATTGCGTTTGATTGCTCAGTTGGTTATTCGGACTTGCCAAGGGGTTGGACGATGACATAGGAAACTTGTTTTCTTTCTTTGCCTTTCATACGTCTATTCTGAAACCATATTTTATTTGCCTTTCAGTAAGGCCCAAAGTATGTGCAATCTATATTCTGCGCCGCCTTGTTAAATACTGATTGAAATGGAATTCCTTCTCAAGCTCTAGTGTTTGGTAACGGGTATAGGTTTGCCGACTTCGCTTGGACCGCGATTTGTATCTGAAAAAAATTACATTTTTGGTTAGGAAATGATAAGGTAACAGAAATTTATGATGCATTCGAAACCACTTGTTTTTATTTTAACAAAGCTAAAACTCACATTTAAACACCAAAAGTGCATTCACCGTTGGAATCAGCACTCTGTTGATGCTACTTCCAGACTCAATTATGAAGTGACTGATATTATTTATCTATTGTGTGAGTCATATATTTTCTAGATGAAATTAATTAGCAGTTTCAACATTTTGCAATTACCCTATACTTCTGCCTTAACTAAAATAAATTTTAAATAAGTGATGGTCAAATATCAGAATAACAGCTGTCCTCAGGACAAAGTGCCTACCCATTGAAAAAAAAACCACAATTGAATTATGTAATTAAAATATCAAAACGGCTCAAAAATTAATAGCCAAAACAAGCCTGTTTGTACTATTATATAGCCCCAGAATAATTAAAATATGACAGATGCCTTTGATAAAAAAAAATTCTTAGTCTAAAAGGATTATAAATGTAGATTCAATTTCACTCCTCCAAATATTTTTCCCTTTCGCTGTCAGTTATTTTCACTACACTAAAATAGTTTTAAATTCTGTATGTATTTTACACAAATACAAATAGCCATCAATGTATTCATTGTCGAACTATATGAATTATATTATACTGATTTTGTTAGAACTATAGTCGTAACAAAATTGCGGTACTATACACAATTATTTTATGAGTTAATGATCAATTTAAGACGAAAAGGGGATTTTTTTAAAATTTTAAATGACTCTATTGACATATGTTTTCATTTCCGTGATTTGACATTTGAAACAAAACACTAAAGGGAAATATTAAGATTTTTAATAAGTTTTTTATTTACTTCCAATGAAGCAAACACTTCATCCAGAGGACTTTCCATCTATTAAAATACTGTCTACTTTTCTTAAGAGACCACCATTCATTTATCTAACATTGCTCTCCTTATAAGGGTAAATTGTATTGGACACAATGTGTCCAATACAATAATCTTATAAGGTAAATTGTATTGGACCACATCTAGACTTCATTAACTTATTATTTCAATTTCAATTTAATGTGGGTTTCAGATAGCTGACATGAAATTCAGCATAATTTTAACTTTAAAAATTTCGGTAAATATAAGTTTTTTGTTTTTTTTTTTTAAATAAGCAATTAAATTAGTGCCTGGTTTAAATCTTTGCCTACATTCCTTTGATATATTGAACAATAAGTTTATAATTTTCTGTTTAAACTACCGTTTGTGAAATGTCTTTGCTATGTAAGTTTGTTCGACAATAATTAAGGATATTTCTGATACGAATTGCTTGCGTGATTAAAGCCGAAATTTTGCATTCCCATAACATTTATTTAACATCAGTTTAAATAACTATTACAACATGAAATCTAAAAATGAAAATTCCAAAATTATAATCTCTGAAATACAGATTAAGAATCAATAAACAATATTTTAAAATTTACTAAGAATAAGAGCACTGTAAATTGGATCATGCAATAAAAGAATAAAAGGAGGTAGTGAACAAATGGTTTCATGAAATTTAATCAAACTATTGATCTATAGATCACAATTTCTATCTATGAAAAAATCTAGACAAACAAATATACAAACGTTAAATATGTCCAGAAAAGATTTCAAAATCAGTTACTTTTTATGTTACATTTGTATAAAACTCCGCTTATAGTGCAATACCTTGGGTTAAAAACTTCGGTACCCTAAAGAGCAATTACCTCAGCCAGACATATCGACTTTGATCTCCCCTCTTTCTGAAATCAAGATTCACGAATGAGGGAATTAACCTGGAAGGGAATGAGTAAACTAATCAAGTCCATTACAGCTCTTAGCCCAGCTCTTTCTATTAGTGAGCTGACTGATATTATTTATCTACTGTGGGAGTCGTATGCATCCCAGCTGAATTGTTAGGCAGTTTGAGGCCGCCTCAGTACCTTATATTTCTGCCTTCACTGAATAGATTTAGAGATTCATCACTTTATTATATATATATATATATAATATATATATATATATAATATATATATATATATTATATATATATTATATATATATATACTATATATATATATATATATATATATATATATATATATATATCTAAAAGTCAGCACTGAAAGTTCAACTTTACATAACTAGTAAGCTATTTTGTCTGAAGGATAGTAATTTAAATTGATTACGTAATGACTTTTTTTTTTTTGCTTGAAGTATTTTTGAAGTAAATGTATGTATGTTTAACAATATTAAAATTACTTTAGACGAGCTATTCAAAGATATTAATTATTTTATTTTATTTTATATGAGTACAATTGAATAAATTATAAAAGAAGGGAAATAACTCTTAGCCCTGAATATCTATATTTGGTTTTCTATTTATACAATATATCAGAGTTAACTTTTATTGTATTAAAGCTTATTTCAGTTTTCCCTGCAGTTTCTTAAAGAGCAAAATTCGACGGGATGCTGCAAAATATTTTTACAAGCTACAGTTTTTTTTGTATTCCACCTGTTGAAGAAACTGTTTATTTATAATTATAAACCTAATCATGATCTAGTTTGAAATGCTATGCGAACGTAGGTTTTTTCTCTTTGCATATGTTTCCAAATGCAACTATAGCTTCTATTCCATTTTAGCTCATTTTCTATTTTAGTTTCTTTTATTTCATCCTTTGCTAAATTAAGAAAACCTAAAAGGTATAATATCAACTAAATTATTGCATTTTATGTATATAACAATTCTTCATAGCTTCGTAGAGGAATGGTTAACGTTGAAACTGAATAATGTACACGTAAAACCATATTCATTATCTATAATTTTTAGACCTTAAAATATTTTATTCGAATTTGTCACTTAAGTTTAAACTATCTTTCTACATTATTACTGAAAATTATATACCATGGGTATGTGAAAAAACTCATAGAAATGGATTTTATATAAAATTTTGAAAATAGTGAAATCTACATTTTTATAAAGCATAGATACAGTTTAGTATCAGACTTCCACACGCAGCTCAAATTAAACTGAGTATAACTGAAAACATTTATATATTAATGTGGTTTTCCTATCCACTGCATTTGCTGTTTTTGAATTGCTTGCATTCGCATCAAATATTTCCACTATACTGTTAGTTAATTGAAACTGAAATTCTCTTGATTTAGTATTTAAGCACTAAGACTGTTGTTACATGTTTCGCATAAAGGCAACTTAACTGAATACGAATACCAATATGTGTAGTAGTTCTTTCAAACAATCCATCTATGGAAATAACGGCAAAATTTCCCCCCTTTTCTTAGAAATGATTATAAAATCTGGAGCCTCTTGTTGCCACCATTAACTTAACATTTCTAAATAATTTCCTTTAGCGTAAACGAGAATTCTTTATCTCTTTTTACTGTTTTAAGTGCTTCCTGACGTGTTTTTCTTTCTAAAGTGATGACATCTTTTACCTCCTATTCTGATTTGGCATATGAACTTCAAACTTGACATTTGACTTATCATTTGAGCTTGAACTACGCTAGGTTTATTATAAATCATTCTTTGTTCCTCTTTGAATGCATCAATAAAGTGTCTGAAAACTGAGATTGAGAGAAAGACTGCTATATATAATGAAGATTAATAAGGAAAATTCAAAGAATGTAAGATTTATAATTCCAGTGACAGAAATTAATGATCAATATGATATTAAAAAATATGTAGACGTGTTTTTGTGTAATATGTGGCTGCTTGCTTTTGGCTCATATTACTTTTTTAGCTTATGTTACAAGATTTCTTTATTTTGTTTACATTTTACAATGTTATAAAAAGAATTTTATAACTTAATCCATAAGATTAATATATCAGGATATATTATCAGCTTCATAGAATTTTAAAGCAATGCTATACAAGAATTGATATATAGTGAATATTTCTCAATTTTCTTTTATTATACACATTCTAGTGAATTGAATGAGAGACATTTTCACACGACCTTTGAAAAAAAATAGATATAAGCACATTGATCTTAAAAATTAGACATATTTTATAGTGGAATCTGTGTTACTGAATCTAATCAATATATTAATATCATAGTGAGTTAAATTCTTTTGATTACTAGAATTATTGAATATCTAATATGACTCGTTAGTTAATAAATAATTAATTCAATGTATCCCGAAATCGATATATCTATGCACATGAACGAACGAACGAACACACGCATCAGGAAACAAAGGGGAAATTTTTTCCTACGGAGGTTATACGTAGTTGCTTACCTATATTTTTTTAACTCAAGAACTCAAAAGGAATACTAGAAAACCTGCTCATAATTATGTACATTTGTAGGTACAATAAACATTTTTGTTTGTTAAATACATTTCTGTCAAGTGCTACTTTGGTGAATATATATCCCACACTTAGAGACAGTAATCAGTTAGAAGTTGAATTTCCCGGGGAATAAAAGCAACAGGTAAAATATTGTAGCGCCATCTAGGAGAAAGCTTAGTTAATAAGTACGCTTTCTTACTAATATGCCTAATGGAGAGGTAAAGGTTGAGAAAGGCGGGATCATAAACGAGTAGTTAATTTAAAAACAGAGGGCCGTAACTACCTTGAAGAACATTTCAAAGGGAAAATGGACTGGATTAATGCCTCATACCGAATCATAAATATGAAGTTAATGCAACATTTTTTAATATTCCATGATATCTCTGCGTATCTATGTAAACAGACAGATCCACCCATCTGCAATGTGCTATTATTTAATTTGAGAGCTTTTTGCTCAGAAAGAAGCTTTCACATTAGAATTTACAATATGCACATAATAAATTTAGGGTTTATTTGTCTTTAAGATGATAGTCACATTAAGTATAATTAAATGAAAATAAATTTGTAGTTTATTTACACACACACACACACACATATATATATATAAAACTTAATATGTGTGTGTATATTTGCAGCGTCATTAGTGAGGACATGTCATGTGTGTAATCGTTCAAAATACAGGACATCGGCGTCAATTCATGAGCTAATGAGTTGTGTGTAATGAAAATATTAAAGAAGTTACATTATAATAATCGTCTATAATGTAAATGCTTTCTGTCATACATTCATAATAATAAAATTTCAGTGCATCAAAAGATTTAAAAACGTTACATTATATAATCGTTATAATGTAAATGCTTTCTGTCATACATTCATAATAATAAAATTTCAGTGCATCAAAGATTTAAAAAACGTTGAAACTAAGAAACTATATAAAATAAAAATAAAGTCATACTTTAGAAATACGCATAAATATTTTTGCTAATGTATAAAATCTGTAAATATCTAGTTTTAAGCATATACAATTGTAAACACGTTCTAGTACATATATTATATATATCTAATACAGCACATATACATAATACACATGTAATACTTTCATAAACATGATTTTAGCTACAATGAATCACACTAATTATGTGGAGGCATGCAAAATAGAGTAATTTTATGCAAATTTCTATGTATATATGCATTTGCATGTCATGTTTTTATGAAGTACATTTTGTTAAAGTACTACTCCTGAATCTCAACAGTTATAATGAAGTATTCTATGCAATCCTTTCCCTAAAAATCTCCCACGTATTTATCAAAATAACTTTTGAAAGGGACTAATTTTCTTTACAACTAAGTAATTTCCAATGATGTAAAAATATAATAAAGAAATATTTTTGAACTCAGTATTAATATAGCATAGGATAAGAACTGTTCATTCATGAAAAAAGAAAAACTGTACGTTTTCTTTGTGTTTCGCATAATAGACAATGAAAAATGTCATTAATCATTTTCTTTCTGCGAGCACTAATTTATCTTCGTCTTAAATTTCTTTGCTTTGCTTTTGAAAATAATTCGTTTAAACGCAGTTAGTATTTTCCTTGAATTCCCCGACAGAAAAAGTTATCGATTTTTCATTACTTTAACTCTTTTATTTACTAAAGAAGAAAAATGCTTTGTTTTAGTTCACTTATTAAATTTTCCGTTTAAAAACTAAAAAGTATTAAGAATTATCAAAATTATGGGATCGTTACAATTGTATTGTTAGCTAACTAATTCATCATATTTTTTATTGTAACAGAAATAAGATAAAAATGAAGGAAAACCACTTATTTCTTTATTATAATTATATTTAATGAAAAATATTTTAAATTCAATATAATCTATACCATTTCAATTATACACTTATTCATCCTATATTGTGTATATGAGTACTTTTGTGCAAGTATGCAAGTTTAATATAGTACTTGTATATAGTTACAAATTAAGTAGAATAATTTAGTAAAAAAGGGAATTTAATAAATAAGTAATTTCTGTTTATGTAAACACATATTTTTACTTCTACTGATTACTTTAAATGTAAAATAAATAAATTCTTACTTGCACAGGTTTCAAAAATAGAAAGTTCATATGATGAGACTTTTCATTAGTTACTTGTTGAAATCAAATTGTCAGTATATACATCTCTACTTTTCATTTCTAGGTTTCACATGAGACATGTTATAGCCGTAACACAACAACAACAGCTCTCAAGAAGGTAGTTTGTGATGTTTATGATTCCTAACATTCCTCAATTATGTTATTTAAATAAGCCCTCCCAGGCCAACTACAATAAAATTCACTAAAGCTTTCAGTCTAATTCATCAATTTCTACTTATACAACTAATTATATACATCACATACATCAAACCTTATTTTCTGAAAAAAAGTCAGTATCTCGTTAAGATTTTAAATCTTGGTACATATTTTACTATCAATTTTATACCCAGGCCTATAAACGTTGAAGAATATAATTTTTAAATTCAAACTCATTGATACAAATCAAAACCCTTTCAATCACTATATATATTCTCGAAAAACGAATTGAGCCTTGACACTTAAAAGAAATGTTTAAAATTTAGTATAAAAATTCCTGTAATCGAGAGACTAATAACTGCAGAGGTAAACGATTTGGTGCGATATATGATAACATTGATTATGGAAGCATCGTTACCGTTTTCTCTTTAACTCTTAAGCAATAACTTAATAAAGCTGGTTTTTCACTTTAATAAGCTGGGCTAAAGCTGCTCAGATTTGAAAACAAAATCTTCCTCCAATGTTGTGAAGTTAGATTCCAGTAACAGTCTGCCTATCAAGGTGCCTATATCCATGAAAAATATTAACTTTTAATCTTCCGTATACTGAAATCCAATTAATTTTATTTGATTGACTAATATGTCATTTTAAGGTTTAAGAACATACAAAAATATTAATTATTTTCCTCCTCTCTAATGCCTTTTTAACTCTCCATTGTATGGTATTTCGGGAGAATGTTTATAAATAGCACTTACCTTTGAAGCAAAAACATTATAAAAATATTTCCAACGCTAGCCTTATCTTTGTTAGGTAGTCCATAAAATTAAGACTTAAAAGAATATACTTACCAACTTTCCAGTTCTTCCAAATAGACTAAGCTGTTGTGTATTGTATGTTATGAATGCCCATACATACATTCATATATTTTTGGATGTGAAGCAAAAGGACTTTATGTATTGCTTACTAAAGTATCCCTCTGGGTTTCTGTGAATATTTAACTTAACTTCTCAGACAAATTAACAGGTGAGATTTTTTTAAATTCTTCTTAGTATTGTTTTACAATGGGGCAATTTCGGAAGGTAAAATGTTTACTAAAGGAGTGTGTGTTAATAATTCATTACTTATTAAGCAATTACTTTACAAATAGGTCTCATATCATCTACCACATACATTCGCATATACACACACACACACACACACACATATATATATATATATATATATATATATAAGGTGTGATTTAAAAAGGATACTGTACTGATCTGTTACTATATATTACCTGCAAAATTGAGTATTTGATTAACTCTTCTCTTGCAAAGACGGTCTAGAGCATGTACGGAGGTTTGAGTGAATAATGTAATTTTGTATTTTGAGGTCCTGAAAACTTCCATGTGTGTCATTTGAATATATTATAAAACTTTTTCCTATTTTCATGTATTTTATAACTATATAGGTTATTAAGTGATATTTTTCTTTCCTACTCTACCAATATTTATATCGTTGTTACTTGAACGATTTCAACAATGCTTAAAAAATATATATTGCTTTAATTTGTTATTTTAATTATATCTTGTATTTACCGATATACAGTTTTCTTCCTCGAAAATTCAATTTTCGAAAATTCAATTCTTAGAATATTTCTTTCCTGTATCGTTTCTTTCAATGATATTCGAGCGTATCTGTTTCTAAGCATTTTGTTTTTGTGGCTTTAAAACACTGAAAAGCCATATTCATCAATCATTTTTATGTCAGCTAGATGTCAGCTGTTTTTTCTTCTTCTTGTTCTAAGACTTAATTTATTAATGTCTGTGTTCCGCTTTCAATGTCGAAAGTCTTATCCATTTTAACCCCTTGTATCAAAATGGTATAGGTACAAATTTCTTGCTATACGATTTGCACTTCACTTTACTCTTAAAATTTCCAATTAAAGATTTTTTTTTTCATGGACAGCATTAGAAGAGTCAGTATGACTTTTTTTGGCAAGCAGAATGTAACTTTTAAAGAATGTTTTATTTACGAGGTGGGAAGTATACTTAAAATAGGTAGCTTTTTCGGGAGTGCTAAATTTTAAAGTCCCTAACTCAAGTTCCATGTGCAAGAATTACCTATATAAAAATGTAAAATACAGATTCAATAAAGGCGTAATTCTGCGTACGAATACTTGAAGAGTTAATGAAAGAGGTATATCATTTCAGGAAGAAGGGGGGCTGGGGAGGAAGAGAGAGGGAGCTGCTTCCCAGGAGAGATTCCCATAGCCCAAACTAAGAAAGCTTCTAAACATAAAATACCATTATTTACAATTAACTCCATATTTAACAGTCCCTTCTCTGTAGCAGAAAAGAATCATTTTATAATTTTATATTTCTTAGAGTCAAAATTACAGAACCTCTGTGTTCATTCTTAGAGGCAAGAAGGTACACTAGCTTGAATTATATATATATATATATATTAGCTTGAATTATATATATATATATATATATATATATATATATATATATATATATATATATATATATATATATATATATATATATATACATATATATATTCGAGCTAGTGTATCTTGGGCCAATTTTTTCTATGAATATGGCGATGATTTTTTTTTACGTCATTAA